>JASEVX010000001.1:73024011-73446973 GCA_031761405.1 Serripes groenlandicus
ACGCCGTCCCAAATAAGAGAACAAATATCTCGATTCAGACCTGTACGCGCGCAATACAAGGAACCCTTGATCTCGATAAGACTATACGCCGCAAACAAGGAACAATTATCTCGATCAAGACTGTACGCCGCAAACAAGAACAATTACTCTCGATCAGCTCTGTACACAAGTGCATGCCGAGAGATTGAGTGTCCCTTCTGACCAGATGACATGTGCGGCGCAGAAAAAGATAGAAAGGCAATCCGACTCCTGTCGATACATGTACACAAGAAAAATGCCACTTAATTCCTCTTTGCGTTTAAGATATAAGAATCAATAGCAAATAATGCTTTCCTTTATACCTTGTTATGCTCCCGGAGATCTGTATTACCCCGTTGTACAAAATGACTTTTGATAAAAGGCACAGTGTATTCCTTGTGAATAGAGAGCCAATGAGTCATGACCAATTATACCAAACGTCTATTTTCCAAAACTTTAAAATTGGTTTTCTGTTTTTATAAAAGATGCCGACATAATTTAGTTTTTGTCTGATCTGAAATCATCGTGTAGCTTGACATGTCTCTACACTTTCCACCGGACTCTCAGAAACATCTGACATACATTTTCCATTTTGAGTCCGGTTGAAAAACAAGGATAAATAATGAAGATCTTCATGTAGAAAATCTCAATACGCTTATGTTAATATTTGTCTTTTAACCCTTTCCCACATACAACAATTTCTGCAGCAGACGATTTTGAAAACGTATTGGCAAAAACGTGAATATCTCCCCAAAGGATAGTTAATTATTAAATAGAGTTGAAAACATTCGTGGCAAAAGGGGAAATTGCTCATCATGAGCAATTTCTCCTTTTGCCACAACGTTTTCAAATTCGTCTGCTGCAGAGGTGTGTATGTGGGGACAAGAGTTTAAGCACCGCTCTGCAGACTAGATTTGGTATGCGTGTATCTTAATAAGCTGATCAAGAAATAAATGAATGAATAGAAATTTCCAGCAAATTACCTGGCTGCGTCCCGAGTTCGACCCGGTCAGGGTGGAGTGAACTTGGACAAGGCACAACTCACAGACTAGCACTGGCTATTAGTCTATCAGAGACCATTGTTTAGTGTAGCCTACTGTCGCTGTGGATATCTCTGGAATATTATTAACAGACGAAATCCCGGCATTAACCACATACAGTTTAACAAACACCTTAAACATGTCTACTACACTTATGAATTGAGAAGAATCCCGGCTGCCTTCATCAGATGAAAACACAGGAGCCCAATGGTTTCAGACACAACTATTGCCATAAAACGCTTAAGTAACCACTCATCATGCAAAATCCGTATCTAAAGCTTTTATACAAATAAGGTCAAAACAGTTATATCTACATTTTATTACAACATGTGTATTTACAGCTGTTTTGCATGAATTAGACGACGACATGGTGTAATGCATGTACAATTAGCATTAGTAAGGAACGAAATCAAACCCCATTCCGGTTTACCCTTTTACTCTATATAGACGGTGGAGTTTTAACATCGTTAGACCAGACCAAACTCTGTTCCGGCTAAAATCTATACCATGTAGACCGTGGACTTTAAACATCGTTAGACCATACCAAACTCTGTTTCCTGTTAAATCTATACCATATAGACCGTGGGGTTTTAACATCGTTAGACCAGACCAAACTCTAACTGTTATAGGAAAATGTCAACCACTCTACCAACGTCGCTATAAAAAGCCGGCTTCCACAGCAAGGCTGTAGAAGTGATATTTATACACTATACCCCGTTCTCGTTACATTTCTCCCCCTTTCTCTTGAACTTCGACCCGAAGTCACACTACCTGAACACAAGAAGTACACCAGATCAGAGTCTATGTAACATCACTGTGAATCACCGGGGTCCGGGGATAATGGTGATATCAACCCATCACCCCCGGATCCCAGCTCATAAGATACATGTAAAATCCTAGACGTCTAAATGTGAAACTATTTACACGAGTTATAGATACAAAGTTCCTGTAAATATTTCAGTAACAGCAGTAATTGGATGGCCGAGGAATGTGTTTTAGTGCCAAGCAATTAAACTTTATTCTAAATGTTTACCAGTTATGATATTTTAACCATTTCCCACATACAACAAATCTGCAGCAGACGACATTGAAAACATATCCGCCAAAATTGGGGATATTCTTTTAAAGAAAGTATAATTATAAAATATAGTTGAAAACATTCTGGCAAATGAAGAAATTGCTCATCATGATCAATTTCTCCATTTGCCAGAATGTTTTCAAAAGTTGTCTGCTGCAAAGGCGTCAGAAAGTGTCTATATATGGTTAAGGGTTAAGAGTCACCTGCTTTAAAAAGTTAAATATTCTTGAATATTGTTATAATATCTAGAAATTTAAAATGGCATTTTGGTATGGAGATGAAAACACAATGAGAGAATGGGAACTTTCTTGTGAGCAATTTCTTTCTTTCTACAATGCTTTTAAAACCCATCCGCCAAATAACATCAACTGTGTAAAGGAAATGGTTAGCATTTCGTGACTTCCTGTTGTTATAATGTTGGCTGTAATTTTATTCTTTCTAAAGTGGCCGTATCCATCATCAAGCCACCTGTCTATATTATGAGCTTCTTCCTTGTTTAATCCTTTCTCACATAAAATAAACCTGAAGTAGACGACTTTTGGTAAATCTATAAATGGAAGTATACTTTTAGAATTGATTTGCAAACATTGTGAGAAAATGAAGTATTGCTTGACACAAGCAATTTCTCCCCTTTCCATCAAAGTTATCAAGTCATCTACTACCGATGCTCCAGAGGGTCTCTTCGTGTGGGAAAGAGTTAACTAAAGATTATGCCAGTTTGGCCAGTTTCCAGAATAGGTAATACACAATAGTTATTTGAAATATAATTGAAACGGACAGTGCAATTGGAAAATCAATCTCATTGTATTTACAATAGCAAGGTTCGCAGTACAGCACCTGGTAGCATAAACCCTTTAACGCCTTCCCACATAAAACAAAACTGCAGCAGAGAACTTTGAAAATATTTAGTAAAAAGTATGGAAATTCTCTATAATGGAAAGAAAAATTATTGTATAAAGTTGAAAACATTGTAAAAAAAAGCAGAAGTTGCTCATCATGAGTAATTTCAAAATTTGCCACAATGTTTTCAAAAGTGGTCTGCTGCAGAGGCCTCAGAAACATCTTTATGTGAGAAAGTGTTAAAATTTAAAACTGCTGAGGGGGGGAAAAAGTAGATATATAAAAGGAACATTTTGGTACAGAGAAAGGTTAAATACTTTTTCAACTATCTGTTGAATAGTTGTCTGTGGGAGGATGAGGGAATAAACAGTTATGTATATCAGGAACGAAGCTTTTACAAAAGTGATGCTTCACAAGTCAGTGCTATAGTTTTAAATGTAATAGTCAAAAGACTTTAATAAGAGCTTTAAAAAACAAGTATCATACAGCTTTTGGCAGATCTTTTCAACACATACAAGAGAAAGTTGATATGCAACGCATCAATGTCGCCGGAAATCCATACTGCAGTTATGCATAACACTAACATTATAGTAGTTGAATAAACAGTTATCAACTGAGGGGCATATTGGAACATCAGGGGTGGGGTCAAGTTTGATCAACGAAGTGAATGATAATTGAAGCCTTTCATTGTTTATGATCAATCTCCATTCCAAAGTAGGTTGACCATACACACAACCAACTAATTATTGATCATAAACAGTACTAGAAATGAGTAATCTTGCCAATCATTAGTCTTAGTATGTATATATATAGTGCTTTCATTAAGGAATAATTATAAGATTTGTGAATTCCACATACACTTTTCAAGATGTTTGTCAGAATATTTGAATTTTATTATTTTTCAATAAAACCACAAAACAGACAATTTAGGATTTGCATGCAATAGCACGTCATTTTACCTTTCCTCTATTAAAGTCAGCAGAGGACACCTTTGCAGCAATCTACTTTTAAAATAATGAGATAAGGGTTAAATCGCTGAAGATATGAGTTTTCTCTTTTTCTCAAAATGATATTAGCTTGGCATCCTAATTATATCATACTTTAACAAATGTTGAAATGTAGTCCAATATTTATGAATAAGACCACCTTCGAAATATGATATCAGCTAAACAGTTAAATCTCAATGAAATTGTTGTATAATTTAAACTTAATTTCGAACATAAACTGAGCCCTACAACATGTCAATTTATTTTAATTCTTTCCTTCCTTTTTTATAATGAAAATAACAAACTACTCATGTTTTACAATTATATTATGATGAGCGTCCTTGTGTCAATGATGCATAACAATATGCAGATCGGAAGCAATATGCCTTTAGGGAATTAAATGACACATTTAAAATTGTCAAGGACGAAATAATTTTGTACGAAAGACCGATTCTTTCTTATTCGCAGAGGTGTCGTTCTTGAAACTCTCTTTATAGGCAGAGAATGTTCGTTCAAAGTATTTTTTCTATTAAAACCAGATTTATCTCGGTTTGTTCTTTTCTTCATTTGTTTCGAACCAAATAAACATTTTAAATCACCTATGATTTACTATTTGTAAGTGAGTGTAAAGAGCGGCTCTCTGCAAAGGAGATTGATCTACGCAGTTGGTATGTAAACCAAATTAGACTGTGCGACGTAAAGGTTTGTAGTTATCGCCTTTGGTTACATGTAGTATATGGTGTAAAATAAAGTATTTCAGTCTAGCTAATAGGGACTGTTTTTTCTTCGTAAATAAAACAAAAAAACATAAATGCGAGTCAAAATAAAGAAACTGAAAATACCTAAAACATCGGAATATTTATTTCATTTTAGATGTGTCATTACTTAGTGTTTTTAAACAAACACAATTGTAATATGTTCAAGACATCTTAATGTGTTTCTTTCTAATAATAATCCCCCCTCCCATGTCATTTCCGAAAACCTATTAAAAATAGAAGTCGCGGGCTTCTGCCCGGCGACTAATAAACCACCAGTAGGCAGATATTTTCCTCACATATAAACAGCAGTAAGCAGAGATTGTTCACATATATATATCAAGCAGTAAGCAGAGATTTTCCACACATATAACCAGCAGTAGGCAGAGATATTTTCCACACATAAAACCAGCTTTAAGCAGAGATCTTTTCAACACATATAATCAGCAGAAGACAGATATTTTTTCACACATATAACAATCAGTAATCAGAGATTTTCCACACAAATAACCAGCAGTAGGCAGAGATATTTTCAAAACATAAAACCAGCTTTAAGCAGAGATTTTCCACACATAAAACCAACTTCAAGAAGAGATTTTCCACACATATAACCATTAGTTGGTAGATCTTTTCAACACATATATTCAGCATAAGGCAGATCTTTTCCACACATATAACCAGCAGTAATCACAGATTTTCCTCACATATAATCAGCAGTATTCAGATCTTTTCCACATATAAAACCAACAGTAAGCAGAGATTTATTTTCCCACATATATAAACACCAGTAGGCAGATAATTTGTACACATATAACTAGCAGTAAGCTGTGCTTTTTCGCACATATAACCAGCAGGAGGCAGAGATCTTTGGCACACATAAAAACAGCTTTAAGCAGAGATTTTCCACACACACATAACCGGCAGTTGGCAGATCTTTTCAACATATATTATCAGCAGTAACAATATATTTTCCACACATATAACCAGCAGCAAGCAGAGATTTTCCACATGTATAACCAGCAGTAATCAGATATTTTTCACACACATACCAGCAGTGGTCAGATCTTTTCCATGCATATAACCAGCAGAAGTCAGATCTTTGCCACTCATATAACTAGCAGTAAGCAGATATTTTCCACACATATAACCAGCAGTAAGCAGATATTTTTTACACATATAACCAGCAGTAGGCAGATCTTTTCCACACATATATCCAGCAGCAAGCAGAGATTTTCCACGTGTATAACCAGCAGTAATCAGAGATTATCCACACATAAAATCAGCAGAAGGCATATATTTTTCACACATATAACCAGCAGTAAGCAGAGATTTTTCAACATATTACCAGCAGTAGGCAGAGATATTTTCCACACATAAACCCAGCTTTAAGCAGAGATTTTCCACACACATAACCAGTAGTTGGCAGATTTTTTTTCAACACATGAAATCAGCAGAAGGCATATTTTTTTCACACATATAACCAGCTTTAAGCAGAGATCTTCTACGCATATAACCAGTATTAGGCAGAGAGATTTTCCACACATATAATCAGTAGTTGGCAGATCTTTTCAACACATATAATCGGCAGAAGGCATATCTTTTCCACACATATAACTAGCAGTAATCATAGATATTTCACACATATAACCGGCAGTAGGCAGAGATCTTTGGCACACATAAAACCAGCTTTAAGCAGAGATTTTCCACACACATAACCGGCAGTTGGCAGATCTTTCCAACATATATTATCAGCAGTAAGCAGATATTTTCCACACATATAACCAGCAGCAAGCAGAGATTTTCCACATGTATAACCAGCAGTAATCAGATATTTTTCACACATATAACCAGCAGTGGCCAGATCTTTTCCACACATATAACTAGCAGAAGTCAGATCTTTGCCACTCATATAACTAGAAGAAAGCAGATATTTTCCACACATATAACCAGCAGTAGGCAGATCTTTTCCACACATATATCCAGCAGCAAGCAGAGATTGTCCACATGTATAACAAGCAGTAATCAGAGATTTTCCCTACATATAACCAGCAGTAGTCAGATCTTTACCACTCATATAACTAGCAGTAAGCAGAGATGTTCTTCACATATAACCAGCAGTAAGCAGATATTTGTCACACATATATCCAGCAGTAGGCAGATCTTTTCCACACATATATCCAGCAGCAAGCATAGATTTTCCGCATAGAAAGCCAGCAGTAAAAAGAGATTTTTTTCACACATAACCAGCAGTAGGCAGAGATTGTCCACACATATAACCAGCAGCAGGCAGAGATTATTCTCACATATAACCAGCAGTAGGCATATCTTTTCCATACATATAGCCAGCAGAAGGAAGGTCTTTTCCACATTAATAGCCAGCAGTAAGCATATCTTTTCCACATATATAGCCAGCAGTAAGCTGATCTTTTCTACATATATAGCTAGCAAGATCTTTTCTACACATATAGCCAGCAGCGCAGAGATCTTCCACACATATAACCAGCAGTAAGCAGAGATTGTTCAAACACATATAATCAGCAGTAGGAAGATCTTTTCCACATATATTGCCAGCAGTAAGCAGATCAATTCCACATATATAGCCAGCAAGATCTTTTCGACACATATAGTCAGCAGCAAGCAGAGATTTTCCACACATATAACCAGCAGTAAGCAGAGATTGTTCACACATATAACCATCAGTAGGCAGTGATTTTTCACAAATATCTTCAACCAGCATATCAAACAGCTTTTCCACATATACATTCAAAAAGCCTGTAATAGGGAGAGCTTATCCACACATATATTCAAAATGTTTAGGCAGAGCTTTTCCACATATATATTCAATCAGCATTTATAATAATGCAGATCTTTTCCACAAATTTCAAATGCTTTAAGCAGAACTTTTCCTCGCAGTAATATAATATTACTTCTTTCTTTTTTTTCAGAAGGAATACCTGTAACAACATATCGGTCCAAGGCATGTGACAGTGTAATTTGTCCACCCATAGTGGTCTACTTCCATGGCGGAGGGAATGTTGTAGGGTCCAGACAAACACATAGTTCTGTGTGTAAAATATTATCCAAGTAAGTACACGTTTACCCACTATTTGATAATGACATTCAGTGTCCACACTGTTTCGAATTATCCCCCCTAAATTTGAATGGAATGGGGGAATTTTTTACATAGACAAAGAACGGAAAATGCCTCAGTTTTTTCATAAAATCAATTTTCAGACGACTTTGAAAATGTCTACTCAAAATTATGGAAAATCTCTATAATTGTAGGAAAAAAATTGTGGCAAAAGGATAAACTGCTTGTTATTAGCAATTTCTCCTTTTGTCTAGATGTTTTCAAAAGCCGTCTGCTGTAGATGCATTAAATTACTTCTTTAGGTGGGAAATGGTTAAAAAAAATCTATCAGTTTCGAAAGGTGTCTGATGCTGATTTGATGTATGTTTGAACATAGAATATGATTTCAAACCTTTGCTCATTCACCTTTTGCAATTCATTTGTTTTAATTAAACAAGCTTTTAGCGGAATAGCCAAGCCTTTCAAGTAATGATTTCCTACGATTAGAGGGCAGGAATGTGTATACATGTAGATACAATTGCAGTTGCTATTCATTAGCAGATAAGTGACTTCATGGAGTATCGTATATTATAATACATCATACACATGCATTCATTAAAATCATACCTCCAATTTCTGAGATATAATAATATTATCCACTGATACTTTCACAGCAAACAACTCTTAAATATTTTGTCTGATAAAAGTTAAAATAATATTGGTATTTTGAAATCACTTTTTAAATTTAAATAGCCTTTCGGTTTTTGATTGATAGGAGATTAAGACTGTTTTCAACATTTGTTCTTGTGTTTCCTTGCTTTCTCACACCTATATTTAATGCAATGTTTTTCCCAGACAACTGTTTCACCTTCCCAAATAGACTTCTTCCAGCCCTTTGGTGGAAGACAAATGATGCTTGCCACAATGACTTATATCATTCATCAGAAAGAAATAGTTGGCAAGAAAGGGTTCAAACTAAAGACCCCTGGGTTAATAGATCTTGCTAGGTACCGAATGAGCTATTGCAGCTTGTAATTGAGTTGTTGCCTATGAATAATTTGAAAATAGATCTTTTTCACATTTGATATCGAGCCACATCATGTTAAATGTTTGTAAATTAGATGAGCTATTCCTGCCTTTGCCACATTTGATTTCAAAAGTTGGCTGCTGAAGAGGCGTTAGAAAAGGCCTATATGTGGAAAAGGTTTTTGAGCAATTTCTCCTTTTGCCACAATGTTTTCAAAGAGCTGTCTGTGACAGAGGCGTCAGAAAGTGTCTATATGAGGGAAAGGGTTAACAAAGTTTAGGTATGTTTAATGGATGCTTTTCTGTGAGGATATGAGGAGGGGCTATCTCTGGATCTCACTGGGTGCCAGCATGATACGATCAAAATAGTTAATCTTTGGAACATTTGGGGAACCAGTCAGATAACATCTATGATTATCTGGCAGTGATCAGGAATGTGCTTGAGAAAATCTGGTTCTTGACTTGTTCAAATTTGTTAGGTATTTACTGGTACCCATCTATTTGGGCCACATCAGACGACATGGGGTCTGGTTGAGTCTCTGGTTTCGTATCACCTAAAGTTATACCTACAACCCTTCTGCAGCAGACTGCTTTGAAAATATCTCGATCTAGGCAGTGATATGGAAACTCTCTATCTATGAACATATAATTATTAAGTAGATTTAAAACAATTTGTGGCAAATAAAGAAATGACTCATTATGAGCAATTTCTCCATTTGCCACAGTTTTATCAAATGCACCAAAAAGTGTCTGTATCTTTGAAAAAGTAAATGGATTAATTAAACTTGTTGATTTTTGTCTGCAGATAAATCTAGGGCTGATTGTTACATGTAGACAGACTGCACAGGTTAACCTGAGTCTACACTGTTTGCTGATGCATTATTGCAATAAGCCCTCCCCCCATAATAACTTGACTTTGCTCATTAGTTTTTTTACTAATCTTGAAAATGTTATCTGTAACCCACTAGATGATATGGACCTGTCCACGGGAAAAAGGTACACATTGGTTTTTGTGAACAAAGCTGAATATAGTTGAACAAATTGCCTGCTGCAGCTGTGTTAAAATGCATCTTCTTGTAGGAAAAGGTTAATTATCATTCCAGCAGAGAATTTTGGTTGAAAAACCTTAGAAACTTGATCAGCGTTTTTAAAAATTACACTTTTAAACTTTACAACTTCAAAACAAAATCTGCCAAAATAGATATGAGTGGCGTCTGGCAATTTTGGGTCTTATCTACTCCTGTTTGGTACCATTTAAAGTTACAAAGATGCTTTTAGGTGTATACATGTATAACATATAGGCAGACAGTGAAGACTCTGGTGAGAATGTGCGTCTTCAATGTAAGCAGATGCAATCAAAACCAATATCGCAAGACTATAATTTTCAGAAATTGTTGAAAATATAACACAAGGGGAATTTACAAAGCCATTTACTGCAGAGGTCTCAAAAGTATTCTATATCACGGAAAGGTTCAACTGATAGGTGATTATCTTGAAATATGAGAATACATGTATTTATTTAAATACATGATTGCATGGAGATTTCAGGGATTCACATTAGAAACATTACTTATTATGAGACTTTCACTCACTCTGGAGCATATAGGGAAAATTGAGCATATCCTCAAACCATGCAGACTTTTAAGTTTTTATTATTATTATTATTATAATTGTCATTATAAATATTATGAACAATTTCTCTTTTGACTTGAAGTTTTCAAAAGTCGTTTGCTGCAGACGTGTCAATAATCGTCTGTATCTTCAGCGGGATAAGAAATACCTTGATACACTGAGCATCAAGCAGTCTCTAAACAACCTTGTTTTTTAGAATAATTGATATCTTCACGGTTAGGGAAAGGGCCAGCTGCACAAATTCAATCTATGATACCCATGTAAACATGTTTCAGAAATGTTCAAAATGTTCTTCAAAGGGAGCAATTTCACCTTTTCCTTAATGATTTCAAATATCTCCATTATCATGAAAAAGGTTGCTCTTGTTGTTGTTGTTTGTGTCAATAAATATCTGCCTATCTGATAACAATCAACACTGTTGGTCTGGAGTTTGTTTACAGTCTCTATAACTAACTGATGGACAGATCAGCTTCAGATCAGATTATGTGGATGTGCAGATTGATCCTAATCTACACTGAGTACAAATGCTTCATGGTTGGGTTTCCAGGATACATAAATATGTATCCTAGTTACTTGTAAGCAAGAGAACATTGACTTCCAAAATAAATAGCATTTTGGTAATTATAGTCGGAAATGATCTTCTCATAACACTTTGCGTACCTCTCAGACTGAAGAGTTTACATTTACTTAATGCATGTTGCTGTCAAATTTCATTATTTCATTACAGGTACTTGTAACTTCTGAAGTTATTACCATTGGAACTTTGATTACCTCAACCTCTTTCTCTTTAACCCATTCCCTCATGTGATATTTAAACCCCTTCCCTGATACAGACGACATAATTATGATGCCTTTGTAGCAGACGAGTTTTGAAAACATTGTGGCAAAAGAAAAAAAATGCTCATACTGATCACTTTCTCCTTTTGCCACAATGTTTTCAATTTTATCCAATAAACAAACTTTCATCCAGAGATTTTCAATATGTTTGCCTAAATGTTTTTAAAATCGTCGGCTACAGATGTGTTGTGTGTGGGAAAGGGTTAAGGGTTTTCTGCTTTCGAGATACCAGATGATAGATTTGTAAAATGTGGAAAATTGGAAATGCAATTTTTAAAACGGAGTTGAAAACATTATGGTTAAAAGATAAATTGCTCATTTGTACAATTTTACATCTTTCCAAAGTATTCTCAAAAGTAGTATGCTGCTAAGGGGTCAGTGAAAATGAAAATCATTTTAATGTCGCCAGCCTGTTAGGCAGGGAGAAACTTAGGAATCACTTCTTTATTATCTGTATGTCTGTCTATCCACCATGCATTAAATTGGTCCTCCTTACTTTGTTTCTAGTTGGTGGATTGACTTCAAACTTGCAAAACTTTAACATAGTGATAAGCAGGATTGACCAATACATGGAACATTGAATAACAAGAGCTGTCAGAGGACATCATGCTCAACTTTTTCGTGCTTGCCAATAAAAACAAACTATTTTGGGTCGTACAGAAGCAATTACTTTTTCTTACTATTTATAAGCAAAGTTAAAGGGTCCTAATTCTTACAAAAACCTTCACTGAAGTATGCACTCTTGGCTGTTGGTGGAGGTATTGATGGTAAAAAGATATTGTTAGTGTTTAAGCTATATCTCTAATTGTTTTGAATTTATTTTTTATTTGGTATGAATAACTCAACCAAAATTCTAAATCAAAAGAGGGCCATAATTCTTTAAAAAAAATCTTGACAGAATTATGTACTGTTGTCTGTTGATGTTGGTAATGATAGTGAAAAAGTGTTGTTAGTTTCGAAGCAATATCTGTTATGGTTTTAACAAACAGTGAATTGGTACAAAAAACTTAACCAAAATTCTATGTCAAAAAGGGCCATAATTATCTATTTATGTACTCTTGTCTGTCGATGGAGGTAATGATGGTCAATAAGTATTGTAAGTGTATAAGCTATATCTCTAATGGTTTTGCAAAAAAGTGGTGTGGTACAAAAACTTAACCATAGTTCTAAGTGGAAAAAGGGCCATAATTCTTACAAAAACATGGACTAAGTTTCAAAGCAATATCTGTAATGGTTTTAAAAAAAAGTGAATTGGTACAAAAATCTTAACCAAAAGTCTATGTCAAAAAGGGCCATAATCCTTACAAAAATCTTGACAGAGTTATGTACTCTTGTCTGTCGATGGAGGTAATGATGGTTAATAAGTGTTGTAAGTTTCAAAGCAATATCTGTAATGGTTTTGACAAACAATGGAATTGGTACAAAAAACTTAACCAAAATTCTAAGTCGAAAAAGGACCATAATTCTTACAAAAACCTTGACAGAGTTATGAACTCTTGTCTAGTGATGGAGGTAATGATGGTACATAAGTATGGTAAGTGTATAAGCTATATCTCTAATTGTTTTGCAAAAAAGTGGGGTGGTACAAAAACTTAACCAAAGTTCTAAGTGAAAAAAGGGCCATAATTCTTACAAAAACATGGACAGAGTTATGTACTCCTGTCTGTGGATGGAGGTAATGATGGTGAAAACGTGTTGTAAGTTTCAAAGCAATATCTGTAATGGTTTTGAAAAAAAGTGAATTGGTACAAAAATCTTAACCAAAAGTCTATGTCAAAAAGGGCCATAATTCTAACAAAAACCTTGACAGAGTTATGTACTCTTGTCTATTGATGGAGGTTATGATGGTGAACAAGTGTTGTAAGTTTCAAAGCAATATCCGTAATGGTTTTGACAAAAAATAGAATTGGTACAAAAAACTTATTCTAAGTCGAAAAAGGGCCATTATTCTTACAAAAACCTTGACAGAGTTATGTACTCTTGTCTGCTGATGGAGGTAATGATGGTGAATAAGTGTTGTAAGTTTCAAAGCAATATCTGTAATGGTTTGGACAAAAAATGGAATTGGTACAAAAACCTTAACCAAGGTGTGACACCAACGCCGACGCCGGGGCGAGTAGTATAGCTAGCCTTTTCTTCGAAAAGTCAAGCTAAAAAGAACCAATAATCTGGTCAAAGGGTGAAAACAATTTGTTGGAAAAGGGGAAATAGGTTATTATAAGCAAGTTGTCACTACCTTTCAACATATTGGTTGCAGAAGTATTAATCCTTTCTCACATGCAGACATATGTTGATGCATTTTCAGCAGACTGCTTTTAAAAGCAATATGACTCTTAGGAAAACTTGCTTATTAGAAAAGTGGTTATATTATGAAACTAAATATTTTTTTGATCTTTTACAGAGAAGCACCATGTGTAGTTGTGAACGTAGAATACAGACTGGCCCCAGAAAACAGATTTCCAGCAAGCCATGATGATGCTAAATGTACCGTGAGATGGGTCTGCATGAACAAGTCACTTGTTGGTAAGGTCTTACTCCTTCACTCTTGCAATAACTCCTTTTCTACTACGTTTCTTAAAATACAGTTATATATTTTGTAAGCTCAAAAGTGTTTGATTTCCACTGTCTTTAAAGGATTATTTAAAAACAAACCCCTTCTACCTAAACCACTGTGTCAAATTAACTTCACAAGAATATTCCTTTAACCCTTTCCCTCATATAGACGTTTTCTGCACCTCTGCAGCAGACAGCTTTTTGAAAACATGGCTACAAAAGAAGAATTTGCTTGAAACAAGCTATTTCTCCTTTTGTCACCATGATTTCACCTCTATTCAATTATTGTACTTTCATTTAAAGAGACTTTCCCATATTTTTGTGGTACAATTTCAGGATGAATTTGGCTTATTCAAAATTGTTCAAAGATTACAATTAACCACCTGCAGACGCATTTTGACGCAATAGCAGCAGAGGACTTTTGAAAACATTGTGGCCAAAAGTGAAATTGCTCATGATGATCAATTTCTCCTTTGGCCACAATGTTTTCAACTTTACTTACCAATTAAGCTAACGTTTATGGAGATTTTTCAGGTTTTTGTCACAAAGTTTTCAAATTCGTCTGCTGCAGATTTGTTGTATGTGGGAAAGTGTTGCACACATTCTCCACTGAAAGTTCTGTTCTGATTTCAAGATGGTTTTTCAGAAATGTTCCGCAGGCTAACCTCTTCAACAATTTTGTTCGTCCATATTGATTGGTTTAAAAACATGGTTGCCAGGCAGAATTAGATAGGGGGTAAAATGACAACATTTTAAATTTCTTCTCCTCTGATACCACTTGTCTGATTAAAGATAATTTTGAAGAATTATTACACAGCTACAAAACTTAGGTTAGCAATACAGGGATACATGACCCTCTTGTCGTCAAAGCTCTTACTTGCAGACACATCAAACTACAAAAAGGATCCTTGATGCGAATCTTAACCATTACCATAATATAATATTTTTAGTGTTGTTTCAAAACATTTTAAAAGTATGATTTTTATGTCTCGAAATTGGGGAGGATAATTTCCATACAGAATTGTTGTGGGAAGGAGAATTTTATTTTGATCAATTTTTCCTCCTTTTATCACAATAATTTTAAAATGTCCCCCACTAGGTAAGGCATTAGAACTTGTCTGTATTTGGTAAAGAGTCCATCATAAAAAACAAAACATTGCTCACATTGTTTACCTTTTATTAAACATAGTATGGGTGTATAACCCTATCCCTCATATAGACGCTTTCTGTTGCCTATTTAGCAGATGGCTTTTTGAAAACATAGTGACAAAAGAAGAAATTGCTCAAAACGAGCAATTTCTCCTTTTGCCACAATGTTTCCCACTTTTAGTCATAGGTTATCCATTTAATCAATTATAGAGATTTTCTATTTTTTGACAAAATATATTCAAAGTTGTCTGCTGCAAAATTGTCGTCTGAGGGAAAGGGATAATGACATCTTTTAGTGTCCATTGCCTTAGCAGGTGACACTGGGATCCCTTCTCAGTTATCTGTCTATCTGTCTGTCTATCCTTATGAACACCAAACTTTAACGACAGTGTGTGATCTCTCAAATACTATTTTAAAGTTTTACCCTTTTCCACAATCAACAAATTAGCAGCAGATGATTTAAAAACATTAACCCTTTCCCTCATATAGAGACGCTTTCTGACGCCTCAGCAGCAGACGGCTTTTTGAAAACAAAGTGACAAAAGAAGAAATTGCACAAAATGTGCAATTTCTCCTTTTGCCACAATGTTTTCCACTTTTAGTCATAGGTTATCCATTCAGTTATAGAGATTTTTCATATTTTGACAAAATACATTCAAGGTCGTCTGCTGCAGATTTGTCGTATGAGGGAAAGGGTTATTAAAAGGCAAAAAACAATGTAAAGGTAATAATGATCATTAAATAAATTGAAAAGTTGTGGCAAAAGGAGAAAGGTTTTCTACTGCAAATGCATCAAAATGCACCTGCAGGTGGGATAAGGTTTAAGCTATTCTCTGTGTTCAAAATTAACTTTGTTTGTATAACTTATTCTCAAAACTGGCACATCAGAAACCTAATTGAAGACAGGGTTCGTTTTCTTAGCCCAGAGAATCAACTAACAGCTTTTATACCATGGGATATGGTTTAGTAATTCTTGTGGAATTGCAGACCATGATTCTGAATTACTATCAGTAACAAGAAAGAGAAACCCTAGACAAAATCTAAAACTTACCCCTCCTCTTTTGCTACACCAATAATTGTTATATTTAACCCTTTCTGGCTGCAGATTATTGAAACTTTGGCAGAAAAGGAAAGATTTCTCATAACAATTCATAATCATTTCCGACGATTGATAAAAGTCAATGCGACATGCGTCATTCGTTTTCCACCAATGGGCTAAGTCTATGTGGAAAAGCAGCCAGTTGCTTGGGAAGATTGTTGTGTGGAGTACTGGTGTGAGAAAACCGGGAAATGCATGAGTAGGTGAACTAGCCGCCGTGATATAGCTGAGAAATTGTTAAAAACGGCGTTAAACCCCAATCAATCAATCAATCATAATCATTTGTTTGAAGGAAATGTAAATTATTTCATTCAAACAAGCTAGCTAACGATTACTTAACCAAGATCCCTTGTCCTGATACAGGCAACTTTAAACAACATGGTGAAAAAAGGAGAAATTTCTCTATTTCCCACAATGTCACAATTTCCAAATATTTCACTTGTTTTCCCTTTAACACATTAAAACATTCTGCAGAAGACGACTTTGAAAACAACTAGGCTAAACTATGAAAATTCTTTATAAATAAAAGTATAGTTATTGATTACAGTTGAAAGAATAATGAGCAAGTTCTCCTTTTGTCAAAATGTTTTCAAAACTTGATCGCAGAAGATGCCTCAAACTTATGTTCGCAACTGGGAGAGGATTTTTTTTTTTTCAAAGCTGAGGACTCCACTGCATCAAGTAAATGGTTTAAACTTTCAAGAGTTAGAATTAAATGCACAGTTTTTCGTAGACTGGAAACATTCATTTAAATCTTTACCACATACAACAAATCTGCAGCAGACGACTTTGAAAATATCTAGGTAATAAATGGAAAAATCTCTATAAATGAAGGTGTAATTACTAAAAAAGTTGAAAACATTGTGACAAGAGGGAAATGGCTTGTTTTGAGCAATTACACCTTTTGTCACAATGTTTTCAAAAGTCGTCTGCTGCAGAGGCGTCTACATGTGCGAAAGGGTTAAATATTTTAGAGATAGATCTACATGGATTCAAATGAAATTAAGTTAAAACTTGAAAAATCATGACATCTCTTTGAACCTAAAAAGAGGGTACTATGGAAAGATGGATCTATTTAACCCTTTCCAGCATACAACAATTCTGCAGCAGACGACTTTGAAAATCTCTATAAATGAAGTTGTAATTATTGAATAGAGTTGAAAAAATTGTGGCAAAAGGAGAAATTGCTCATTATGATCAATTTCTTCCTTTTACTAAAATGTTTTTGAAAGTTGTCTGCTGTAGATGCGACAAACAATGTCAGCACGTGAAAAAGGTTAAAAAATGTTGCTACTGTAATTAAATATTAGGGACTGATTCCAGTCTAAGTTTTCAGCTATAATTGAGGAAATAGCCTTTTGTAGGTCAAATTATGCCAAATACATCTGCGGTCATGCTAATCTACTGCCAAATATTTCCTAAAAAAACTTCTGTTTGCGTAGAAATTATTGTATACCATCACCAGAATGCATTGAATATATAACATTGAGTTTAAATTTATTATAAATGTGTATAGGATTCACTGATAATGATTGATTTTATCATCTTTAGTATTTTAACATTGTTTGAAAGTGAAAGTAGAGAATGTGAAACACCGGTTTTCTCCGGGCACGATGACAGTTACCATTTTCGCCTGGTGAAATCTTTCTTGCATGATGCATGACCCCCCCACCCCCATTTTCTTTGGATTGTTTTAAAAAGAAAACTATTTCTAAATAATAGAAAAATTAAATTGTGCCTGCACCACATTGATACTTTTAACATTTTTGGCTTTTCTATTTGTGGTTCATTTACCTTTGTCTATTCGTCAGATAGTCTGTCTCACTGTAGAAACATTTTTCCCATTTGCCCAAGAGTCATGAAACTTCCTTTGAATGTATCACTATGTGCATTAAAACCATTATACCAGACTTACTGACCTTGACACACCATAATACTATACATACTGACCTTGACACACCATAATACCATACATACTGACCTTGACACACCATAATACCAGACCTACTGACCTTGACACACCATAATACCATACCTACTGACCTTGACATTCAAAAGTCAGACATGTCCTTTGTACACAATTCTTATCTTTTCACTAAAACGTTTATTGTTTCCGCAAAAGAGGGAAAAGTAGGGTGAAGAAATAAAAGCATAATGGGTAATAAATGCATATGGACATAAAGATAATGGTATGCAATTTTGATATGTACATAGACATTTTATTGCTGAATAACTCTTACCATTGAAAGTATTATTGCTTAAAGTACTGAATGATATTTGCAAATAAAGATATTAACTTTTAACCAGTACTTCACTAATAAAAGCAGTTTATACTGTTTCAAAATGAAATGAACTAAGTGACATGCAAACAGTTTACCCTTTCCCACATACAGATACATTTACATGCATCTGCAGCAGGCAACTTTTGAAATCACTGTATCAAAAGGGGAAATTTCTCATAATGATTTTCTCCTGTTGCCACAATGTTTTCAACTGTTTTCAACTGTTTTCAATTATTATATTTTTATTTAAATAGATTTTTCTATATATGTTTTCAAAGTTGTTTGTGGGAAAGAGAACCTATGCAAGTCTTCACTCATGCAGTCTCACCAGAACCCTCACTAACCACTGATGGAACTTATGACAGAAAAACTTGAAATGTATCCCCAATAGTAATTCTCCAGCATCCCAAAACAGTCATGTAACAAAATAAAATGAAAGTTTATTTATGAGACATGATAGAAAACAATGTTGGGAATATTGGTCACTATGAATATTATCATGTTCACTTTATTCTGCAACATTAGATGCGGTAGAGGTATTTCACCCATTTTGACCTATTTGTAGCAGATGATTATAAACAATGTGGCCACAAGGGTAATTGTTTATAATTGTTTCCTTCTCTAATCTTAAATTGCACTTATATTTTTTAGAGACATTCCATATTCCCCCCTCCCTCCAGATGTTTTCGAAGTTGTTTTTGCAAATTCTTCAGGAAAGCGTAAAGACATGGTTCACTAAGTGAGAGTTGACTCTTTCCCCTGTGTCTTATGCCTTTTGAAGCAGATAACTTTTAACCATTTCCCACAAACAGCAAATCTGCAGCAGACGACTTTGCAAATGTTTACTCAAAAATATGGAAAATCTCTATAATTGTAGGTATAATTACTGAAAAAAGGTGAAAACATTGTGGCAAAAGAAGAAATTGCTCGTTTTGAACAATTTCTCCTTTTGTCACCATGTTTTCAAAAGATGTCTGCTGCAGATGCGTCAAAATGCGTCTATAGGTGGGAAAGGGTTAAATATGAGTATTTTCTCCTTTTTCTATGTTTTAACGGCTTCCAAATTTGCAGCAAATGACTTTGAACATGGCAAAAAAATGAAAAATCCTTATTGACGAAAGTATGTTTATTGAATAAGGTTTAAATCATTGTTGCAAAAGGAGAAATTGTTCATTATGAGCAATTTCTTCTATTGGGACATTGTTTTCAAAAGTTGTTTGCCCCAGATGCGTGAGAATACAAGTGGGAAAGGGTTGAACTTTTAGACTAAACTTCTAGTATTTCAGATGTTACATGTTTTTTGCATAACCCTTTCCCTCATAAGACAATTCTGCAGCAGACGACTTTGAACGTATTTTGTCAAAAAAATAGAAAATCTCCATAATTGAATAGATAACCTATGACAAAAAGTGGAAAACATTGTGGCAAAAAGAGAAATTGCACGTTTTGTGCAATTTCTTCTTTTGTCACTGTTTTCAAAAGCCGTCTGCTGCAGAGGCGTCAGAAAGCGTCTATATGAGGGAAAGGGTTAAGCAGACAATTTTATAAAAAAAAGGGTATAGGATAAATGGTTAACATTGAAACATCATCAAAACCAATTTTCAAAGCAAAGCATAATGCATAATTATTTGAATTGCACTTGAGAAAGGCATAAAGGAGAATATTTTGTTTACTTAGTTCAAAATAGTGAATGATGAAAAGATAAGATCAAAAGTGAAATTCCTATTATGATTTGCTGTGAATATTTTGGTTTAATTCGGTAATTGCTTGTATGTTTTTTAATGAAACTGTTTTATTTCTCACCTGCTCACAAAATGTTACCAGATCCGAGTAATTTGTTACGCCTCATCATAAGCATATATTTCACCTCTTTTCCACATTAATTTGAACTCATTTAAAAGTATATTTTAAAAAAATCTATATATTTAATTGTTTTTTAGATGAATTGGAAAAAAGGAAATAATTTCAGATTCAGACATGCTATAGAATGAATTTGAATCTTGAATCTATTCACCAGGTGGCGTACTCAACAGTGTGGTAGGCGTCTGTGGTGACAGCGCAGGGGGCAGACTGGCAGCCACAGTCTCACATGAACTCCATGACATGCTTGGTTTCTCAGTAAGTAATATTCATATTCCCTGAATCACTATTAGATGCACATCATTGTTGGTAAGTGATGGTGTTAACCCTTTCCCACCTACCTGCATATTTTGATGAATATGCAGCAGATGACCTTTGAAAACATTGTAGCAAAAGCAGAAATTGTTCATAATGAACAATTTCTCTGTTTGCCTGAATGCTTTAAACTCTATCCAATAATGATACATTCTTTTTTAACAAATTTCCATATTTTTGTCTGGATGTTTTTAAAGTTACCTGCTGCAGCTACATGTATGTTATGGGTATTCAAAAGATTCATTAGACAATTATTTTGAATACTCACAACATACGGTTTTGATGTCAAAAAATGGCATTATAAAACACATCCCTAATACAAAGCTATGCTAGTCAATGTAATAATTAGAGCACAGAGTTGCAGGTTTGAGACCTTTCTGGTTCAAAGAGACAACAGTTGTTTGTTATGCACAAACAGGGCCCCAAACTCAGGACCTGGTAGACAGTGGCCCAGAGTTAGGGTGCTGGCATTGTGATACAAAGGTCCAAAATCGATTCCTGTCAGTGAGGAGATAAACTGTGGGATCTCCCCGACCCATGTGGCAGGAGTACTGGTTGAGTAGGAAGCAGACATTGAGAGTGGTTAACCCTTTCCCACATAAAGAAAAAAGCAGCAGACGACTTTGAAAACAATCATGCAAAAACATGAAAAATCTTTATAAATGAATGTGTAATTACAGAAAACATTGTGGCAAACGGAGAAATTGCTCTTTTTGAGCAATATTTCCTTTTGCGTCAATGTTTTCAAAAGTCGTCTGCTGCAGAGGCGCCAGAAAGTGTCTGTATTTGGGAAAGGGTTAATATGTATTGTTATGCCCCCTTCGAAGAAGAGGGGTATATTGCTTTGCACATGTCTGTCGGTCAGTCCGTCTGTAAACCAAAGCTTGTCCGAGTGATAATTCAACAATGCCTTGACCTATGGTCCTCAAACTTGACTTGGAAGTTGGGCCTGACCAGTAGATGAATCCTATTTATTTTGAGGTCATTAAGTTAAGGTCAAGGTCACAGTGACCTTGAACACAAAAACCTTTTTTAAGCTTGTCCGAGTGATAACTCAACAATGCCTGGACCTAGGGTCCTCAAACTTGACTTGGAGGTTGGGCCTGACCAGTAGATGAACCCTATTTATTTTGAAGTCATTAGGTCAAAGGTCAAGGTCACTGACCTTGAACACAAAAACCTTTTTTAAGCTTGTCCGAGTGATAACTCAACAATGCCTGGACCTAGGGTCTTCAAACTTTACTTGGAGGTTGGGCCTGACCAGTAGATGAACCCTATTTATTTTAAGGTCATTGGGTCAAAGGTCTAGGTCACAGTGACCATGAACACAAAAACCTTTTTTTAAGCTTGTCCGAGTGATAACTAAACAAGGCCTGGATCTAGAGTCCTCAAACTTGACTTGGAGGTTGGGCCTGACCAGTAGATGAACCCTATTCATTTTGAGGTCATTGGGTCAAAGGTCAAGGTCACAGTGACCTTGAACACAAAAGTCTTTTTTAAGCTTGTCCGAGTGATAACTCAACAATGCCTGGACCTAGGGTCCTTAAACTCTAGGTTGGGCCTGACCAGTAGATGATTTCAAATGTTGTCTGCTTCAGAGGCATCATAAAGCGTCTACATGAGGGAAAGGGTTAAATTCATGAGTTAGACACAAGGTGGATCAGATTGGTTATTAACCCTTTCCCACATATAGACGCTTTCTGACGCCTCTGCAGTAGATGGCTTTTTGAAAACATAGTGACAAAAGAAGAAATTGCTCAAAGTGAGCAATTTCTCCTTTTGCCACAATGTTTTCCACTTTTAGTCATAGGTTATCCATTCAATTATAGAGATTTTCTATTTTTTGACAAAATACGTTCAAAGTGGACTGCTGCAGAATTGTTGTATTTGGGAAAGGGTTAAATAAAGGAAATCTCTAAAAATGGGTAAAATATAGGAAAACTCTATGAAAGTAACATAACTATTTGAAAGATCTGGTATTATTGTGGAATAATGAGAAATTCGTTCTGCATAAAAATGCGTCTGCAAAAGAAGTCATTTATTGATTATGATGAGCAATTGCTCCTTTTCCATTAAAAAATCAACATTATAAAACTCGAAATATTCAGAAGAAGGTTTCAACATATATAACTCTTTCCCACCTGTAGACACATTTTGATGCATCTAATGCAGACACATTTAGCAATTTCTCCACATAAAACTCTACTTTCATTTATGAATATTTTCCATATTTTGACTATATATATTTTCAAAGTGCTGCAGGTTTGTGGTATTTGGGAAAGGGTCAACTTAAATATTTTTATTGCCTAGAGGTTATTATGCATTTATAACCCAATGATTGCAAGATTGTAGTAAAATTGGCCTACCATTAAAAACACAGTTATCTGAAAAGGTCAAGATTCACTGGTCACTGTTTGTGAATAACAGTAACAGTTTTAATGTATATTTTTTACAGGTATTAGTTTATCCAGTTGTACATTTCATGAGCAAATATAAATCTGGAGATGAATTTGAAAATGGCCCTGTCTTGTCCAAGGAAACAAGACTATGGTAAGTACCCACAACATTAAACAATATTTATAAATGGAGTTTTATGCCATTTTCAACAGTGTTCAGTTATATCACAATGGGAAGTTCTTCTACTCATATGTTAGACATGGTCTATCAAGCTGTGATATAACTTTTGAAAACGGCGTTAATCCTTTCCCTCATATAGACGCTTTCTGACGCCTCTGCAGCAGACGGCTATTTGAAAACATAGTGACAAAAGAAGAAATTACGGTGGCACAGAGGTGACATGTGTATGTTTTTATTTATCTCGTGCGCACGAGTTACTACTTAGTAACTCGTGCGCACAAGATAATTAAGTTGTGCGCACGACTTACTATGTCGTGCGCACGAGTTACTAAGTCGTGCCCATGAGATACTAAGTTGTGCGCATGAGATACTATGTCGTGCGCACAAGATAATTAAGTTGTGCGCACGAGTTACTAAGTCGTGTGCACAACTTAGAAAATCGTGCGCACGACTTAGTATGGCTTGTGCACAAGATAAATAAAAACATACACATGTCACCTCTATGCCACCATACTGTGGCACAGAGGTGACATGTGTATGTTTTTATTTTACTAAGTCGTGCACACGAGTTACTAAGTCGTGCGCACGAGATACTAAGTCATGCACACAAGATACTTAAGTTGTGCGCACGAGATACTATGTTGTGTGCAAGAGTTACTAAGTCGTGCACACGAGTTACTAAGTCGTGCCCACGAGTTACTAAGTCGTGCTCACGAGATACTATGTTGTGCACACGAGTTACTAAGTCGTGCGAACGAGTTACTAAGTCATGCGCACAAGATACTATGTCGTGCGCACAACTTAGTAAAATAAAAATAAAAACACACACATGTCACCTCTATGCCGCCGTAAGAAATTGCACAAAACGTACAATTTTTTCTTTTGCCACAATGTTTTCCACTTTTCGTCATAGGTTATCCATTCAATTATAGAGATTTTCTACTTTTTGACAAAATATGTTCAAAGTCGTCTGCTGCAAAATTGTCGTATGAGGGAAAGGGTTAAATCTATAACCATATGCTTCCTGGCTTTCTTGCATCTGTACTAAATACAACATTCTTTTATTTGCATTTCAAAGCAAACATTAATCTTTCAACTTGACAGATCTTACAAAATAACCCTTTTTGGAAACCATTTATCTAATATAATATCATTAGCGTCATTAACTATAAAAACGTCTTAGGAAAAAGAGTGGTACATGTATTTAACATATGATAAATCTGATGTATTGACTTATTATGATAAGAGTTGACAAAATTAGAAATTGCTTAAAATATTTTTATCTGTCAAAAATGGTTCTAAGGTCATATATGTATGTAGAAAACAGCTCAAGAAATAAGATAATGACTTTATAGGAAATTACATGTATTCCAATAAATGCTCATGATCAATATTTGGCCGCATCCTCTATTTTTTCATGCAGGAAGTTGTCCAATTATTTTAGATTTAATTGCATCATATGTATATTATTAATTATTTATTAGATTTTGTATAGAAAAGAGACTGAATGCAGCAATGCTTTATTTACATATATTGTAGGTTTCGTACACGGTATATCTTAGAGAAAGAATCTCAAACTGCAAGGGCATCACCACTTTTATACAATGATTTCACCAAACTCCCACCCACTCTGATGATAGTAGCTGAGTTAGATCCACTGAGAGATGGATGTTACGGTTTGTTTTTACCCTTTCCCACATGTAGACGCAGTTTGACACATCTGAAGCAGATATTATGAAAATATTTTGGCAAATATTAATTTTAAAGAGATAGTATACAATTTTGCTAATTTTTATTTAGATACTTTCTAAGTTGCTTGCTGCAGATTTGTTGTATGTGTCAAGTATTCATTTATGTATTGGATTTTAATGCCATTTTTCAACAGTCTTTTAATTATCACTTTGCCAGTTCACGGTCACCTACCAAAATGTTTATCAGACTTGTTCTGCTCAATATCATTCCTAGGAACATGCTATCTTTCCTCATTACTAGCTGATCATTATTATTTATTATTCCATAACATTTAATTATAAATGGCCATGCCAGGGTTTTGAACTGACGATCCCTTGATTGTACCCATGTTGTAATCAATTGAGACTTCTAGTTTCAACTATGCTTTCTGTTCATTCATTGAGCTGTCATGTTTACCCTTTCTTTTATATCTGTATCCTTTGCTTTAAAAGGTATTTGAAAACACTGGCAAAGATCAATAAGAGTTTAAATCTTTCCCACTTGAAGACACATCTTGACAGTAGATTTATTTTGGAAAAAGTAGAAAATTACTCATTATGAGAAATTTCCCATTTTGCCACAATTTTTTAAACTCTTTCAAATGTTATACTTTCATTTATAGAGATCTTCCCTATCTTAGCCTATGTGATTTCAAATTCACCTGCTGTATATATGTTGTATGAGGGAAAGGGTTAGTGCCGTTTTCAACAGTCTTTAAGTTATATCATGATGGCCAGTTCACCAACCTTGTATTTTCTTGCTTTCTAACACCATCTTACAAGTACACTGCTGATGGTGGTATGGCAAGTGAAGATATTATTTATTAGGAAACAAATCAATAGTGAAAACTTAAAATATCTCCTCAGAACATAATTTATTTCATAGAAATGTTCCTATGTTCCTGCCAGAATCCTTCAAATCATGAACTTTAAAGATCTTTTTCTCAGAAACCATTAGCCCGACTTTCATTTTTTGCATAGAAGTCTTACTAGGGTGATTTTGTACCAGATTCCATCAAGCCATGTCCATTAGTCAAAAAATATGGCCACCAGGCTGTTTCACCAATTATGGCATTCCCATGAATAGTGTTATTTTGTCTTATGGCAGTGAAGCAATACTGGCCCTCTTTTTCTAACAATGTTTTCAAATCAGGTAATGCATTTAACAAATTCTGATCATGTTTGTATATTATAGATCATCTCTTTTTTTCTCCAGCTTATTATGAAAAACTGAAGCAGGCTGGTGTTAAAGCACAGATTATGAAATTAAAAGGCGTACCACATGGGTTCTGGAAATTTCCTGGTAACAACAATTAAAACTTTATTATTTGTTTGCCATTTTCATGGCAATGCAATTAAAACTTGATTATTTGAATATTGGAACAACAATGAAAATTTAAGTATTGCTTGACCTTTCTGTGGTAAAAAGTTGTCTACTCTAAAAAGGTCTTAGAAAAAAAGCTGCATCTTGAAAAGGGGAAGCATCATTTTTAAACAGAGTTGAACATATTGTTGGGAAGAGGAGAAATTGCTATCAACAAAAGCATCCAATACTGTCTGTATCGGGGAAAGTGATAAACTATTAGTATAACTCAGTCTGCAATATGATGTAAATTTCATGAAATAAATTGATGAATGCTTTGGTTAAATAATGACAAAATGGTCCAACCAGCCGATCATTGTCTTCACATGCTAGAAACAGCATTAATTTTAAGCTTTGATTGCTGGAACCCATTTTGTAAAGTCTGCGCCATCAGTATAGAGCCAGGCCAGCCCGCTCATCCACACCAACTGACAAGGCTATATAATGTTGGTGGCTCAACTCAACATTTTTAACTTGATATCCCTAAAGTGGCCTCTTTTAAATGCAAAGCTGGACAAGGCTATTTAAAAAGAAAAAATCAGCCTGGCAAGGTTTTTTTCACAGTTCAAATATGGGTTCCACAAGAAACCCATTTCCTGATGCAGATGACTTACTATGCCTTTGTAGCAGACATTATTGAGAAAATGGAAATTGCTCAAACAAAGATGTCTGCTGCAGAAATGTTATTTGTTTCAAGTAAAACATGAGATAATGACATTGTATTCATGATGTTTTATAACAAAATATTTCTAAGTATAACATAATACTTCTTACATGTTTTTTCTTTCTTTTAATTTTGCAGGTCATTATGTAGAAAACTGTCGAAGAGCTCATGAGAAAGCAGCCAAATTCATCAAATCTCACTCCTAGAACTAAACAAGGAAGACATCACATCATGTGTGCATGGATACGTCATTACACAAACACTGACACCACTACACAGTGCATGTTTGTGACATAGTGTTTTTTACATTTCATGTACCTGTATATATTTCAATAATTTTTGACAAAATGGCTTCAGATAAGCAGAGTGTTGTATAGCAATGGATTTCATCTAAAATCACTTTAACTACATCAGAAGAGCATTCATCTGAATCAAGTCTGGTTCAATTTTGAAATTACCCAAGTTTGGGTTACCTAGGGTCATTAAAGGTTGGCACTAGGTGAAATTTAAGCAATAACTTGTGAAAACTTAAGAGGTTAGAACAAATTTGAAACTAGGTCACTTGGTCATTTTTTAGAAAAATCTTGTAAACACTCCAGAGCCTTGTCCTCAAATTTTAAGTATAGAATTTTTTTAGTTACTTATGTACCAAGTTGTTCCAAGTGTTATTTTACAATGTCTCCTGTTGGAGGAGTATCTCCATTCAACAAATTAACTTGAAACCCTCAGAAGGAAAGATTTAGTTATTATCCCGGCCTTATTTAGCCACATAGCTTGTTTGATGTCAATGAAATGTTCATGATTCAAGTTGAATAGCAATATATATCAGAAATTCTAATAATTAATTATGGGGGAAAAATCATTTAAGAAAATGACTGCGAATTTAGACTAATGGAATTATCTGCCTTGAAACAATTATTGTGAGAAGAGGAAAAATTGCTTGTCATGAAAATTCTCATTTTTTTCAAAACATGTTGCACATTTTACCATTACCCAAAAAATACATGTATGGAGGAGAGAGTTTTAATATACCTTAGGATATTTCTACATGTATGGAGGAAAGTGCTATAATATACATAAGAATTTTTCTACATACATAGATGGAGGAAATAATTATAATATACATAAGGATTTTAATAATTCCCCTTATCTGATGTTGACATCAAAATAATGTGTTCAATAATATATTCATGCTGATTACATATATTTAATTACTGTATCATTCTGATTAATTATATATTCAATGTGCAATTTGTGTATTCATTGTTTTAATTGCTGTGTTAAAATTTTGTGATAATGTTCTTGTTGGTACTGTTGTCTTTAGAGAGTATAAATGAAATGTTCAATAACTGCTCATTCTTATTTCTATCTTCAAGTTAATTTAACCTTTCTATTAGCATTTTGATGGCTCAAGTTCTTTAGAAGACAAATTTGAAAATTGTATGGGCAAACCAGAAACTGCTCATAGTAAGGAAAATATCATATTTACATATTCTATTCTATCAAATAATAAAACCTTTCTCTAATGCAGACAACCTTTGACACCCTCAAGATATCTTTTCCCACAATGTTTTCTGAAATTGTATAGTGTAAATATGTCAAAAAGTCAAATGTAGTCTGTATCAGGGTAAACTATAATTGAAAATATTGAAAGAAAAATTTGGCATACTACTTGTCTGCAATATTGCTATAACTCATGTTATGAGAATAGTTCCGTAAAACACTTAACCCTTTCCCACATACAAAAAATATGCAGGAGACGACTTTGAAAATATCTAGGAAAAAACTTGAAGCATCTCCAAACATGCGAAACTAATTTTCAAAAAGAGTTGAAAACATAGTTGCAATTTCTTCTTTTGCCACAATGTTTTCAATAGTTGTCTGCTGCATGCAGAGGCCTCAGAAAACTTCTACAGGTGGGAAAGGGCTAAATTCTGTTGAAATGTTTTGCCATCACTTTGAATTTGTGTCGGAAAAAATAGTCACAACTATTATCGGAAATTAAATTCTCACATTTAAATTGTGCTTTACGGTATGTTATTTTTTCCTGGACAAGGGGTGTTCAGTAATGTAGTATTGTCTTTATTTGTTAGATATGAAATTCGATATGAAGTATATGCACGTATGTCTGATTTTTATGCATCATTTACATCATTTGATCAGATTCTATAGTTGCCAATGCAACATTAATTTTTCCATACAAGGAGCAAATTTCTGTGTCGGAATTGTATTAATGAATTTTTTTCTTTTTTTTTTCAAAAAAAACATGCAACAGCATTCAGATGGTGGAAACTGTTGTTAGAAATGGTGAGATTGTTATCTCCTTATTGCATTATGCTTACAAAATATTGTCATCTGCACAGGTGTTAAATACAAATCACGGAAAAAAATATCATTATCTGATATGATTTATTAAGAATCATAAAATGTGGGCAGTTATTTTTTTACACCAAGTTGAAAACATTGTGGGAAAATGAGAAATTGCTCCTTTAGATAAATGGCTCCTTTCCAAGTTTACACATATCTGCTGTATGAAGGAAGGGTTAAATATTATAATTTATATTATTCAAAAAGATTTTTAACCCTTTCTCTCATGTAAATGCATTCTGATGCTTCTGCAGCAGACTACCCTTGAAAACATTGTGATAAAAGGAGAAATTTGTCATTTTGAGAATGTTCTCCTTTTGACAAAATGTTGTCAACTTTTTTCAATAAAATACTTTCATTAATAGTTTTCCATATTTTTTTTACTACATATTTTCAAAGTCACCTGTTGCCTTTTGTTGTACGGAAATTGTCAAAAGCATATGCCTGGTATAGATGAGCTAATTAATTGGTTAAATTTTCTGTCTGTAAATTGTGACTTGGTCTTTGTGCATTTGTATAATAGTTTGATTGTAATTATGTACAATTTTACATCTTGATTCTATGTATTAAACTTGATGAAATGTCATAAAATTAATAAAGCATGTTTGTTAATGATTTTTAACGAATTATTTTTTCTTAAAAAATATTTCTGTTATCCCGTTTGATACGTGATTTGACCTTTAACATTTCCCATTTCGCGTTTTGCGTTTTGTTAAACTACACCTTTGCTGAAAATAGTCCTAGTTTTTTTCCGATATTGTATCACTTTGATGTGTTATTTCAATTACGAAAACACATATTTATACTATCGAATCAACACAGAGAATCAATTCTCAAGAAAATATCAAATTAACAGTAAATGCATATATTTCATGTGTCGGTATGCACGTATGAATTCGGAGTTTTAGGCCAATTGACTAGTAACATAGTAAACAGGTGCCCATTATGTAACGCTAGCAAAAACCTGACCTTCGACCCAACGCTCTAGACTGCAGAGCTCCAGATAAGGTGCGTGAATACATGATCACGCATTGAAATGCAGGAAAAACGAATGAAAATATTTGCTGTTCGTTGTATCAAGCATTTAAACGCGGAACAACGAATATAAACATTGTCTGTGCGTCGTTTTAATCGTAAGACAAAATGAAAGTGACACATTTTTCAGAGAAATCTCGATTGTTAAATATAATGTTAATTTGACACTTCACCGATACAGTTCTTACGGAACAACGAGTTCTCACGCTTCGGAATTGATACACAAATAATGTTTGCTCGCGGGCGAAAAAGATCCGTCTGCACAACCAATTAAACCTGATTTGTTAATTAAATATATCAAAATGGAAGAACTGCCGAGTTCCGCAATAGCAGAATACGCTTTTAATCATTTAATCGATGACGTGGTAAATAAACAACAGCCAATTAAAAGAAAACATCATGAAACAGTTTTCCCCAAAACAATCGATCTTTGGATACAGGAGTTCCCGTGGTTGAATTTGACTGATGAAGTTATGTATTTTGTCTTTTCGTCCCTATTAATACACGATGTTTCCCTCAAATAATAAAGTTCATCAAGATTAAGTGATTTACCAATATTATTTAATATTTAATTCACATACTGGTCAATGAATCATTCTTGAGACCTGACTTTAACCCATCGAAAGGGTCTGTTAGGTGTGTTCAAGTAAGAATAGAGTTGTTAAACATTAGGTTAAAAAACATTAAACATTCCCTTAGTAAAGCAAGCATTTTGGACAAATTTGAAGTTGTACAAACAATTGATTTCATTCATGATATAATGACGTTGCATATGGATTAGACCCCCACACAACCAGGAATGTATCTACGTCCCTGCCTATTTCACACTATGAGGCTATCAAACATAAGCCTTTTGAGATACTTACAGAAATAAAATCCATTTGATATGAGTCTTTTGTCTTGAAATGCATTGTATACTTAAGTAGTCAAAGGGAGGTAATTGAACAAGATTTATAAACATAAATGTTTATTAAAGTAAATTGTAAATTAAAAATAGTGCAGTAAAAGGAACAAATGCTTATATTGAGCAATTGTTCACGTTTTAATAATGCTTCCTGCTGCAGTATCATCAACCCTAACCCTATGATGAACATTTCTCTCTTTTAAATTTACTCTTTTGTGTTCATGGTCGGATATACAGCAAGTGTATATTGTTAAAGTCAGAGTTGTTAATTTACTGTTTAAACTGTTACATGGATACATAGGTAGTGGAATGCCTATTTAAGGTAAGAAGCATAATACATAAGTTAAAAACATGTTGACCTTCCTTATTTTGGGGTGATGAGCTTCCTGTTGTGATTCACTCTTTAATAATTATTATAGGGAGTGAAACATATTTGACCCAAGTAATTGTCTGGAGCTCTGTCTCACAGAGCTGCCAACACATTTGTGAAAGTATCGTTGTGCATTTTTATTTGTTTCCTTAAGATGATAGTAGAAAAATAAAACGGCATACATGTTAACACCTAAACGCACACAGGAAATCTCACCGTTTTGTCTTAGTTTCCAACTTGAAAACGGTGTTTTAATTATAGACCATTTAATTTTTATGTATCAGCCATTCGGGCAAAGGTGCGCGTCAAAATGCTTGTTTTATCAAGAAAAGCATCTATTTGTGGAAAAGGGTTAAGTATGCTTGTCATTATCTATTGTTGTTACCATCCGCAACAGGTTTGTCATGATGCATTTGATTTATCAGGGATCAGCAAATCATATATCCATACCACTACAGTATTGAGACACTTATAACATATTTATAATTTTCACATATTTAACATGAAATTGTTTGCAGAAGATTTGTGCACATTTCAAATATTGGATGCAGAGGCTTTCTGAGGCAGACATCTTTAGAACACATTTTGACTGAAATAGAACTTGCTCAATTTAAGTAATTCCCATTTGCCAATAATATTTTCTTCCACTTTGTATTATACAGTGTACCTCCATTTATAGAGCTTTTGATATTTTTTTGCAAAGATATGTTCAAAGTCGTTTGCTGCAGATGTGTTGTATGTGGGAAAGGGTTAATTAACAAACCATGAAACAAGCTTTAAAAAATTGAAGCAAAATTAGATGATCTCAATAAGTTTTTACTCAAAGGGTAAAGTAAGAAATGTTATGAAAAAAAAATAGTATGCAACAGTGCGGCTAGCATATTTTACCCGTCATGCTACTACATTATGCATGTTTAATTTTTAAAATAAATCCTGTTTTACCCATACATTTTTCACAATTATCCTTTACACCCAGTATATTACAGTATATATTGAACATTTCCAGGACAATATATATGGACAAAGATTATTTATAATCATGAAATAGACTAGATTGTCTTAAAACTACTAAGTCTTAATGCGAGTTTAAAACAAACAAAAAACATGATCAAATGCAATTTTTAATTACATTTTCAAAATAATTCGTTACTAGTACTTTCAGTACTTTGATTCTCCCTGCCATCTAGACGTCTTTCTCAGTTAACTGACACAGTCACTTGACTGATATAATCATAATTCAATGAAACTCTAAAGGTAGCTTAACTCTTTCCCACAATTAGATGCATTTCAGAGCCTCTACAGAAGATGATTTTGAAAAAAATGTGACAAAAAGTGAAACTGCTCATATTTCACCATTTTCCCCACAATGTTTCAGCTCATAGAGATTTTCCATAGATGTTTCAAAAAGTCTTCTGCTGCAGATTTGTTGTATGTGGGAAAGGCTTTACAACTAATGTTACAGACTCATATCATGAATGAGAACTTATTTTATAACTTTTAAGATTTATCATCTGTTATTTCCAGAGTGAAATTAATTTACTGTTTAGAATCGGATCATACAAAACGAACATTTGAAGAAACTTAGTTCAAGCCTAGTATAAAGTTCCATTTATGGAATATAGTGACTGCTTTACCTCTCCATTTTTATTGGTAAAAACACAAGGCCAGAGGGCTGAATCTGAAAAGGCAAACCAAAAGATTAACATTCTTGATCATTTGGAAGAAATGCTACTTTACCAACATAGTGCTCAAGTGAGCAATACAAAACCACTTAGCCCTCTTGTCAGTTTGAGTTATTTATTATCCTTTCCCATAACGCAAACAAGTTTTTAAAAACATTGTTGCTAAAGGTAAAATTGCTTTTCAATAAGAAAACTGTCATATATAGTGATTTTCCATATTTCATGTATTGTAGGTGGGAAAAGGCCCTTGATATTAAGACTAGATGCATTCATTGGTTTTTCCCAATATGTTTATCATGTATTGAGAATGTATAAGGGAAAAAAGAGTTACTATACATCCATTTTCATTAGCTCATTGGTTATCCTGTTCCAGGTGTTAAAAGAAGAACCTGCCATTTAGGAGCATTTTGTTCTCCTTTCCCTGCAATATTTCAACCATGCAAAAGGCTTCTGATTGCTACAGCCCATATATAGGCTAAACATGTCCAACCACGAACACCTAAAACAGCTTTGTATTGGACACCAGTCCACCAGGGAAAACGAAACCAGGGAGACCATGAATGACCTGGCAAAGAACACTTAACAACAGTATCGGGAGAAATTGTTAAACCTAAAGCCAAGCCCAGGACAAGGCTAAGGACAGTAAGAATTGAAGGCAGTTTGTTGTGGCTTTATGTCTCACTGGGGATTAAGTTGATGATTAAGTAAATGTGACGGTGGAAACGTCAAATGTCTAAAACGTCGAATTAATAAAACAGAACAAAATGGGAGTGGAAACGTCGAAAAGGAAAATGTATAGCCTATATATAATTGTTTTAATTATATACCACAATTAAGAGTTTGTAGTTAATTGATATTTGTAATATTTATTTTAGTCTTGTTTGTAATTAATTGAAGTGATATTTGTAATATTTATTTTAGTCTTGTTTGTAGTTAATTGAAGTGATATTTGATATACTTTCAGAAAGGCAAAAAAGACTACGTAGAGGTAAATATGTCAAAAGTTTATAAATCTTTTTTTTGATAAGTTATCTATGACACGGACAAGAGTTATATGGGTCATTCTCAAAATATGTAGCAATTTGCAAAAATAAAAAGACAAAATTAATATATGGTATTTTATGTTTTTGTTTTTTATCCAACTCATTAAACTAGAAAAGACAAAATAAAGGTTAAATATGACATCTCAACTCCATCTAATTTTGATGTTGTAGGGATAAATGATAACGAGGTCAAAGTCACCTGTCCATGGTGTTACCATTAACAACTGGAGACAGAGGCAGCTTTATTTGTTTTTTTCTGCATTTCTACAATTAGAACCATCCAGCTACTATATTTTGTTATGCTTAATAAATAAGGCAAGTTGTATTTTCATCCTTTCTAAAATTAAACTAATACAAAGTAATGGAGATTGGTAACATCATGGACGGTAAAGTAACAGCAAGGACATCGTCCTTGAATCTTAGCTTTATATAATAAATTGATGCGTATACGACTTATTCATGAACCAAAAAAGCTATTGTGATCCTTACTGGGTTTGTAAGCTAAGGACAATTTATAAATCTTAAATAGGCAATAAAACAAACAAAGTTTGCTGTCCTGCCAATACTTTCTGCGCTATGTTCTCTGGCAGCATTTACGCTTTCTTTTGCCTGTTTCCTTATGTTTCATAAACTTCTGCTATTGCTTTTCTAAGTTGTGTTGTGTTTTACATCACTTTCAACAATTTATCAGTTGTATCACACTCACAGCATTTCCTGGGTTAGTAACCAGTACTATTGGTCGATTTATCTTGACACCAGCCAGTCAGTTGTAATGCTAACATCATAACCCTGAGCGTCAAGTAGGGCAGCCATTACTACCATTCTTTCAAGTCATTTGTATGACCTTTACTACACCACCAAGGCGGTCTTAATAATATGGAAATTGAATTATAGTACAAATATAAGTTACCTCTATTAGTATGATATTACTATGCATTGTCCATAGTGTTACCATAAAAAATAAAATTCTAAGAATATTAATATAGTATAAAACAATTAATCACATTTTGTGTTTTTACAAGCATTATGGGAAAACTAATTACTCTATTATTATATAAACAAAATGACAGAAAACACTTTTACCCAATACACACATTTAAGTTGATTGTCTATACTGTAAGTAGGCAATGTCCCTGGTGTTACCACAATAAAATAAAGTGTAGGTTAATCTTATATAAATTTTAAATTATCCTTTAGAGTGTAAGTATTACATTGGAAATATCAGAGTAATAATGATTTAACATGTTAATCTTGATGGCTTACACCACAAGATCATTACAAACATGTAGGGTGCTGATATATCCCTGCTGTTACTGTTCATTGTCCCTTGTATTACTACGATGTATGAATCTTAACATTTAAATAAACCTTATATAAAAATCAATGTATTCCCTTTCCATGTCAGTATTACATAATACTTGTACCCTGTTCATTATATAAATCAGATGGCATATACCATTGTCTAGATACAAACAGTCAATTGGCTTAAATGTCCATGCTGTAATCTTGTTATGTCCCTCATGTTACTTTTGTTTAAGGTAACAGCATGGACGGTAACAGCAGGGATGATTGCACACACTTTTGGGTTTTGTGTAGAAATAGGCTCTTCCTTCAACCTAAATATTACATGGTATTTTATATGGTCCTTTAATTGTAGGAATGGACAAATGTTGTTTTGAAACCTAACATGTTTTCTGTAAAAATAAATGGTAACATCATGGACAAATATAAAAGGTACTGCACTAGGTGTACTTAAATCATAAATGTTAAAATTCTTCAGCTTAAATTGTATCTGTTGCACATGACACCATTGAAGAAATAGGATGAATAACTAGTAGGGAGTACCTCCAAATTGTTCTACAATCCTTGTGGCAAAAGGAGAAATTGCATTTGTAAAAATATGTTTTAACTTCAATAAACATATTTACTAATATATTTATTAGTAAGCAAAGGTATATTTTACATAACCTTGCATTAATTATTATGTTTTTTAAATTAAAAGGGAAATTACTAGGTAAATAAACCCTGGACAGTAATTGCTACATTTTCTGAGAATGACCCATATATACATACATACATAGTTATGTCTTTGTTAATACTGTACACTTTGTGAATATATAATATCTTATAATATATATTATAAGTTAAAATTAAAAATTAATCATTCATTGGTGTGTTCTTGTTTTTTCAGCTTCAATTTGAATATATATTGAAATGCCCTTTTATTTAATTTCTCCTTTATAAATGCATTGATCAAAAAGGGTACGAAAATGTAATAGTACGTAACTTCCCGTAAGCTACATGACTATAAAAGATATTATTAACTTATAGGCTACTAATTACATTGCGTGTTATAACTTTATAGAACTGTAAAATAACTAGTCTATAAATTTTCGTTTTCGACGTTTCCACTCCCATTTTGTTCTGTTTTATTAATTCGACGTTTTAGATTCGACGTTATCACTGTAATTCATTAGTATAGTACCTAATAGTATATATCAGACCTCAAATAAAAATAAATAATGTTATTGTCTATGTGTGAAAACTGGATAAATCAATGATTTTAAGTACAGCACTATATCAGGAATTCAATAAAAGCAGGTATTAAAGCATTAAGAATAAAGAATATATTTTGCATATTACTGTTGTCGCATATCACGCATTTTGCCGATACATACACACAGATTATCAAAGACCGGACATTCCGAATGATATTCCATGACACCGGAAGTAAACAAATATGTCGGATTAAATCGCTAAAAATTCAATATATTTTTATTATAGTCGGTAACCAGAAAAACTGAGCTAAAATCACAAGACATTCTGTTACCGTGGTTATACAGCGTTTGATCGCAAAATGGACGACGAGATATTGAAGTCCGCACAACAACAAGTTGCACAGGCAATGAATAGTGCAATGGGTAACATTGGCGATATTCCTAAATCCGACGAACAATCCGATTTCCTCAAACAAAATCTCTCTGCTGAAGACATGACGGAAGAACATATAGATTATGTTGAGCCGATGCAGGATCCTTACAAGAAAGCAATAACATATCTCGAAAATCATAACGTTATGCAAATGTTTCAGGTAAAATACCTTTTGATTGCATATGACACAAATTATACATTTGTTTATTTATGGAACAGCTTACTTAACCCATCCCCACATACAATAAACCTGTAGCTGACGACTTGAAAACATATAGGAAGGAAATTAATAAGGGATATCTCAGTAAATGAAAGTAAAAGAATAAATTAATTGAACAAACAAAAACTAAAATATCAAATGTTTCGAAGTGAAGATTTGTCATGTAAAGAGTGAGGTGAGTGAAAATGTAATATATTAGTGGAGCTAATTAATAAAAAATACGCATCTGCGACGGTTGTTAAAAAAAATGTGAACATGCACAAAGTAACTTTGTATTTTCATTTTCCGGGACCGGCAAACTAGATTCTACCCGAAATCCACAATGTCTTTAAACAAAAATCTGCTGCACAGTCATCAAAAGACGTCTGTATCTGGAAAAGCATTAATGTAAACACAAAATTTGAAAATAAGTCGATATGGCTTAGATTTTTAAGAATTGTTTTTAAGAAATTAATTTCATTCATGTACAAAACTTGGTTTTAGTCATTTGTTGCTTAACCCTTTTCCAGTTACAGATTACAAACAACTTTTGACAATATTGCAGGAGACGACTTGAAATCATTGTTGATATGAAAAACGGATAAATTACTAGCAATATTTCAAACTCTGTATCACAATATTTCCAGATGTTAAGCAGATGACTCTTGAATTATTTTTGTTGAACAATTAAGAGTTCTGTAAACATCATAAAAAACATTTTAACCCTTTCCCTCATATAGACGCTTTCTGACGCCCCTGCAGCAGACGCATTTTTGCAAACATAGTGACAAAAGAAGAAATTGCACAAAAAATGCAATTTCTCCTTTTGGCCACAATGTTTTCCACTTTTTGTCATAGGTTATCCATTCAATTATGGAGATTTTCTATGTTTTGACAAAATACGTTCAAAGTTGTCTGCTGCAGAATTGTCGTATGAGGGAAAGGGTTAAGTATTTAGTGAAAGGAATTACTAAAAAAGAAAAAACCTTGTAATGTTTGATTTTAATTACAGAGCAATAATACATGTACCTGTTTTTCAGCAACTAACAGCTAGCATTGTTTATACAAAACCAGAGAAACCTTTGGAGTTTATGATGCAAGAAGTTGAACGCATGAAAATGGAAAAAGAGAAAGAACAGAAAGAACAGAAGAAAAAATCATGATGATTATTAAACTCTTATTATAAGATTGATTTAAGTGGATCAACTGCTTTAATTCTGATATCATCAGCATTTTGTTTTGTTTTCTTCAGTTTCCATTTTCTTATATCTTAATTGATTAAACAGTAATTGTACTAAATTCTTCAATTATATACATGTATATTGTATATTATCTGTTATAAGGAATTTGAATTAACAAAATAAACCAGTTTTCTTGCCACATAATGTTTAAAGGTGTATGTATTAGAAGTTTGAGAACTGCACTAGAATTGGATTTTAAAAGTAAAGGAATGAAAAAGAAACATAAGAAAATATTCAAGGTTTAAATCCTTTTCATCTTTAAATTAACCAATGGGATATCTCTACACATTGTATTGCTGCTCTCGACAAATGTAGTGAAAAAATAAGGTCAAGCATTGGTATCGCACTACTGAATGAACTTTTCATGGGGGAAAATGACTAAGAAATCATACAATGTGTTGATATTGACTGTGGGTTGATTTTGTATGAATCAAAGCAACTTAACTGGTTATAAAATCATTTATATATTTTTAAACATTTTTTAACCCTTTTCTACATGCAAAAGCATTTTGAAATATCTGAAGTAGACAACTTATGAAACATTGTGGTTAAAATAGAATTTCTCCTTTTGTCACAATGTTTTCAACTCTATTCTAAAGAGATTTTCCATATTTTTGTCTTGATGTTTTCAAAGTATGCTGCATAATTGGTATATGTTGGAAATGGTCAATAAACAGGGTATTGAAGCATGTTTGTGAATACATGTATATAATTGATGAGCTGTATTTAATTTCATAATAATTTAATTTAGTTTTATGTTGTGTAGAAAACAATAATATGTATTGATGTGATATTGAAGTGGTTTGACTTTGCCTTTCACCATATCAGGAACAAGGTTATGAATCCATCAATATGGTATAAAATATTGAAAGAAGTGAAATGTATATTGAAACTACTGAAATCATATTGACTTCTTTGAATTTAATCAGGATATTCACTTATATTAAAATGTAGGACAAATTTGTGGAACTTTTAAGTATTTAGCTTATAGTGCAAATTAATTAAAAGCAATATATACAAACTCATTTTGTAGGACACTGTTAGGAACATTGTAGGATAAGAATTAATTTTTATCATTTTTTTCTTTTTTCCACATACTCTTAAAAATTCATGTGCTTTAGAGGTTCAACATATCTGTATGAGTGAAAGGGTTTATTTAGAGAGGACATCCTTATGTCAGATAGAAGTGCATTGATTAACCCTTCCCCATGTGTAGACACTTTCTGACGCCTCTGCAGCAGACGACTATGAAAATATTGTGGCCAAAGAAGAAATTGCTCATAATGAGCAATTTCTCCTTTTGCCACTATGTTTTCAACTCTTTTGTTAACAATTAATTTCTGATTTTCTGGACATGCTTCATGTTTTTGCCTAGATATTTTCAAAGGTGTCTGCTGCAGATTTATTGTATGTGGGAAAGGGTTAAACATTTGCCTGATAGAGTAGACTGCTTTCAAAACATGCAATTGGGAGAAGATTAACATCTAAAAAAATGAAATATATACAGTACCTAAGTGATAGAGTTGAAATTATTTTGATAAAAAAAAAATGACCCGATTTGAGCAAGTCTTCCTTTCACACACAATTTTCAAAGTGTGGCTACCTCAGAGGCATGAACACTTGTTTGCATCAGGTAAAGGGTTGATATAAGGTCGCTGTTCAGAGCCACATCTGTCAGGAGCAATGAAGCACTGTTGCACATCTTGCTTCCAGAGTTTAAAAGATCACAAACACATAAGTTGGGAGAAATTGAAGTATTATTCTTTGATGTTTTTTTCATCAAAAGTGAAATGGTTATAGAATGCACATATATTATGTACTGTCAGTCATAATTAAAGAAGGGTTGCATTTATTTATATAAATGACACTATTTATTTAATAGTTGTAAGCTAATGTATTGTATTGAATGGTTAAGTAATTAGTCATGTTGTTGATTTCCTTTTAATATTGAAACTTTTTTAATGATATTTGTTGTAAGATGTCCTCAAGACTTTACAGGTAGTGAAAAGTGTAAACACTAGTCTGATAGGTTAACATTCGGTAAAATCAATTAAAAGTTTTTACTCAATCATACTCTATCAAAGTAGCTTTCTAAGTAGCATAATACATGTATGCACCATATAACTAGTTCTTTATGACTCCAAATTAACCATTTCCAGTATGCATTAAAGCATTTTAAAAATAGGGGTGGGGGGAGAGAAGGAAAATATATCACTTCAACTGTTTTGGAAGGTCATTAGGAGCATTTTTTTGTCTTTGCTCAAGAATAAATTCAGTCTTCATTCTTTGTGTTAAAATGTTAACCCTTTCCCACTTGCAGGTGCATTTTGATACATCTGCAGCAGACAACTGGGCAGTTCCTGCTTTTGCCACATTGTTTTCAACTCTATTCAATTGTTACAGTTTCATTTGAAGAGAGTTTTACAAATAATTAAGTCTACTGCATATTTATTGTATGTGGGAATGGGTTAAGAAGTCTGTAATGATTTGGTCTATGTATCTCATTATACTATTCATAGAAATATTAAACCGTTGATCTGACATGGCATTATTAGACTTGTCTGCCCTGGAAACATTGGATGAAACATCTTCAAAATTGAAGTTGTAAAAAACATTGTAGGAAAATGTTTCTTAACCCTTTCCCTCATACGACAATTCTGCAGCAGATGACTTTGAATGTACTTTGTCAAAACATAGAAAATCTCCATAATTGAATGGATAACCTATGACAAAAAGTGGAAAACATTGTGGCAAAAGGAGAAATTTCACGTTCTGTGCAATTTCTTCTTTTGTCACTATGTTTTCAAAAAGTCGTCTGCTGCAGAGGCGTCAGAAAGCGTCTATATGAGGGAAAGGGTTAAACGACTTCTACGGTAAAGGTTCCAGTATTATAAGTTGTATATTTCAGGGAAAGGGATAATTGACCCTTTCTTATATCAACAATAATTATTGTAATTATTACATTCATGCAACTGAATGCTTGTTGAGTTTATGATGTGTTTAGATGGTGTGGGATTACATTCCGCGTATTGCCAAAGAGATTTGTACATGGTTTTAGTTGAACTAACCCTCAGATTTACAGTAGATGAATATTTGTCTTGCTATTCCAGGGGCCTCAGCAAAACTGATTTTACTGTGTTTGTAGTTATAATTTATTTGCATGCAATCTGGTTGGCATTCTGTAACCCTTTCCAGCATACAACAAATCTGCAGCAAACAACTTTGATAATAGCCAGCCAGGAAAACATGTGTTCAATCTCCAGAAATAGTGAGTGAAAAAAGTTAAAAACATTGTGGTAAAGGAGAAATTTCTTCTTTTGTCAAAATGTTTCTAAAAGTCTTCTGCTGCAGTGGCTTCAGAAGGCATCTGTATATTGTACTTTTTGTTAATGGATTTGAACGAACATTTTGACCATAATATTATTCATATCAAATCAAATTTTTGGCTCATTTACAAATTATGCAAGGTTCAATGATGTATATAAAGCATCTGAGAGTATGTTGGCTTGCTAAGCTTGAACTAATAGTCCCATGGACCGAAAATTTACGCCATTTTTAGCTACCTAGGGCTTAGCCTGTATTGACAGGTGTAATACATTTATTTATCTACTATACGTTAATCAGCCTTGTCAGGCCAATTGGGGTTTTGTTTATCTCCGTGTTTATTCTTAGGAGGAGATATGGGAGTGAATCCAGTAGAAGGATAGAAAAGCTCACCAAGTCTTTACTGAATCGCAGAATCCCTTTTTGACCTTACATAGGTTTTGTTTTTTTTTGCTAATGCTAACAAAAATCACTTTGTGGACTAACATATTTGTTAAGTGATATATGTATGAATTTATGTTTTGTTAATTTACAATCAATGTTGAAATTATTTTGTGAAAAAAGTATAAAGCAATAAAATCAAAAAGATTAAAAAGGCTTTTCTAATTTGTAGATTTTACACCAAAATTTGTAGAAGAAAATAAAAACAAAGAATAAATTAAGGCATAATTTACAGGAAGCTAGAAAACATCTTTCGGGAAGATAATGAAATATTCCTTTTCCACCACTCATAAACTGTGGATAACATATGATCTGTCTCGCGAGAAAACCAACATTATGGCCTCTGCGTAATGTATCGACCCAGATCAGCCCACGCAGTCAGCGTGGACTGATCCAGGCTGTCACATTCCATCTCAGGCGGATAGAGGTATAGAGTCATAACTCCTGAAACAGAAAATCCACAGGAGGCTAAAAGTGAATATCTGGTTAAGCCTGCGCTGCATGCTAAGGCTGATCCAGGTGGATATTTTACGCAGTCCATAATGTTGGTTTTCTCACGAGACGGCTCATATGATCATATCTACCTGCAGAAGCATTCATTCTGATCCTTGTTTTTTTCATGGGTCATAATTGCCCATAGAGCTAGAGATGGTACTTCTAGGAATATTGGACCAGTATCTAAAGTTTCATATTCGCACATGATTTTCTGCTCAAAAGTTGAATTCTTAAGGGCTTACATTTTCTTCCTGGTATACTTTGAAAGGAGACAAATTATATGGACCTTTTATCATAATGCACAATTTTCTGCAGTTTTAAAGGTACTTTTTTACAAACAAGAGGGCCATGATGGCCCTGGATTGCTCACCTGAAATATTTATATATATCATTTTGTTAGAGAATGAATGGGTCTTATGGCACTGCAACACAAAGATGTCAATAAGGACCGGAGTGAGAAATGGAGGTGAGCAAAAATTACAAAATTGAAGATGATGATAAATACTGGAAATGAATATTATATTCTTGCATCATATTCAAGTTAAACCACACTCGTGAGTTTTTAGCTTTCAATTTTGGACTCCCAACCTCCTGCTGGATTTGTACAGATGGCTATTTTTACGCTCCAATTTTCTTGTACAAAAAGATTTGAAAAATGTCCACTATAAGAATATAGTGAAAACTCACTCTTCACTTTATGTTAATGTGTTGTTTCTTTTATGCCCCCGGCAGGCGCGTAGCTGGGTCGATTTGTGGACTACGCACCATTCTAGGGGGGTCCCTAAATTCGTCTATATGGGCACAGGTGACTTCTGGTGTATATTTCACAATTTCTAAATGAGCCTACTTGATACCCTTATGTACGGCATATCTACACAAAATACCCTAAAAACGTTTGCAGCATTCGGAATTTATTTTTTACCAACATTGACTGGCACTTCAACAAAAGCGAAACCTCGAAGAAACCGAACTGAGTGATCGCAGTTCATATGCCCCGGCTTTGGCATCACCATAGTTAAGGAAGAAGTCATCTAAACTGTCAACGACCGTCGTATACGAGCATTTGAAAGTGTTAAGTGCGACTGTAATTTAATCCGATTTTCCATGTGTTTTATGCTTACTTAGTTTCATGAAAATGCAACAACCGTTTGCCCAAAAAGTAAAACAGGAATGCCACTTCTTGAACGGTCTTTATCATGTTTCTGGCAAATGGCTCCTCGGACGCATGATATAGCAAGGTTTGGACAGTGAGCTTTGTAGTGGTTGTACACTGGCTGCGTCGGGAACTATCTGCCGAACTCGCTCGAACACCACGGAACTTTCCGGACATGTTGGATGCTCCATCGTAGCCTAACCAACTTGTTTGTATGGTCGAAGTACCTCAAATAGAGCGCCACTTGCTCCATAGTAGACGAGTCAGTGGCTTCTTCTGTCATAAGCCCAAAGAACGGAACACTTTTGCATTTGCGCAAAATTTCCTCACTGATTTGATCCCCGCATATCGTGATTACTTCATTGTGTATAGCGGATGAAGTGTATCGCTTCACCGTTCTTCAAATGATCACGCATCACAGGGTTATATTTGGCTTGGTATTCTAAAAGTTACTATTTGTATCCTCATGACCATGTATAGCTAGATTGTGTTTAATTATGCCTTGTAATACATGCATGTTCTTGCTAACTAGGACATCATTGGCATAGGAAACTGATTGGGCAATGCTTTTCTTAATTCCAGACTTAACTGCAGTGAAATGTTCAGCCGCTTCAAGCGAATGCGCATGTGTTTTGCACTTTATGTGAGCGGTGATAACCTTGCCAAGATTGCTTGGGTCGGTTGATTGTTGCAGGTTGCGACACTAGCGATCTCTTCTCAGATCCAAATAAATAGCACGGACCACAATTCGCTCCAACAATATACGTCGAATATCGTACTCCCATGTACAATATGAAAATACTATATAACTGTATACAAACTACATAGGACAACTAATATTATCAATAAATATAGATTATTCATGTGACATTTTGATCATGTCTGAATTGTTCCGATTTGTCCGTTTTCACCCTTACCCTCCTTAGGGTCCAGTTTTTATTGCATTTTTCGCATTTGTTTCATTTTCACTTTTGAAACTCTCAAAATATTTCTTGCGTAAGCCTAGTTACGCGCCTGCCCGGAATCACCGATTCGTTGGGCATCTAGTTTTTGGACTGTCTGTCTGTCTGTGTGTCTCTTTGTCGAAAAACTTTAACCTTGACCACTTCTTTTGAACCATAACAGGTACGGCTACCATATTTCACATGTGTATTCCTTGTGACATGACCTTTCTGTCAGTACCAACATTTTTGACCTTGACCTTTGACCTACATTTTGAAAACTTCTTGGTCTGTGGCAAAGAAAACTTTAACCTTGACCACTACTTTTGAACCGTAACAGGTACGGCTTCCATATTTCACATGTGTATTCCTTGTGACATGACCTTTCTGTCAGTACCAAAATGTTTCACCTTGCGACCTTGACCTTTGACCTACATTTTGAAAACTTTAACCTTGACCACTACTTTTGAACCGTAACAGGTACGGCTTCCATATTTCACATGTGTATTCCTTGTGACATGACCTTTCTGTCAGTACCAACATTTTTGACCTTGCAACCTTTACCTTGACCTTTGACCTACATTTTGAAAACTTTAACCTTGACCACTACTTTTGAATATTAACAGGTACGGCTTCCATATTTCACATGTGTATTCCTTGTGACATGACCTTTCTGTCAGTACCAATAGTTTTGACCTTGACCTTCGACCTAGATGTTGCCATTGGGGGGCATCAGTGTTTCACAAACACATCTTGTTTTTATACCTCTTTGTAAAACAGGTGACCCCTGGGCAGAGGCCAATTTTGACCCCAGGATCATAAATTGAACAATCCTCATAGAAGACTGTCAGACAATGCAACACAACAAACATCTATTCTAATATCTAGGACTTTCGTTTTCAGACATGAATATTTTCATTTTTTTTTTCTACATCTCTGTGAAACAGGTGACTCCCGGAGTGGGGCCAATTTTGAACCCACAGTCACCACTAGACAATGCTACTAACCAAATATCTAAGCTCTAGGCCTTTCTGTTTTAGACTAGAAGGCTAAATACAAAGTTTTCCCTTATAAATCTTTATGTAAAGCAGGCGACCCCTGCGGAGGGGCCAATTTTGAACCCAGGGGCATAATTTTTGCATTTTTGGTAGAGGACTGAGAGACAATGCTACACACCAAAGCTCTAGGTCTTTCGGTTTCAGACAAGAAGATTTTCAAAGTTTTTCCCTACACAACTCTGTAAAACAGGTGACACAAGGGGCATAAATTGAACAATCTTCGTAGAGGACCACTAGACAATGCTACACACCAAATATCTAAGCATTAGGCCTTTCTGTTTCAACAACAACAAACAAACGATATCTATATTATAATTTATTTCCATTAATCTATTAGACTATTGTAATAAAACTACTATTCTGACAATGAGCCTATATAATATATTAAAGTAGTGCTGCTAATATTGTTTCATTTAGTTATCAAGTTGTGGCACTAATTTATTTGCAGTCATGTTTGCTCTTTGTTTGAAAACCTTCTCTATTTCCCCCCCAATATTAGTTAAATATTTAATGATATAAGTGTTGTAAACCGCAGTTAAAGAGAAATATCAGCAGGCAACAGAGCTAGTTAATTTGAAACAGAAACAGTTCTTACCAACAACAGGGTGACAACATAGTATACATATAAATTATAAATACAGCATCAGTGCACTTTTAATTGGGTTCAAGCTCAAAATATGTATTAAAGCAAAATGGAACAAATGATTATGTATTTTTTTTTATTAAATGATAAAATGTTTAATGAAACATTGTAATACCACAATATCAAAAGTGCATTAATCTTTAATAGTAATACATGGATATGTAAGTATATATGTAAACATAGAAAAGGGTGTATGCTTTAAAGCAATTATATATCCATATACATGATAAATAAATAATTCTATCACAGACAATAACATTGAGGATTTCTAACCATTCTATTAACAAGAGTGTTCAAAAGAACACATGAATCGTCTGCCAATATGTCAGTTAATGAAAGTGACAAAGACAAACAAATGTCGGAGACAAATGTTAAACCCTTTCCTCTGCAGCAGACGGCTTTTGAAAACATTGTGACAAAAGAAGAAACTGCTCATGAGCAATTTCTACTTTTGCCACAATATTTTCAACTCAATTCAATAATTATACTTTCAATTATAGAGAGTTTACATATGTTTCCCCATGTGTTTTCAAAGCTGTCTGCTGCAGATTTGTTGTATGTGGGGAAGGGTTAATGTGTCTCCCTGCCAAGGCAGGTGGCACATAGTAGTAAGCATATCAGTGTCCTGAGATTTGGGCAACTTCTGAGTAAGGGTTCTGCTTTTTTATGAATCTATCTAAATAACTGTCATAAAATATACATGTATGGCAAAGTATCAAATAATATAGAAAAAGAATTTGCTATTCATGCACAATATCTCTTTTTCTCACAAAGTTTTTAAATGTAGTTTGCTGCAAGGCATCGAAAATAATTGAGTAGACTTATCTTATAAACAAACATAGCTTAAAAAAAAGCTCAAAGCTTTTTCGCAATTAATGCAAAGTAAAATTGTTGTATGGGATTAACATATATAACATTATTTCAGATCATTGAAAAAAAAGCCATTATTAATTCTATAAGAATATTCAACAATATGTACATGTTTTTCCCTTACTGTCTACTATGAATAATAAATAGGGAATATTATGTTGCTGTAGCGTTACTTGGCTTAATATTGTACTACAGGGCACGAAAAAGAGAAGGTCTCGCAAGATGAAAATTTTACCTCATTCTGAGACAATTTTAAGCATTGCAACAGCAGCATAGATTTTATTTTATTACAAATATATTTTAGCTTTTTAGAGAACAAAAAAATTATTTTGTAAAGATATAAAAAAATTCAATAATGAAAAAACACATTGTTCACATGAAATAAAATTCCTGAATGGCTTGTAAATGATGTCAAAACTACCTGTTTGAATCATGTCACATTATTTTCCATGAAGTTGCATTACCATATTTGAAAAAATGCTACACTCCTTTATTTGAAAAATGCTACATCCCCATATTTGAAAAATGCTGCATCCCCATATTTGGTAACATGTTGGAAAGGTTCTTTAATCCATTAATCCTTTATTTGAAAAATGCTACATCCCAATATTTGGTAACATGTTGGTCAGGTTTTTTAATCCATTATATTGTTCTAGATGCATCTGCAGTAGAAGACTGTTGAAAACAATAGGCTAAAGGAGTAATTTTCTCAAAAATCCATTTGCAATTAATTTCTGCATTTCAAAAATTCTGGTAAAAATACCACAATTCAAACCAATTTATAATTCATCAATTTAAATTTTACAAAAGCAAAATTAATAAAGAAAATGATATTGAAACTACATGGCTCTATATTATATATGAGCTACCTAACATGAAAACTGATGTTTCAAGATATATAATATAAATCCATCACAAATACATTGTCCTTTGTCATATTAATATGATTTGAGGAAACTGAAAGAAAGTCACCTCATGTTTATATACTGGTTAGTATTTCACAATCAGACATTTATTTGCCAAAAACTTTGATGATACTTGCTGGCAAGTTTTATTTCAATTGAACCACTGGTTACAGAGGCGATGTTGACGGACAACGCTCGACAGACCCAGGACAAAGGAAGATCACAATAACTTACCCAGAGCACTTTATGCTCAGGTGAGCTTAAAACACCTAGCACACGGAAATACCGCATAGTTATAGATATGCACATAACTAAGACTGAAATCAACATATGAATCTGCACAGAATGACCACCATCTCCAATGTTTGCCTGTAAAGACTTTGGATTCAATATTATTAACATATAATCTGATATAACCAAATTATGCCTTAGACATTCCAACTAGTCTATGGTCATTTATTTATAAGGTTGTTTACCACAATTCTCATATATAAAAACCCCAAAACACAAAGGATATAATTTGTATTTTTGTATACTAGAAATGACATTTTCAAAACATTTCTCATTTAGCAATATAAAAGCTGCCAATTACATAGGACGGATATACATGTATTCATGATTTATCAAAATAAGTATGTATAACACTAAGAGTGCCATCATAAAGAAAACATGAAATTCAATAGAAAGTGAAAAAGAAACAAAATTTGATATGTGTAACACAAAGAATTTTCCGGAAAAAGCAATAAATATTGTTTACAAAATATAAAGTTCATTCAACCATTTCCCTATGTATAGACATCTGAAGTAAGTGTCATATGAAATCCCAACGGAAAAACCCCACACCAAACTTACTTATAACAAATTATTTCTAATTTTTCGAAATGAGAGAAAATTCAAAACAAGGCACAATGCAAAGAAGTAATTTTTTTCCCCCATTTAATTTGTCTTTCTTTTAAAATGCCAGCATATAATAGACATATTTCTTATTAAATTTAAATGAGCATGAGCCTACTGCAAAAAAAGCTCCACCTTAACAAGGTCACTAATTGTCTGAATATAGTTTCAACTTTATATTAAAGAATAATATTTTGGTAACAAACCTTTCTCAAAATATAACTATTTATTTCAATGTAAACATGGCTAAGCTATGCACGAGTTACTTCAGTCTGGATAGCTATTTACTAGTGTAGTCCAACTGTTGGTCTGACCTGTTTAAATACACACACTAATGGGTATTGGTAATCCTTCTATTATAACTACAAGCGTGTGGTCTTTAAGCACAGTTACTGGGTTACTCTATGTGTATTAACTCTGTACGTCTTCATCGCAGAATCACAGGCACTTCCAAACAAACACACTGTAAAATTAGGAAAGTAAAGGCTACAATTATACATTCATAAAAGATTTAATGGCTAACCTAATATGGTATTTTTAGTGGTGACTGCTTTAAAAGAATATCTGAGACAGAGTTAGAAATTTTAAATAATTTGTAAACCGCTTTGATACCAAGTTCCAACATGGATAGTGAATGCTTAGCTGGCTTTGTATACACAAGCTGTTTAGATCAATCATCAACCCTTTCCCACATAGAAATGCTTTCTAACGCCTCTGCAGAAGACGACTTTTGAAAACATTGTGACAAAAGGAACAAGACATGGAAATTCCATGAAACCAGGTTTTCTATAATGGAAGGTGTTTGATTAAGAATTAACAGATCTGTCAAATCTTTCTGTTAAAAGTTAATCAAAGCTAGTAATTCAAGTAACATGGAATATTTCTATTGATGAATAATCATAATTACTTTGTCAATTAAATATATCACAATTTTATCTAACAAATATCAGTTCAATACAGTCAATCGTGTGTTGATGGCCTCATTTATTAAGAACATATAATAGATAACAGATATTAGGCAATCTTTTGTTGTAAGCAGCCACATTTTAGGATCCCTAATGCCAGGTTGATAATCAGTGATCTGCCTTAACCCATTACTTGATAGTAACACGTTTATGCCTTTGCAAACAGACTAGATCCAGGGCCCAAGGTTATGAAACTTACTCAATTTGAGCATGTAATAGAAATATTGTTGTTCAAAATATTTTTATCTACTGCAATAGAAGAATGTTTAGACTTCCAGAAAATATCTTTGTTATCTTCATATCTTCAATAGTTCTCGAGTTTTACTTGCTACAAATGTTGGGACGGGTGATATTTTAGTATACAACTTACTTACTTATCCATCTTATCTACGTCCCTGGTTATTCTATATTCATTTATGGAGATTTTCTGTGTTTTTGTTTAGATATTTTTAAAGTCGTTTGCTGCAGATTTGTTGTATGTGGTAAAGGCTTAATAAATGCCATAAAACTACTTCCCACATTGTACTGTTTAGAATTTACTTAGGTTTTTCTTCACCTACTTTAGGGTCATAAATTAAACAAGAAGGACCATGGGTGGTCCTATATCGCTCATCTGATTTAATAGAACTTCAATAGTTTTCAAAGTTTTTACTCTATACATATAAGGAAAACAAGCAATCCCCATGGTGACCATGTTTTTCAACAGATCAGAACAAATTGGACAACCTTGGCAGCGGGTCACACAAAGAACATTTGTGCCAAACTATTTGCAAATCGGGCCAGTGATTTAGTACAAGAAGATTTTAAGATATTTTTAAGTTTTCACTATATTACGTATAAGGAAAACAAGCCCCGCCCCCTGGGGGCCATGTCTTTCATCAGATCCGAAATAATTTGAACAACCTTGGTAGAGGGTCACCCAAGGAAGATTTGTGCCAAGTTATTATTAAATCTTTTGGACAAGAAGATTTTTAAAGTTTTTCCAATGCACATATAACAAAAACAAGCCCTACCCCTGGCAGCCATGTTTTTTAGCGGATTGGATTAATTTGAACAACCTTGACAGAAGGTTTCAAATTATCTTTAAATTGGGCTAGTACTTTTGGACAAGATTTTTTTTAAAGATTTTACAATGCACATATAAGGAAAACAAGCTCCGAAAATAATGGAACATCTTGAAAATGTTGAGTATGATTTTGAAAAATTGCTGGAAAATTAGACATGGCTTGTTTTGAAGAAAGGCACCTTTTTCTACAATAGTATCAATGTTATCTGAATCAAAGGCTTCAGAAGTTGTCTGCATAAATCAAAAGGATAAAATGTCCAAATGTAATTACCAGCAGTCATCCCCTCCAGTGCTGATCAAGTATTTGTCGTCTGCAGTAAATTTCACATTTGTCACATGTGCGGAATGGCCAACAAAAGACTTGTGTCTGGCCTGAAAAGAAATCAAAGATAAAATCCATGAAATATACATAAGACTTTCTTAAACATTCATTGTTACGACCTAAACCCTTTTCCACACACATCACGAAGGCGTTAAAACCATCTAGGCAAAAAAGGAAAGTCCCAATGCATCCCCTCAGTATTCAATTTAAAAATATGGCTAAAAATATGGCCAATGACCTAGATATTAATGTTATGTGCCAGAAAACTTATGTTATTTGTCCTTGCCTTTATTAAATTGTTATTAATGTTATGTACCAGAGAAGTAAGTGTAATTTGTCCTTGTCTCCGCCTTTGGCCTTTGCCAAATGACCCCCGCCTTTGCCCGTTGATATTTACAATCAATTGGCTTCTAGATCTTACCATATACTAAACGTATGGCAAGTTTGGTTAAGATCTGTCGATGGATGTTCAGTGTAGAGTGATCACAAGGTTGTTGATATGGGAAAATAGTCGGAAAGTCCAATTTTGACCTTGACATTTAACCTATGATCTTGGTTAAGATCGGTCAAAAAGGATGTTCAGTGAAGAATGGTCACAAGGTTGTTGATATGGGAAACTAGTCAAAGTCCAAGTCCAATTTTGAGCTTGACCTTTAACCTATGTATGACCTTGACAAAAAATAGGCTTCTAGACCTTGCCATATACTAACTGTATACCACATTTGGTTAAGATCGGTTGAATGATGTTCAGTGTAGAGTGGTCACAAGGTTCTTGATATGGGAAAATAGTCAGTCCAATTTTGATCTTGACCTTTAACCTATGACCTTGAAAATAAATAGGCTTCTAGACCTTGCCATATACAAAGTTTAGTTAAGATTGGTTGAAGGATGTTCAGTGTAGAGTGGTCACAAGGTTGTTACGGACGGACGGACAGACAGACAAACAAACAAACAAACAAACACACAAACAAACAAACAGACAGTCCCGTTACTATATCCCCTCGCAAACTTTGTTAGCCGAGGGGATAATTATTGAAAAGTTTATACTGTTTTAGCAATAGGAACAAGAGTGCCAGTGCCACCACAAATATAAAGAACAAGATTGGTCCTTTTAATTATTGCTTTTAACATGTATCACAAGACTACCATTGGAATCTCTATCAAAATGGCCGAACCAAAAAATGGTAATTTCATGAAAAAAAATCACAAAACTACCATTATGGTAAAACAATCATTTAATGGAAAAGAAACAGCAAACAATGTATTGGATTGGATTGTTGGAGCTTAATGTCCCATTCAACAAATTATTTCAGTCAGGAAGAAAATAGGATACATATAAACAGAGATAGAACCCTATAGAGGCTTCCGATATGAAAGTAGGTCAAATGGCAGTGTCGATATGTATCCTTTTTTCTTTCTGAGCATAACTCTTGCAAAAATCACTCTACTGGATAATCCCTGCTTTATGCACTTCTACCTGTTTGGAAACTTGAGTTGCGTTCTCAAGTGAATATGCTATAGAGACCAAGTTTCGAAAGGCATAACTATGCAAAAATCGCTGAACCGGAAAATCGCCGCTTCATGCACATCTACCCATTATAGTAATGATATTGACCAAGTTTTGAAAAGATTCAGTCAGAAACATAGAAGGAGTTGCGTTCACAAGCCGCAATATCAATCAGCTACAGAGACTTAAGTTACAAGGGACATAAATCTTGCAAAAATCAATGAACCGGAAAATCGCCACTTCATGCACATCTACCCATTATAGTTATGACATTGACCAAGTTTTGAAAAGATTCGGTCAGAAACATAGGAAGAGTTGCGTTCACAAGGCTGCAATATCAATCAGCTACAGAGACTAAGTTACAAGGGACATAAATCTTGCAAAAATCAATGAACCGGAAAATCGCCGCTTCATGCACATCTACCTATTATAGTCATGACATTGACCAAGTTTTGAAAAGATTCGGTCAGAAACATAGGAGTAGTTGCGTTCACAAGGCTGTAATATCAATCAGCTACAGAGACTAAGTTACAAGGGACATAAATCTTGCAAATATCAATGAATCGGAAAATCGCCGCTTCATGCACATCTACCCATTATAGTCATGACATTGACCAAGTTTTGAAAAGATTCGGTCAGAAACATAGGAGGAGTTGCGTTCACAAGGCTGCAATATCAATCAGCTACAGAGACTAAGTTACAAGGGACATAAATCTTGCAAAAATCAATGAACCGGAAAATCGCCGCTTCATGCACATCTACCTATTATAGTCATGACATTGACCAAGTTTTGAAAAGATTCGGTCAGAAACATAGGAGTAGTTGCGTTCACAAGGCTGTAATATCAATCAGCTACAGAGACTAAGTTACAAGGGACATAAATCTTGCAAATATCAATGAACCGGAAAATCGCCGCTTCATGCACATCTACACATTATAGTTATGACATTGACCAAGTTTTGAAAAGATACGGTCAGAAACGTAGGAGGAGTTGCGTTCACAAGAAATGGACGTACGTACGGACGGACGGACAGACGGAGAAGATGACGCCAATATCCCACCGCCTCCGGCGGCGTATAAAAATTAAACATTATTAGCAATTTCTCTTTTCAGTCACAATTGTGTCAAATGTTGTAAGCTACATCAAAATGTATCTTCATATGGGAAGTATTAACCCCCCTTCCCCATATACAACAAATCTGCAGCAGACGACTTTGAAATAATCTAGATAAAAATATGGAAAATTTCAAGCTTTTTCCACAATGTGCTCCAAAATCGTCTTCTGTATCTGTTGTCTTCTCATCAACAACTGCAGAGAAGGGGTCTTATTGAAATTCTCTTTTGGCGTCACAAATTCAATTTTCATTTGATTAAGTTTTCCATATTTTGCCCAGACGTTTTCAAAGTTATAGGGACTATTCACGACAAATATTTTATTGCACTAAAGCCCGAGATGTTCCATGATCGAATGTAAATAAAGTGATTTCCACACATAAGTTATTTTAACGGCAAACAGACTATTTAAGCCTTTCCCACATACAGCAAAGCTGAAGCAGACGACTTTGAAATAAATCATTCAAAAACATGGAAAATCTCTAAAAACTAAAGTATATTTACTGAAATAAGTTGAAAACATTGTGGCAAAAGGTGAAAGTGCTCGTTTTGAGCAATTTCTCCTTTTGTCACAATGTTTTCAAAAGTCATTTGCTGCAGAGGTGTCAGAAAGCGTCTATATATGGAAAAGGGCTATTCAATTGCGCCCTTACTTTTATATGGGAAAAGGTTAAAACACAATTTTAGACAAAGCCATTCCATAAGAGTGAATCAACATTTCCATGCATTTCTTGGCTTTCTCCTACCAGAGCTCTATGAAATAGTATCTCTAGACAACTGGCTGCCTTCCTTCATTGTTAATCAATGGTTTCATTATAAGCTTATTTTGCCACAAAGTTTTCAAAGCTTGTCTGCTGCAAATGAGTCAAAATCCATCTGCATGTCAGGAAAAGTTAATTATAAAAGCATAGTGGACTTGTCAAATGATTATTAACCCTTTCCTTCACACGACAATTCTGCAGCAGACAACTTTGAACATATTTTGTCAAAAAATAGAAAATCTCTATAATTGAATAGATAGCCTATGACTAAAAGTGGAAAACATTGTGTCAAAAGGAGAAATTGCTCGTCTTGAGAAATTTCTTCTTTTGTCACTATGTTTTCAAAAAGCCGTCTGCAGCAGAGGCGTCAGAAAGTGTCTATATGGGGGAAAGGGTTAATATTATTCAAAAAATATTGTTCACAGCATGATTATTCTATAAGTGATCAGTTACATATTGCCACTAAAGGCTAAGATCAGTTTGTATAGACACATAGATAGATCCGAGTATTTGTTCTCTGATTTCAACATTTAACCCTTTACTTGACACGCAATGTTCTGACTTATCTGCTTCAGAAAATCTCAGGCAAAACGTGCAATGTGTCTAAAATTGAAAGAATCATCTCCAACATATTATTGGGAAGAGGAAATTGATTTTCTCCTTAAATTAACCCTTTCCCACCTATTGACACATTTTGATGCATCTGCAGCTGATTACTTATGAAAACATTATGACAAAAGGAGAAATTGCTCAAAACAAGCAATTTCTCCTTTTTGCCACAATGTTTTCAACTGTGCTCAGTGATTATACCTACAATTAAAGAGATTTTCTATATTTTTGAGAAGACATTTTTAAAGTTGTCTGCTGCAGGTTTGCTGTATGTGGGAAAGGGTTGAGTTCATGTCAATTATCAGCTTATATTGCCTGTATCAGGTAAACAATTAACTTCAATTTCACACACACACATAATAAGGTGTGTATGCCATGATGTTAGGTATCTATATGCCATACATTACATACTAGCACCTAGCACTACATTACAAAAGAAACATTCCTAATACAGTTGAGACAATAAGTCATGCATTTTCTTCTTTAACAATCAAACTCAAAGTTAAGTTGCTAACATTGCAATAGACAACCATGCCAACAACCGGTTGACAATATAAGCTTGCTTGGGACACACTTAATGTGAGCTTAATAATACAACAGTTTGTATAGGACATGTATGAGAATCGGTGCTTTGTGGAAGCCAAACATGCAATTCTTATTATATACAGACACAAATATTATCAACAAATTAACTATTGAATTGTGATATCCCACTAAAAGGAAAATTGTAAAAATAATCGTTTGGACCACCTTGTTATACAAGATACTTAAAACAAAACAAAAATCAAAATGTGTTGTGCATCTAGAGTGCTTAAAAGGTTTTTCCAAAATTTAACTACCGTGAATAATGCCATGTGATCTTCAAACCTGAATATATTTTGATTGAAATGAATGTTCTGAAGATTTTTCATCAAGATTGGAGGAACAAAATTGATATAGCTTTGAGAGTGTTCACAACTTACACTCTCAATATGTTTTTTTAAAGTTTGACCTAGTGACCCAGTTTTTGATGCCACATCATCCAGTTTCGACTTTGACCAAAATTTGATGGTGATGAATGCACTGATGATTTTCTTAAGGGTTGAATGGAAAAGTGTCCTCTTGAGTGCTCAAACAATGTTTTTCTAAAATTGAGCAAGTTACAAATTTTACCAAGATTTGATGGAGATGATCTTTTATAACCATGTGATGAAAAAATATAGCCTCTGGAGTGTTAAAAAGGATTTTTCTTAAATTTGATCTAGTGACCTTTTTAACCCCATGTGACCCAGTGAAGAACTTGACAGATGAATCTTCTGATGAACTTTCATGAAGAATGGATATTAAATATGGCCTCGGGTGTCCAGAAAATCATTGTGATATATATTAACAAGACCACCGCGTACGGCACAGACGCTCGACTGATAGGGAGAAAAAAAAAAAAAAAATGAGCTAACGAAAAAAAAAATCGGACGACCACGCTGCCGCTGACGGCGACGCCAGGGTCATGACAATAGATCTCGTTTTTTTCAAAATCCGAGCTAAAAAAGATAAATTCAAGGGAACATAACTCTGGCATTCCTGAGGCAATCATAGTGAATATTGCAGTGTGGTATTTCTCATGGTGATAAACAAACAATGATGATTAACATTTGGTGATTAACATTATCCTATGGTGATTTACATTTCCCTTTGGTGATTAACATTTCCCTTCAGTGATTAATATTTCCCTATGGATATTAACATTTCTCTATGGTGATTTTAAACATTTCCCTATGGTAATTAACATTTCCCTTCAGTGATCAACATTTCCCTTCGGTTATTAACATTTCCCTTTGGTGATTTATATTTCAACTTCTTTATCAAACCAATATAAACATGTCTTCAATATATTAATAAATACCTTCATCTTAGATCAAACAAAAACATACCACATATTACAGTAATCACTTCAAAGTTAGAATAAAATCAACTACAAAAATCTCCCTGAATGACAGTTAGAGAAATTGCTTTTGCATTTGAATACCAAAAACTTATTGTCTTGAAGAAATGTTAACTTTTCACAAAGTTCTGCAGGCCATAAAAATAGTAGATAAACTATTGTGGATATCGATGATATTCTAGAAAAGCTTTACAAAAAAAACATATGTGCGTTTTCATAGCTACTGTATAGATAAAAAAGTATGTACAATCAACTCACCAAAGTCTGCATTAAAATAAAACAAAATATACTCATTTTATAGTAGGTCAAAACAGAATGAGCAATGATGATTAGCAAGATGATCCACTTCCTCCATACAGTTAACATTGGGAAAAAAAATCAGCATCCAACTTTAGAAAACATTGTGATAAATCCTCTTCCGTGTAGGTAAAAATGTCATCACCATTTCATGACATGAATTTGTGTTTTTCTGCTGCATACTACCTCGAATTGGAAGAGTTTTGCTTAACACATTCCCATATGGAGATGGATTTTGATGCATCTGCAACTTGACTTTTGAAATCTCATTATTAGCGATAGTTCCCTTTGCCACAATGTTTCATCTCTGACATATGAGAAGATTTTCCATATCTTTACCTTGAATGTTTTTTAAGTTGTCTGCTGCAGATTTGTTATGCATGTATGTGGGAACTTTCGTTTAATGAAAAAATATAAATCTTGATTTTCCAACACTTTCTGTGTCAAAATTTGTATGTATGAAGGAAAGGGTTATTGATATGAAGGGAAACAGATAATCAGATTTTCAAAACCTTACACATTATAACCAGAAATGTTGTAATTAATGGGTTTAAAAGGACATATCCAATATACATTTCAACAGAATTTAAATAATTGTTTAACCCTTTCTCACATGCAGACAACTTTTGATGCAACTGCACTAGAAACGAAAAACCAGGGCAGAATGAGCAATCTCTTCTTTTCCAACGATGTTTTCTACTGTGATCTTAAAACGTCTTTTGTCGCAAATAAATTTTCCGATAATGCTTTAAATCTTGTAATTTGAAACTAATGCTCAAGTGGATACATATTTTTCCTCAGCTGTTTTCAAAGCCAAAAAACAACAGGTTAAGATTACTAGAGTGTTCGAAGGAAAACATGTTTCATCTGCTAGTAAGAAACAAAAGTCTACTTCATACTTACATATTTTTCTGTACAAGGAAAGTCAAACAGTTTGACGAGACCAGAATCATCTCCACTAGCCAGAGCATTTCCATGATGTGACAGATGGGCACAATTGACGTCTGCTTTTTCTGCATCTTTTGGCCAGATGCCAACCACTTCTTGTCCTAGTACACTGAAATAAGATGGGTATGATTGTTAAACCCTTTCCAACCTAGAGACACATTTTGACATATCTGCAGCAAACAACTTTTGAAAACATTGTGACAAAAGGAGAAATTGCTCAAAATAAGCAATTTTCTCCTTTTGACCAATATTTTCAAAAAAAAAGTCAGTAAATATACCTTCATTTCTACAGATTTTCCATATCTTGAGTAGATGTTTTCAAAGTCGTCTGCTGCAGATTTGTTGTATGTAGGAAAAGGTTAAATGATTGACATTCAAAGCTGTTTTCAACTGTGGTTCAGGTATATCATGGCAGCCTGTTCACCTTACCATGTGTCTCCAGGCTTTCTTACACCAGCACTCCACCAGCACTCCACACAAATATCTTCCTAGATTAATTTGACACATGGATCTACCTGCTTAGTAGAATACGAATTTCACCTATCTACATCAAAAGGACTCAATGAATGGTCAAGGCATTGTTCAAATTCATTACCCCTTGATTAATAGAGATAGAAGTCTGTTTAAAAGCACCTGATGCAAGAAATATAAAATCTGAAACACTGAAAGTAAAGCTTTCATAGTTTAACCCTTTCCCTCTTGCAGACACAGTTTGACACATCTGAAGCCGACGACTTTAGAAAACTTGTGGTAAAAGAAGAAACTTCTCACAATGAACAATTTCTCATTTTGCCACAATGTCTTCAACTTTATTCAATAATTGTATATTCAATTTATAGATTTTCAATACTTTTACAAAGATGCTTTCAATGTTGTCTGCTGAATATTAATTGTGTTAAAATAGGGTGAAATTGCTCATTTTCTGTTCCCCACGTTTTGCCTGTTTCAGATGCATTAAAAGTCATCTGCATAATGGAAAGGGTAAACTTACAGACGCTTTTTGACGCCTCTGCAGGAGATGAATTTTGAAAACATTGTTGCAAACAATGAGAAATTTCTCGCTTTGCCACAATGTTTTCAATCTATTCAATAATAAAACTCATTAATCGAGATTTATCACATTTTTGCCTAGATGTTTTCAAAGTCCTCTGCTGCCGATTTTTTTGTATGTGGGAAAGGGTTAAAGTTATAATCAATATCTGGATGAAATGTTTTGGGTGTTTAAAATAGAAATACAGTCTACCATGCATAGAATAACTTAAACCTTTCCAATATAGTTGCTTTCTGATGCCTCTGCAGCAGACGACTTTTGAAAACATTGTTTAAACTGAGAAATTGCTCATAATGAGCAATTTCTCCTTTTGCCACAATGATTTCAACTGTTTTTAAATAGTTGTACTTTCATCAACAGAGAGTTTCTATGTTTTTGCTTAGATGTTTTCGAAGTCGTCTGCTGCAGAATTGTTATATGTGGGAAAGAGTTAACACTGAAAACAACATGAACTACATCACACACCTTGTCCAGGTAGCCCAGGTAATTTTCCCCACTATCATTGGATCTTCCACCAGACTTCCATCTGGTACAGCAAACACCTGATGAACATAGGCACCTGTGCTAACCTGTAGAATTATGAAAGAAATAAGTAATTAACCTGTTCCATTATACAGTTGACAACTTTATAACCGACAGCTTTTAAAAGCACTGTTGTCATTTCTCCTTTTCCCAGAACGATTTCATCTCTCTATCAAATCAAACTTCCGACTTTTCAGATGTAAGGATTTTTCTCTCCATGATTACAGCAGACAACCCAAGAATATAACATCTGGAGAATGGGTCATATGCCAATCATCATCTATCAACAAATATGAAATGTTGACTGTCTCTTTGAACAAAATATGCATTATCTGTAGCATAACCAAATCTGTCCAAATGTTTACATCCAATATCTTTTCCAAAAATTGTCACCTGAAATCACAGTGCATATCTAAGTCATCTGACATTTAAAGAGAAATTTGTTTATTTACTTAACCATTTCTCATATACAGACGCTTTCTGACGCCTCTGAAGCAGACAACAATTGAAATCAAAAGAGAAATTTCCCCCCCTTTCATTTATAGACATTTTCCACATTTCTGCAAAGATGTTATCAAAGCTGTCTGTTACGAAATTGTTCTATGTGGGAAAGGGCTAAAACTTACATAAATACTCTTGATGTCCACTTCCAGTAGTTCTTGTACCTAGTGCGTGGGGTAGTCAAATTGTGACTTCTCTTATTGGAATTAAACCTGAGAACTTTAGATCATGAGGCGGCTGCTCTTACCCTTTCCCACATATAGATGCTTTCTGATGCATCTGCAGCAGACGACTTTTGAAACCACTGTGGCAAATGGACAAATTGCTCATGATGAGCAATTTCTCCTTTTGCTACAATGTTTTCAACTCTATTTAATAAATAAACTTTTATTTATGGAGATTTTTAACGCTTTTTCCAATATTTGTTTGAAGATGTCTGCTGCAGATTTGTTGTATGTTGGAAAAGGCTAATTAAAACTCTCACACAACTGTCAACACATCTGTAATAACCTATACCTACCCTTATATAACGACTGTCGGCTGAGAAATCCAGTTGAATCACAAAACTTGGAATGTCTTTACAATATCCTGCTCTGTTAAGTGATGACCCTTTACTCAAATCATAGAAATCAACACAACAATCTTCTGATCCAACAGCAAGGTATTTTCCGTCGGGACTAAATCTGTAAGAAAAAGTCACACTTAAGTCTCCATCATTCTTTTCAATTCAAAATTCATGAAAGTTACAAAATGGGATTTACCAGAGAAGTAATTATTCCTTTTCCCACAATGTTTCAAATTCTATTTTGAAATAATAGTTTGGAATCTTCCGTAAGTAGATGACACAACAGAGAATCATATCAGGCAAACGGTTATAATAAACCATCTCAATCTTTGAAGTAACTGTAACAGATGACTTTATAAAGTTTATGCTTCATTCTTAAAATCTTTCAATTTAACCCTTTCCCTCATACGACATTTCTGCAGCAGACAACTTTGAACGTATTTTGTCAAAATATAGAAAATCTCCATATTTGAATGGATAACCTATGACAAAAAGTGGAAAACATTGTGGCACAAGGAGAAATTGCATGTTTTGTGCAATTTCTTCTTTTGTCACTATGTTTTCAAAAAGCTGTCTGCTGCAGAGGCGTCAGAAAGCGTCTATATGAGGGAAAGGGTTAACACTTCCCTGAAAACAACACATCTGCACTAGAGAACTGAAAATATCTAGGCAAAATCAAAATAAATCTCTTTAAATGAAAGTGTTATTATTTTTTTATAAAAATGAAAACAATGTGGCAAAAGGAGCAATTGCTCATCTAAATTCTCCTTCTCACAAAAACCTGCCTGCTGCAGATGCATGAAATACAACTTCATGTGGATAAAGATTTGATAAATAAGTAAAACCTAATAACAGACCTTAAGTCATTGATAGACCCTGCTCTATCCCTTCGTCTCCCCCATACTTTCAGACCAGTAGTCACTAGAACTATAAATTCTCCATTCTTTAGACCAACGGCTATCATTTCACCATCGTTACTGAATGCAGCTGATCTGGCTTGTCCTACATTTAGTTTGGCTACTAGCGACTGAAAAAAAGAGTTATCACATTTCCTGATATGAATTTTTTAGTGTTATATGCTCTGAAATATTTGAGTAAAATCTAGTGGCCTACTATTAAACTAGAAAAGTGTTCATAAATCACTGTGCCCCTAACCCTATGCTTGTCCGTACAAAGAGATACATGTCTCACAGTGACACTATTTTAAAACCTATTTAACAGAAATCTTGTCATCAAGGGAAAGTGATATGGGTATGGATAGGGTATGATGAGCAATTTCTGCTTTTGCCACAATGTTTTCAACTGTATTCAATAATTTTACTTTAAGCTATAGAGAGTTTCCATATTTTACCCTAGAAGTTTTTAAAGTCATCTGCTACAGATTTGTTGTATGTTGGATAGGATTATGACATAATAAGTTTTGTAAATGTATATTATTTTTGCAATGTAAGTATTTTGACCAAAACCCTTGAGAGTGCCCCTTTTAGACGATTTGGAAGCAAAACTTACTTTCCCTGGAATATCCCAGATCCTGACTGTACCATCAAAGCTGGCAGTGATAAACTGTGGTAGTGTAGGGTGTCTGTCCAAGCCCCAAACTTCCCCCTCAGCATGACCTCCGACAAGGACACGTAGCGCTCCATTCTTCTCTCCTACTTCTATAACATCATTGTCTTTTGTACCCACCAGGACTTTGCCCTGATTGAAAAAAAAAGCATAAAAAGTATAATATAAGTTTATCCCTCATACAATTGATTGATAAACCTTCTCTATGCAGCAGATAAATTTTTGAAAAGAATTTTCGCAAACTATGAAGCATATACGATAACAGGTACATTGTATATTGCAATCATTGATACTCTTTATCTTTCCAACATAAATTTGTTTAACCCTTTCCCTCATACGGAAATTCTGAAGCAGACGACTTTGATAAAAAAAAAATGTCAAAAAATAGAAAATCTCCATAATTTAATGGTGGGAAACATTGTGGCAAAAAGAGAAATTGCACAAAACATGTTTTTAAAAAGCCTTCTGCTGTAGAGGCGTCAAAAAGCGTCTATATGAGGGAACGGATTAACTAGTGTTTTAAGCAGCTTTCAACAGAATTTCAGTTATATAAAAGGCATTCCTTCAAAAAATTACCAATATTATAGGTTTTGTTTATCCAGACCTGATGCCTCCTTCCTAATGCTATCCCTGCAACCCTGAGTGCAGTAGAGGGAACCTGTTACTACGAATATAAAGTATTTTGTATGACTTGACCAGGGCTCAAACTCTGATCTCCTGCTCCTTAGGCAGACACGCTAACCACCACACATAGAGACAGTTTGCATCACTGCATGTTATTCTTTCTGTTATTTTTTAAGTTAGATATTAGACAGTGTTAATTGAGTAAGAATTCAATCATCATTAATCAACTTTCAACTCCAACTTAACTAGGTGAATATGCTAAAAGTCCATTCATAAGCAACCTTAGCCTCATTTTCGTTGATACATGAGTATGCGTAAGCATTACCATTATAAAGAAGTGAGTAATATCTCATGCATTTTCCCTTAAATAGCACAGGTCACGTAACTGTTGATTGTAACAGGTAATTCCACCCTGCCTTTGTAGAACATCTTTTGACCCTTTCCCACATATAGACGCTATCTGACACCCCTGCAGCAGATGACTTTTGAAAACATTGTGACAAAAGAAGAAATTGCTCAAAACAAGCAATTTCTCCTTTTGCCACTTTTTTTTTTTTTAACTTTTTTCAGTAATTATACCCTCATTTACAGGATTTTTATAGTTTTGTCTTCATGTTTCCAAAGTCGTCTGCTGCAGATTTTTTGTATGTGGGAAAGGTTGAAATCGAAACATGGGTAAGGTTCTCATTAAGAAACATGTGAAACTCTGCTTTAGAGCCGTGTTCATGAAGTGGGAATGCCCTACAGCATGTAAAATTCGATTGAATGAGTAAACACTACCTTTATTCTGCAGACAGATTTAACCACATCTGCTTTAGAGCCGTGTTCATGAAGTGGGAATGCCCTGCAGCGCTTCATCTCTTGATCCCACAGTTTGACAGGACCATTCTCTTTAGCTCTGAAAAAAGGCAAGCATTATCTGGTTGAACTTTTATTCTTTCTATGACAGAGCTCTTCGAGACAAATTTACAAAAAAACAAATATGAAAACCTAGTTTAACTAACTCTACCATTGGTATTCATTTACAATCTGCCAAATTTCAAACATCAGATGCTAAAACAACAAATTTCTTATCAAACAAGTGTTTAAAGAATCACATATTTTTTACGTATTTTGGATATGCTGGTTCCAAATATGACAGCAAGTGAAAGGGAACCAACATGGACAACAGAAGTGATCCTTATGTGCCACACTGCCAAAGCAGAAGATACAATCAAGTACCGTATATCCGCGGCCATAAGTCGAATTGTTGAGACTCAAATTTTGGTGTTGAAGCAGGGACTCGACTTATGACTGAATGACAATCTCTCCTAAGGCTATATTTTACACGCGACAAACAGTTTTAGGGCTAATGCAAGTCGGTTGTAACTACAGCCTATTCCAGGAGAAATTACAACCGTTTTGCATATAACCATCGAGTTGTCCAGAGGTACCTCATTGTAAATTGTGTGTACAGTACAGTTACTACCACGTATTTGTAACTTTAAATGCAGATGTAGCAGACAGTGTTGGAAAGCGTTGTGAGAAATAGAGATACTGCTTTTTATCAGCGATGCATCCTTTCCTTACATTTTTTTTTTTATCTAGTTTCAAAGCCGTAAACAAAGGAAAAATAAATATCATACCCTTTAAAATCCTTTTTAATTCAAAGTTAATTTGTCCAATTTAAAGAAAATGTAGTAATTTCTCCTTTTGTCAGAGCTCTATCAAGAGAAGTCTGCTGCAGATGCGTATAAATGCATGTAAAAATGGGTAAGAGTGAAATCTATATAGACCTTTATTTCCGCAAACCATTTTCCCCAACAAATGAGCTACGTCATAAAAAAAGAGTACGTGCAGTTTAATCACACAAGTATTACTAAGCTAATAGGATCGTAGATTTAACATTAATTTATATGGGTGTTTTTCATTTGTCGCGTCTCAATCCTAGCTGGTAAATTAGTGACGTCATTTATTTGAGCCCTGTGTTTTTCACGCGACAAACAGTTTAGTTATAGGGCTAATGCAAGTCGGTTGTAACTACAGCCTGTTTCCAGGGGAAATTACAACCGTTTGCATATAACTATAGAGTCCAAACTTCTTTCCATAGACCTTTACAACCCTTGTCTTCAGCTCTCTGTGAATTACACACACTTTTAATAAACTTCGTCAATGCAATTACTCATTCCTGTGTTTGTTTTACTTTTCACTAATCATTTTTTGAAAACATTGAAAGGATTAATTTTCATGTGTGAAATCGGACAAATGTGTCTTAAGGGTTGACATCGACAAAACCCTTTGTTCGAGTTTCGCGCTTTTATTTTTATAGATTAAAACATATATAAGTTGGTTTGGCTTATTTGGATTTATAAAATCAGGTTTGTGCATTATTATCATAATGTATCAATATCCAGTTTTACATCGAGAAACATTTTTTTTTTAATTTTTTGCCGAAATTTTTAAAAAGTCGACCCCCGACTTATGGCTGGGAGTAACCTCAAAACCGCCGAAATTGGGGTCAAACTGGACCCTCGACTAATGGCCGAAGTCGACTTATGGCCGCGGATATACAGTATTACTTTTTGACATGACTGAATATTGTTTTGCCATTTATTAAAAGTTTTCAAAAGAGGTCTCTATCAAGGAAATTATTTAATTTTTCTTTTATTTTTCACTTTCTTCCGGCAGTAAAAATATGTTAAAAAGACGAGAAGTTTTGTAAATGTAGATAACACTCATTTCTAGGAATCTGGAATACTTTCCAACATATAGACCCTTTCTCACACCTCTGCAGCAGACGAATTTTGAAAATAATATGGCAAATGTAGAAATTGGTCATGATGAGCAACTTCCCCTTTTGCCACAATGTTTTAAACTATCATTGAACTCTCATTTACAGAGAATTTTTCCAAACTGTTTTCAAAGTTGTCTGCTGCAGATTTGTTGTATGTGGGAAAGGGTTAACACATACGGCATTTCTTTCCCGCCAGTAACAATGAGTCCATCTTTGAGTGTGGTGAACATGGAGAAGACTGGTCCACTGTGAGCCTTCAGTACAAGTCTAGTCAATGTCGTATCCTTCCACACATACACATCTCCACTCATTGCACCAGTATACGTCAAATTATTCTGACAAAAATATGTAAAACTGTTGTAACTACATTTTATAACAAGTTATAGAATTTACCATCCATTTTGTGGCAAGCCATAGAAATAGGGTATTCTATTTGAACAATTGATTTTCCAACCCTTCTTTCATACAGATGGCTTAATCATACTTTTGTTAAACTGAGCTTACCTTTTTTTCTGTTTTTTAATAGTGTGCCTTCAGGTAGAAATGGTTGAACACATTTACTGTATGATGATGACCAATAAAAAGAAAGCCATCACTTTATAACCATTTCCCACATAAACAGAAATAATTTGAAAACATTGTACTGGTTATTTGTTGTATGTTGGAAAGGGGTAAAACCTGCTGTCTCGAATTAACAATGTATATAGCAGACATCAATATTTATTCTGATGTATACTGCAGGGAAATAAAAGATAACCTTGCGAAACACCATACCCCATTCAGTTAGTTAGTTGCTGTTGTTTTTTAAGTAGGTCACAGGTCATGGTTAACGTCACAAGATGAAACATTTTGATGTCATTAAAGTGTTTTAACAAAAAATACACATGTGTAAAAGCCCTGTAGAGATTGAAATATTTGCTGTAAAGTAAAGTTAACTATCATAGTAAAGACAACACTTACTGCACCAAAAGCAATAGACAACATGGTGTGTAATTTCTTGATATCAGTTCCCGTTCCTGCATCTGTCAATATAGCTCGCTTTCCCACTATCTGGTTACCTGCTACAGTCCAAAATTTTACATGTTTTACACCAACAGTCACAAACTGAGAGTCTGAGTCTGGTCTAAACTCTGCTCTAAAGATTCTCTGGTTGTGTCCAAGGGCCGTCGCCAGAGCTGAACCTGTAAAAATAAATCAACTGTTATATATTTTTGTACCCCATATTTGCTGAACATGAATTTTTACCTGTTTCCCACATACAATTACTCTGTAGTAAAAACATATAGGCAAAAATATGAATAATTGCTAAAAGTGATATTATGAATATGTAATTGAATTGCAAACATTGTGGCAAAAATAGTCTACAACAGATGTGTTTAAATGTGTCTGCATATGGCAAATAGTAAGTTATATACATGTATATATGTACCATTTTTGCTGAACATGAGGTAAAAAAATCATTTGTTAGCAGTACAGACCACAGCGATCATACAGTATTCCATTTATATCAGTATACTATAATCTTGGTGACAGTACTTTTATCCATGGTTCCTTGGCAACTAATACATACTAGCAGTAAGTTTGCAAGAACTTTCACAAAACGTTGAAACCAAACACATGCAGTGTAAGAGTTCATATAAAGTATTTCCCTAATATGATATGAGCCGTCCCGCGAGAAAACCAACATTATGGCATCTGTGTAATGTATCGACTGAGATCAGCCTGCGCAGACTGATCGGGGCCGACACATCCGTCTCAGGGGGATAGAGGCATAGATTAATGATTCCTGCAACAGAAAAACCACAGGAGGCGAAAAGTGTCTGTCCGGGTAAGCCTGCGCGGCATGCTTAGGCTGATCCAGGTCGATACTTTATGCAGAGTCCACAATCGCGGGAAGGATTATATTTCAAAAGCTGTCCATCTTAAAAATAGTTGACACAAAAGCATATGTTATAGAAAATTGTATGTATGATTCAATACAAGAGTTAAAAGTATTGTGGACAAAGGAGAATTTTATGGGAAATAATATTTCAAGTAAATGGTTAACATCATTATCAATTATGATGTAGAATACTTAACCCTTTCCCTCATATAGACAGTTTCTGACGCCTTTGCAGCAGACGGCTTTTAGAAAAAATAGTGACAAAAGAAGAAATTGCTCAAAACGAGCAATTTCTCCTTTTGCCACAATGTTTTCCACTTTTAGTCGTAGGTTATCCATTCAATTATAGAGATTTTCTAGTTTTTGACAAAATATGTTCAAAGTCGTCTGCTGCAGAATTGACGTATGAGGGAAAGGAAAATATAAAAAAAAATCTCTATAACTGAAAGTATAATTATTGAATAGAAATGAGTCTCAACATAACCAACCTTCCTGCCACCTCCAAATAGTAATATTATGCTCCAAACCCACTGTTACAATGTATTTTCCTGTGCAGGAGAAATCCACAGAGCAAACTCCCTTCTTAGAGTACTCTCCCCTTAATATGGATAGTGTTTCCTTAGTGACAGCATCCCAAATATGAACACTTGGTGGGTTTCCTATCTGTCCAGTGGCAATGATGTTTTTGAACTTTGGATGCTGGTTGACGGCCAAACAGATTATGTCATCTGTGTGTTTTAAATAAAACGACTGGGCACCTGAAAAACCAAACAGTTTTGTTGTACAAGATATCAACAAGAGTGAAGACCCAGATCAAAACCACATAGGACTATTTTTTTGGATGTTCACAAATGGACCCAGATATTAAATAAAATAACAATCTTAGTATGAACACTTAACTATTAAAATAACCAATCTTAGTATTAACACTATACTATTACATGTTCTGGAACATAAGTCATTACATAATTTATTTTTATGAAAATTACCCAAGGTTTCCACTACAAGTACTTCGAATTTTAGTCACGGAGGAAATAACCCTAGGTTCACACTAGAAGTACTTTGATTTTAGTCACAAGGGAAATAATAGAATGCCTATAAGGTTGTGGTTCTTTTTTATAGCAAAACTTGTCTCCTAGAGGGAAATCAAGGAACTGGCTTGCTGCAACTTCCTTTTTACAATGGAGTTTTGGGAGGACAGCAAGCATCATTTCAACAAATTTCATATATAAAGAAGTATGATGGGTTGAATGTTACTTAATCCTTTCCCATGTATGAATGCATTTTGACAACACTGTGACCAAGGAGAAACTGCTCAACATGAGCAGTTTCATGTTTTGCCGCAATAATTTCAATCCAAATAATTATAGTTTCATTAAAAAATATTTTCACATGTTTTTGCGCTGATGTTTTCAAAGTAGTCTTCTGCAGATTTGCTGTATGTGGAAAATGCTGCCAATTTTTTAATAAGATCTATTTATTTTTACCCCACCCTCTTCAAATTTAGTCACCAATAAAAAATATTTGAGTTAGGCAAGTAATTTGGGGCCTTGATGCACCCAAAAACATAGTCTCACCAAAGTATTCACAGTCTGCCTATATATAACCCTTTCCCACATACAGATACTTTCTGACATATCTGCAGCAGACGACTATTGATAACATTATGTTAAATGAAATATTTGCTCATAATAAGCAATTTGTCCTGTATTAGCACATCTCTCGTGGACCCCACTTTTAGATATTATTGATAATTGTGAAGGAAGGATGGATATTTTGTTGGATTTGGAATGGCACACACCATTGATAAAATTATATATCGTTGAGAGGGATGTCCAGAACAGGCAGAGGATGTCCTGTATCAGCACATCTCTCGAGAAACCCACTTTTTAGACCTTTTATATATTGTGGATAATTGTTAAGGAATGTTGGATATTTTGTTGGATTTGGAAGGAATTTAAAAAATAAATGCTTAATATGTTGTGGACTGGAATGAAAGCAGAAAAGGTCATGGTTTCATACAAAACTACAAGCTACAAGTTATACATATTTGGTGCGTGCAACTGCACAAAAGTCTTATGATCACTGTGCCGTTCTCCATGATGGCTGGATACCAATTGCGTCCAAATATCTCCACAATTATAGTATTTATAATGTGTGTTGTTATTATTTCTTGTATTGGAATAAATGTGTTGTATTTGATGATTTTAATTTTAAGTTGTCCTTTTTTGGGGTCAGCAACCTAAAATAATGAGCAATTTCTCCATTTTTTCTACAATGATTTCAACTTTATTCAATAATTGCTCTTTCATTTATGGAGTTTCCATATTTTTTACTGAATATTTTCAAGGTTATCTGCTACAAATTGTTTGAATGTAGCAAAGAAGTAAAAAACAAGAGCACCGCGTACGGCACAGACGCTCGACTGATAGGGAGAAAAATAAAATAAAAAACAAGATGTGTTTGTGAAACACTAATGCCCCCGAATGGCAACATCTAGGTCAAAGGTCAAGGTCGCCAGGTCAAAAATGTTGGTACTGACAGAAAGGTCATGTCACAAGGAATACACATGTGAAATATGGTAGCTGTACCTGTTATGGTTCAAAAGTAGTGGTCAAGGTTAAAGTTTTTTTCGAGAATGGCAACATCTAGGTCAAAGGTCAAGGTCGCAAGGTAAAATTTGTTGGTACTGACAGAAAGGTCATGTCACAAGATATACACATGTAAAATATGGTAGCCGTACCTGTTATGGTATGGTTCAAAAATAGTGGTCAAGGTTAAATGTTTTTTTCGAGAATGGCAACATCTAGGTCAAAGGTCAAGATCGCAAGGTGAAAATTTTGGTACTGACAGAAAGGTCATGTCACAAGGTATACACATGTGAAATATGGTAGCCGTACCTGTTATGGTTCAAAAGTAGTCGGCAAGGTTAAAGTTTTTATCGAGAATGGCAACATCTAGGTCAAAGGTCAAGGTCGCAAGGTGAACATTTTTGGTACTGACAGAAAGGTCATGTCACAAGGTATACACATGTGAAATATGGTAGCCTTACCTGTTATGGTACAAAAGTAGTGGGGAAGGTTAAAGGTTTTTTTGAGAATGGCAACATCTAGGTCAAAGGTCAAGGTCGCAAGGTCAAAAATGTTGGTACTGACAGAAAGGTCATGTTACAAGGAATACACATGTGAAATATGGTAGCCGTACCTGTTATGGTTCAAAAGTAGTGGTCAAGGTTAAAGTTTTTTTTGTGCAGACAGGCCAAAAACTACATCTAGGTCAAAGGTCAAGGTCGCAAGGTCAAACATTTTGGTACTGACAGAAAGGTCATGTCACAAGGAATACACATGTGAAATATGGTAGCCGTACCTGTTATGGTTCAAAAGAAGTGGTTAAGGTTAAAGTTTTTTTTGTGCAGACAGGTCAAAAACTACATATAGGTAAACGGTCAAGGTCGCAAGGTCAAAAAATTTGGTACTGACAGAAAGGTCATGTCACAAGGAATACACATGTGAAATATGGTAGCCGTACCTGTTATGGTTCAAAAGTAGTGGTCAAAGTTAAAGTTTTTTTCGTGCAGACAGGCCAAAAACTACATCTAGGTCAAAGGTCAAGGTCGCAAGGTAAAACATTTTGGTACTGACAGAAAGGTCATGTCACAAGGAATACACATGTGAAATATGGTAGACGTACCTGTTATGGTTCAAAAGAAGTGGTCAAGGTTAAAGTTTTTTTTGTGCAGACAGGCCAAAAACTACATCTAGGTCAACGGTCAAGGTCGCAAGGTCAAACATTTTGGTACTGACAGAAAGGTCATGTCACAAGGAATACACATGTGAAATATGGTAGCCGTACCTGTTATGGTTCAAAAGTAGTGGTCAAGGTTAAAGTTTTTTTCGTGCAGACAGGCCAAAAACTAGATGCCCACTGACCCGGAGATTCCGGGGCCATAAAAATGAGCTAAACAAAAAACCTTTACCGGACGACCACACGCAGCCGCCGCCGCTGCCGACGCCAGGGTCATGACAATAGCTCTCGTTTTTTTCAAAAGTCGAGCTAAAAATGTAACTTCTGGAGAAAATCTAGAAATGTAACCCCCATTCATTGCCAATAAGGAAAAGTCACAAGACCCCATTCTGACTGTGCTTATTTATATATTATTATAGCAGATCTTACCAGTTGCCAAGTTTTTAATGATGCCAGCACCAGCTGCATGGAAGACAATGTCTGCACCATCATTAACATAGTGAAGATTATTTCTGGAGTCAAACCCTCTGTAACCATGGATATATTCTAGCTGAAGGTCCTATAAATATCACAGGAATCAATTAATTATATGTTAATAAGTAAGTGGGTGAATATAATTATAACAAGAGATGTTTGTAAAACATTATGCCCCCCTGAGCGCCATGTTGTCAGGATTATTTGGACAATTTTTGACTCGATGACCTCAAAATCAATAGGGGTCATCTACTGGTCACCCCCAGCCTCCATGTCAAGGTTGAGGGTCGAGTTATCATTCACGCAAACTTTTCGCGTTCAAGGTCACTGTGACCTTGACCTTTGATATGATGACCTCAAAATCAATAGGGGTCATCTGCTGGTCAGGCCCAACCTCCAAGTCAAGTTTAAGGACCCTAGCCCTAGACATTGTTGAGTTATCACTCGGACAAGCTTTGGTCTACCAACGGACCGACCTATCGACCAACATGGGCAAAGCAATATACCACCTCTTCTTTGAAGGGAGCATAATAACTGTCAGGTTTCTTCTAGCAATGGCACTTTTGTTGTATTTTTGTTATCACATGAGTCCTACGGTTCAATGCCCATGTAAAGCAGATTGCATGACCTTGCTTGATGAACCAATACACCAATTATTAATTTGAAACACAAGATCCATTCATAAGACAGCCAGCATACTCAACTATTCAAACCCTTAAAATGGTAGTTTATTACAGACATATGAGGGTTGCTTGCAAACAAATTTAACAGAAGTTTCTTAGTCTCAAAGTTTCAACATGCTGTCAATGCCAGGGTGACTCAATATCTCTCATTTATTCTTTGAATATTAAATGGAATAACCTGTTTTTAATGACTATATGGTCAATTAACATATTATATTTTTAAACGTACTGAAACATGAGTAGTTTTCTTTCTTTTCCCACCACTTGTAGTTGGTGCCTCTGACCTCTTCACCTTGGGTGGTTCAGGGGCATTTCTACTGACACTTGGTCTGAAAATAAACCATGGTATTTTCATTAAACTTTATGAGAACTTGTTCATAATGAGTTCTTTTAGTCAAAATGCTTTCAACTCTATTAACAAATTATAGTTTAATTAATAAAACTTTTCCATATCTTTGCCTTGATATTTTCAAAGATGTCTGCAGCAGATTTGTTGTATGTGGAAATGTTAACAGGGACAATTACTTCTCTTATCTTTTAACCCTTTCCCTCATATAGACGCTTTCTGACGCCTCTGCAGCAGACAGCTTTTTGAAAACATAGTGACAAAAGAAGAAATTGCACATAACGTGCAATTTCTCCTTTTACCACAATGTTTTTTCACTTTTTGTCATAGGTTATCCATTCAATTATGGAGATTTTCTATGTTTTGACAAAATACGTTCAAAGTCGTCTGCTGCAGAATTGTCGTATGAGGGAAAGGGTTAATATTTTCAGATTAATTATGATGCAATTGTTGGTCAACAATATATTTTTAATTTAGATAATGACCACTCGATGCTTCCCTGATAATGTCACTTTTGACAGCCACGCTGCAGACAATTTTTGAAAACATTATTGAAAAATAAGAGGTTGATCAAAACAATACGTTTCTCTGTTTCAATCAATGTCTGAACTCTTTGTTGAAATTGAACTTCCAATTTTCAAGATATTTCAATTTCCCTCCTAACTTCTATGAAAATAGAATATTACTGATGGTATAAGGTAAATAGTTTAAAGTCAATAGTGGGCAATTACGTGTATATTTCTGCTCTCAAGCACATTTCAATATGTACTCTGTTTCAGGATATACAATTCAACAAAATGCTTGCACTAATATAACAAGAGGGCCATGGATCGATCACCATCGTTTTTTTTTTCACTTTAGCCATATGAGCCCCTCCCCCTGGCAGCCATAGTTTTAGACGAATCAACATGGCTTGAAGGAATCTGATAGAGGATCAACCTAGGAATATTTCTAAAAACATTTGAAAATCGGCCAAACACTTTCTGAGGAGAAGATTTTTTAAGATTACACTAAGGCCATATAATGCAAAATAGCTCCGCGCTGTGGCCGCCATGTTTTTTGACCAATCAACATTGCTTTAAGGAATCTGATAGTGGGTCACCTAAGGAACATTTCTACAAAATTATTTGAAAATTGGCCTGACACTAAAAATCACCTCCAAAGTATCCCACCAAAAATCCAAAACAAACAAGAGTCATCAATATTTACTTGTTAACTTTAGTGGTTTCCTGTAAATGTGGTTTGATCCCATCTCTTTCTCGTTTAGGATTTACATATATCTTTTTGCTGTAGTCCATATTCTTCTCTCTGGCAACATCACTGTCATATCCTGAGAGCAAAACAAGAAATATGTTAACCCTTCCCAACATGTAGATGCATTTTGACACATCTGAAGCAAACAACTTTTAAAATCATTGTGGCAAAAATGGAATTTGCAATTTCTCCTTTATATTCTCCTGCCTCAATATTCTTCCTACTTATCTACCACATGTTTGTGAAGATTTTTGTCTGTTACAGAGTTGTTGTTGATTAGGTTTATCATTTGAACTTTATTTGAACATTCAGATATATTTATTGGGAAAATGGATGTGCAGTATTTAGCACCCTTTTCCCACATACAGACACTTTCTGTGGCCTCTGCAGCAGACAACTTTTAAAAATATTGTGACAAAAGAAGAAATTGCTAAAAACTAGAAATTTCTTCTTTTTCCTCAATGTTTTCATTTTTTTTCCGTAACTATACCTTCATTTATAGGGAGTTTCTATATTTTTGTCCACATGTTTCCAAAAACATCTGCTGTATGTGGAAAAAGGGTTAAAATATCATCCAATGCATGATGGGCCAGTGACTTGGATATCAAAGATATCGGATTTCCTTTTTTCTTTACATCATTCCAATTCCAACACAAATGAATGGAGAAATGGAACATTGAAATAATAAATTTTGAAATAGAGGCAACAAAAAGGTTACAAAGTTTTTGTCTTTCCCTCAAAGTTTTCATCAGTGTAGACTGATGCATCAAAGTGTGATTTTATCAAGGAATGAATTACCAATTGTCCTGATAAAGACCTCTGCAACTTTTTGAAAAGATTTGTGGGAGAAAAAGAAATTGTTCAAAACGAAATATCAGAAAGCGTCTATATGACGGAAAGCGTTAAAGCAGAAGACTCTAATAACATCATATATATAAGTGGCTCAATCTCCTAATAAATTACCTCCCTCCTCTTCAGAGTCGGTGTCTGAGTCGTCACTCTCCCCACAGGTAGTTGTTCGATCCTTTGATGAGATATATTGCCAGACAAGGACTGCTGTATCTGCCCCACCAGTGGTCACAAGTTTCTTGTCTCCATTTGTGAATCGGATGTTTGTAACATGGGCACTGTGCCCTACATACTTTTTATGTTTTGCAAATTTACCCTGGAAGTAATATAGCTAGCTGTCAAAAATTATTTTGGTGTAATGCATAGAATTGAAAAATGCCAACGACTACCAGATGATATATGAAAACATTATTTCAAAAGGAGAAATAATGAGCAATTATTTTTAACTCTATTCAATAATTAACTTTCATTTTTAGAGATTTTCCAGTTTTTTGCTATATAATGTTTTCAAATATGGAATAGTCTAAAGGAAACATATGATATAATGTTATGACTTTAAAACAGTCGAAATGTTTACACTTCAAACCTGAAAGGAAGAATGTATGATATACTTAGAAAACATAAGGGATGGATGACATTTAACAAAAGAAGTTTTCAAAGAAGCTATATATCTAACCTTTGCAGGATAATTGAACAGTTTCACAAAACCAAAGTCATCAGCTGTTGCAATGACAGATTTATCTGCTGTAGTACAGGTAGAGTTAATATCAGTGACGTCACATTTTGGAGGCCAAAGGCCCTCACAAGTTACCCCAAGAACAGAGGTCCAGCTATGCCAGTTCAGTCGCTCTATCTCCTGGTTTTTCAATGTGATACGTTTTCCACGTGGAGCTTCAAAGAAAAGCTGCTCTTTGGCACCAGAGTTCACCATCAGTACTTTGCCTGTATAACAGTAATAATGTTCCTTTAGAATATATAACGATGTTATAAAAAGTTTAAAGTTTGCATGCACACATACATTATTCATTTTTAAATAACATTTTTTTTAAAATGTCCTCCTTTTAAGTCCAAACATACCTTTAAAATTAAATGTTTACTTTCTTCCATATTTTCAAAGAATTTATTTCAGGATGACTTAAAAACTACAGTACAAAAACTCAACTTAAGATGAGATGCATATTTTATGGTCTTAAATCCTTTTTAGTTTAACTCGTAAGTTGGGGTTACAGTATGGAATTGTGTCTTCTGACAATTCTGTTGAGTTTCAACAAGATAGGGATTGATTTGGTAGCATGAGAGATATTGTAAGGAAATGAACAAGACCCCTGAAAAAAACATGTACAACAGTATAAATGTAATACCTTGACTGTCCCAGTCGATGTGCGTGATGTAGCTGGAAGCTCCCTTACACGTTCCTACACGCTTCTGTCCAATCACGTTATAAATGTCTACAAAGTTGTCATGGGAAGCTACTGCCAAGTATTTACCAGGTCCTAAAATTTAGACATTAAGATTTAAATGATATAATACACATTATACTATAGAAAACAAAAGAACAGATGGCTTGCTTTTCTAAAGAGAAATCCCATTAAACAGTTCTATGTGATCACATGGTAGATATTATAGTTTAAAGTAAGGGTATTAACACTTTCCCACATACAACAAATCTGCAGCAGATGACTTTGAAAACAATGTTACAAAAACCTGAACAATCTTCATAAAAGATAGCTTAATTGTTAAATAAAGTTAAAAAACATCATCATGAACAATTTCACCTTTGGCCACAATGTTTTCAAAAGTTGTCTACTGCTATTGCGTCAAAATGCATCTGCAGGTTGAAAAGGGTTAAGAAAGAAAATCATCTAACCTGGTGAAAATTTAATGTCTGAGATTTCTTCCTTGCGGTGATGCATTGAAATCACTTCGTCCATTTTGTCAGAGTTAACAACCTGGAAACTTCCTGTAAAAAATTGTATTATGAAATGAGAAGATAAAAATTTCTTCTGAATTAGCCATTTTCCACATACAGAGGACATTGAAAACAACTAGGCAAATATATGAAAAATATCTATAAATGAATGTATGTTATTGAAAAGAGCTGAAAACTTTGTGACAAAATCAGAAGTTGATCATGATAAGCAATTTCTTCTTTTTTCAAAAGTCGTCTGCAGCTGATGCTGGAATGGGTTTTGTACTTTTATGTTTTCTTGCATTTTTGTATCTAACTTATTTATACATATAATATACCACATGGGTGGCTCTACAATAATCAAACAATACTTAATCTTTAACACTTACCAAATATGATACCTTTCAGTTATCAATTTTGTAAAAATCTGAGGATAAAAGTGTAACATATGCAGATATGATATCGTTAAAAACCTAAACAAGAGGGCCATGAGGCCCTGGAATCGCTCACCTGAGAATGGGCTATTTAAAACATAACTCTTTCAGCACCAATGGCAATATCATCAAGACAAACTTTCTGACAAAATTTCAAGCTGCTCAAGTCAAAAAAGCGATCTCTATAGTGTTAACTAGATTGTTCTACAATTTGGCCTAGTGACTTAGTTGTTGACCCTACATGACCCATATTCGAACTTGACCTAGATATCACTAAGTCAAATTTTCCGACATAGTTGTGGCTTCCAGAGTGTTAACAAGATTTTTCTTAAATTTGGCCTAGTGACCTAGTTTTTGACCAGACATGACATATATTTGAACTTGGCCTAGATATCATCAATACAAACTTTCTGATAAAGTTTCAACATGCTCAAGCCAAAAATGTGGCTTCTAGAGTGTTAACAAGATTTCCCTTCAATTTGGCCTAGTGACCTAGTTTTTGACCCGACATGACCTATATACGAACTTGACCTAGATATCACTAAGACAAACATTCTGACAAAGTTTCAACATGCTCAATTTTAAAATGTGGCTTCCAGAGTGTTAACAAGAGTTTTCTTAAATTTGGCCTAGTGACCTAGTTTTTAACCGGCCATGACCCATATTCGAACTTGGTCTAGATATCACTAAGACAAACATTCTGACAAAGCTTCAACATGCTCAAGTTTAAAATGTGGCTTCCAGAGTGTTAACAAGATTTTTCTTAAATTTGGCCTAGTGACCTAGTTTTTGACCGGACATAACCCATATTCAAACTTGGCCTAGATATCATCAAGACAAACTTTCTGACAAAGTTTCAACATGCTCAAGCCAAAAATGTGGCTTCCAGAGTGTTAACAAGATTTCCCTCCAATTTGGCCTAGTGACCTAGTTTTTGACCCGACATGACCTATATTCGAACTTGGTCTAGATATCACTAAGACAAACTTTCTGATAAAGTTTCAACATGCTCAAATTTAAAATGTGGCTTCCAGAGTGTTAACAAGATTTTTCTTAAATTTGGCCTAGTGACCTAGTTTTTAACCGGACATGACCCATATTCAAACTTGGCCTAGATATCATCAAGACAAACTTTATGACAAAGTTTCAACATGCTCAAGCCAAAAATGTGGCTTCCAGGGTGTTAACAAGATTTCCCTTCAATTTGGCCTAGTGATCTAGTTTTTAACCCGACATGACCTTGATTCAAACTTGGCCTAGATATCACTAAGACTAACATTCTGACAAAGTTTCGACATGCTCAAGTTTAAAATGTGGCTTCCAGAGTGTTAACAAGATATTTCTTAAATTTAGCCTAGTGACCTAGTTTTTGACCGGACATGACCCATATTCAAACTTGGCCTAGATATCATCAAGACAAACTTTCTGACAAAGTTTCAACATGCTCAAGCCAAAAATGTGGCTTCTAGAGTGTTAACAAGATTTTCCTTCAATTTGGCCTAGTGACCTAGTATCTTAGCGGAAAAAAACAGCAACAAAACACATACCATCTCTTAGACCAATTGCAAGGAATTTTCCATCTGGCGAACAATCCACACATCTAGCAGACTGTGTAAGGCGCTTGTAGTTGATAAGTTTATGTTCATTGCTAACATCCCACACCCTTAACGTCTTGTCATCCCCAACAGTGACACAGTAATCTTTAACTGGATGGACTGACAAACCCCATACTTCACCTTCTTGATGCCCCTGTAGTAACAGAATAGGTTAAATCATTATAATAGTTACAATATTGGCTATTACAACATTTCTAAGCAGGTTCGATTTATGTAATGTTTCTTCAAGCTGTTTTGATAGACCACATTTGAATTCAGCTTAAGACAGCTACAAAATGATTACAGGCAATACGAAAGTTCCCTACCCAGTTTTGACATTTGACTTGTAGCGTTATCTTGGCATATGAGCAAACAGAAAATTCTAATGACCAGTATAATGACCTTACAGTTACTTACGTCTATGCACATATCAAGGTTCATGGAACTAAAAAAGAAACAATATACGACAAGATCATCTGCAAAGAAAAACTTACCTGTGTCAGAAGAGTCACAGGACCAGCTTTGTCCACCTCCAATATTTCACCATTTTTCGTTCCTACCAGTATTTTACCGTGTCCCAACACAATAGCCCTGACAGCTGGTGAATCTCGGATTAACATTCCCCTTGACTGTGGGGAAAGAGACTCTTGTTTTAAGGCGTAGGTCTTCAGACATCTCTCAAACTGATCATCCCAGAGTCCAATGACCCCATCTTTCCCACCTGTTACAAATCCCTGAAATTTACAAGCAAGAAAGAATGTTTTAAATAAGAACACTAGTTTGAGATGAAACTATATATATAACTCAATCTTTTAAACAATGTTAACACAAGTTTTGTTCACAAAGTTCACATGTGTTGCCTACCAAGAGTCAATAACAAACTTAACAAACTTGACAGCTTAACAAACAAAAGGACATATGGGCTGAGAAGTGGATCCCTATGTGTTTCCCTGCTATTTATATAACATTGGACTAAAGCTGCACAATTATTTGGCTAGTGTTTGATTTCAGAAATGCACAGGATATCATTGGCATACATATTGTCATAAGAACTATTCTAAATAAATTATAATTCTAAATTTCAAGATTATACCAGAATATTTGATTAGGTAAACAATTATGCTGTTAAATTGTGAATTAACCCTTACCCACTACATACAACATATATGCAGATGACTTTGATATCATCGATGCAAAAATATGAAAATATTCTTCAAATGAAAAATCATCTGCTGCAGAGGTGTCTGAATGTGGGAAAGGGTTAAGAATGAGAATGATATTAAGCTTGGTTGGTGAATAACAACCCTGGTAATAAATAAAGAAATCTGCTAGAGTATTAACCTTGTCCAGAGAGTGCATGGCAAACAGAGGTCCTTCGTGAGCTTTCACCGTTTTCTGTAGGTTGACCCCGGACCACACAAACACATTACCATCACTACCCCCACTGTATGTCACATCTTCCGTCTTACCAAAGGCAAGACACAGCATGTCACACAACTTGGCTACTTTTCCGAAGGTACCCCTATTTGATGTGAATCCTCCACCTAGAAATAGTGGAAGAAGCTAAATTTCAGTTACATGTATATCACAGCATTTCCTGGGTAATTTAACAGTACTACTAGTCCGTTTTCCTTACACCAGCCAGTCAGTCGTAATGCTAACCCCACAACCCTGAGGGGCAAGGAGGGCAGTCATTACAACCATTTTTAAAGTATTTGGTATGATCTGGCCAGGATCGAACCTGCAACCTCCCGCATGGGTGGTGGATTCTCTACCACTTCACCAGGCAGTCAAACAATTATTAAATAAAGTTGAATACACTGTGGCAAAAAAAGAAATTACTGATCGTGAGAAATGCTGAAGAGTCATCAGAAAGTGGATGTATGTGGGAAATGGTTAAACCTTTCCTACATTTGTTATTTGATAAGTTCAACATTTCAACAAAGATATACAAATATATGCAAATGAATAAATGACATATTAACTTGACCTGTTTACATACAAAGATGCTGTTACTACAGTTTTCCTTTGAACTGTATAGTTATTCCCCTATCAATTACCTCTTATTCTAATGACAAACAAGAGGGTCATGATGGCCCTGGATTGCTCACCTTGTGCAAAGTTATTTCAAAATCAGGCCTACACTTTTGACAATAGTTTTTTAAAGTTTTCACTATATATATTCATACAAGGAAATAAAGCCCCACCCCCTGGCAGCCATGTTTTTTAAACTGATCATAATAATTTGAACAATCTTGGTAGAGGGTCACCCAAGGAACATCTGTGCCAAATTATTGTTAAATTGGTCAGAGACTTTCGGACAATAAGATTTTTAAAATTGTCACTATACACATTGCCTAGTTGTTTTCAATGTGCTCTATATGAGGAAAACAAGCTCCGCCCCCTGGTGGCCATGTTTTTCAATGGATCAGAATAATTTAAACAATCTGGAAAGAGAGTCACCCAAGGAACACCTGTGCCAATTTTTTTTCAAAATCGGGCCAATTGTTGTTGGACAAGAAGATTTTTACATTTTTTGCCATTTATACATATAGGGAAAAGATTTCACAATACAGGAAAACAAGGTCTGCCCCCTGGTGGCCATATTTTTCAATGGATCAGAATATTTTGGTAGAGGGTCTTCCAAAGAACAATTGTTCCTTTTTTTTTTTAAATGTGACCAATAGTTTTCGACAAGAAGTGTTTCTTTTCCATTGCCATGGCAACCAGAGTTCCACATTGGAAATCAATTCTTTAAATAACTTTGAAAAGAGACCACCAAAGGAAGATTCCTGTAAGGTGTTATCAAAATTGACCAAGCGGTTAAGGAAGAGATGTCGTTTGTAGCAAAATGTTGACGGACGATGGACAAATACCAGTCACAATAACTCACTCAAGTGAGCTAAATTGTACAAGGCAAAAACTTATATTTTGTTCAACATAGTTATATGAGTCGCATCTACAGAAAAGGCGTTTTATAGCAATTGCAAACAGTGCAGCCATTGGTGATCCTTCACATTCTGACTATATGTCATACCTAAGAGCATCTTCTGACAAAAACCTATAAATATAGCCCCAGTATTGGTACAAATGCAACTTTAAATGATGTAAAACTAGAGACAGGCAATAAGACTAATAAATAAACTAGAATTGTTTTGACAAAAACATATGTCTCCCCCTCAAATATCTGTCAAAATCTCTCAAAACATTCCAACCTATAAAGCAGACAAACAAAAATTTGACCAAGTTGGACAGTACTCAATTTTTAATTACTAATGTTTTGTCTTGACCTGGTACAAAGTGGACATGATTTCAAATGGTTTACAGAAACACATATTTTTACTGCAGCTGTAACATTCAAGACTGAAGTATTCTTCAAAACAGTTAACAACTGTTGCTAAACATAAGCAAGCCGTCTTGGAGATATTGAGTGGACAGGAAATAAAGCCTAAAACCTTTGAGCTTCAAGCGTGACCTTGACCTTGAACCGGTATGGTCGAGACGCGGGTTCTGCATGTCACCTTGATGAGGTGAACATGTGACCCAAGTTTCATGAAAATTCTTTAAGCTGTTTTGGAGATATGGAGCGGCACAAAATAAAGCCTCAAACCTTTGACCTTCAAGCGTGACCTTGACCTTAACCCAGTATGTTCGAGACGCGGGTTCTGCACGTCGCCTTGATGAGGTGAACATTTGACCAAATTTTCATGAAAATCCTTCAAGCCGTCTTGGAGATATTGACTGGACACGAAATAAAGCCTAAAACCTTTGACCTTCAAGCGTGACCTTGAGCTTTAACCGGTATGGTGGAGACGCGGGTTCTGCACGTCGCCTTGATGAGGTGAGCATGTGACCCAAGTTTCATGAAAATCCTTTAAGGAGATATGGAGAGGACACAAAATAAAGCCTCAAACATTTGACCTTCAAGCGTGACCTTGACCTTGACCCAGTATGGTCGAGACGCGGGTTCTGCATGTCGCCTTGACGAGGTGAACATCTGACCCAAGTTTCATGAAAATCCTTCAAGCCGTCTTGGAGATATTGAGTGGACACGAAATAAAGCCTAAAACCTTTGACCTTCAAGCGTGACCTTGACCTTGAACCGGTATGGTCGAGACGCGGGTTCTGCACGTCGCCTTGATGAGGTGAACATGTGACCCACGTATCATGAAAATCCTTTAAGGAGATATGGAGTGGACACAAAATAAAGCCTCAAACCTTTGACCTTCAAGCGTGACCTTGACCCAGTATGGTCGAGACGCGGGTTCTGCACGTCGCCTTGATGAGGTGAACATCTGACCCAAGTTTCATGAAAATACTTCAAACCGTCTTGGAGATATGGAGTTGAAACAAAATAAACCTCAAACCTTTGACCTTCAAACGTGACCTTGACCTTGACCCGGTATGGTCGAGACACGGGTTATGCACGTCGCCTTGATGAGGTGAACATGTGACCCAAGTTTCATGAAAATCTTTCAAGCCGTCTTGGAGATATGGAGCGGACACGAAATAAAGCCTCAAACCTTTGACCTTCAAGCGTGACCTTGACCTTGACCCTATATTGTCGAGACACGGGTTCTGCACGTCGCCTTGATGAGGTAAACATGTGAACAAAGTTTCATTAAAATCCTTCAAGCCGTCTGGGAGATATGGAGCGGACACAAAATAAAGCCTCAAACCTTTGACCTTCAAGCGTGACCTTGACATTGACCCTATATTGTCGAGACGCAAGTTCTGCACGTCACCTTGATGAGGTGAACATGTGACCCAAGTTTCATGAAAATCCTTCAAGCCGTCTGGGAGATATGGAGCGGACACGAAATAAAGCCTCAAACCTTTGACCTTCAAGTGTGACCTTGACATTGACCCTATATTGTCGAGACGCGGGTTCTGCACGTCACCTTGATGAGGTGAACATGTGACCCAAGTTTCATGAAAATCCTTCAAGCCGTCTCGGAGATATGGAGCGGACACGAAATAAAGCCTCAAACCTTTGACCTTCAAGCGTGACCTTGACCTTGACCCTATATTGTCGAGACGCGGGTTCTGCACGTCGCCTTGATGAGGTGAACATGTGACCCAAGTTTCATGAAAATCCTTCAAGCCGTCTGGGAGATATGGATCGGACAAGATTTTGGGGACGGACAGACAGACAGACAGACAGACAGACAGACAGACAGACAGACAGACAGACAGACAGACATCAAGGACAAAAACAATATATCTCCCCTGTATACAGGGGGAGACATAATAAATAAATATACAAACCTGTTTGAGTCCAGAATTTAATGTGTTTTACTCCGACACTTATCAGCTTATTGGCATCAAATGGATTCCACTTCACAACAAATATCTTGTCTTTGTGTCCCCTAGGAAGAAAGAAAAAGTGAAAACAGTGCTCTTGATGTAAACCAAAGGTAACCCTTTAAAACTTACAGACACATTTTGATGCATCTGCAGCAGATGACTTTTGAACAATTTGTGGGAAAAGGAGAAATTGCTCATGATAAGCAATTTCTCCATTTGTCACAATGTTTTCAAAACTATTCAATTACTATTCTTTCATATACATGTATAGAGATTTTACACATTTTACAAAGATGTTTTCAGTTGTCTGCTGCAGATTTGTTATGTGTGGGACAGGGTTAATGCATTGATGACAATGGAAGATAAAGACCTGTCTGCACATACAAACTACCTGATCCCAAAGAACATGACAATGTTATTTAAACTTTCTGTGACTATAAGGCAAACAATGCAGACAGACCCTTATCAAACTCAATGACCCGATGACTGTAGCAAGTCGGAGATCCAACCTGGGATGCCAGGTCCCAAATCTTTAACGCACACCACTCAGCCATCGAAGATTCCATAAGATAATGATTATGAATAGATCTTAAATCAACAATAGAGGGATGATCTTAACTCTTTTCCTAATAGAGACTGCAAAGCAGATAACTTTTTTGAACAGGAAGAAACCATTCAAACTGAGTTTTTTCTCATTTGTTTTTTTACAATAATTTCTTCCCTGTTTTGAACTAGAATGGAGTGCTCCCCGAAGCACCTGCCATGTGTCACCTGCCGGGGCCTTGTTAGAAAATTCACTTTTTGACAGAAAAGGGGCAATAACTCTGACATAAAAAAATATTTGGATTATCTCCCTTTTGTGAACCCATCACACGCATTGATATAAACATTTGTCAGAAGTTTCAATGTAATCCTTTGAGTAGAAAAAAAGTTATTTGAAAACATGACGAAAAAGTGTCACGAGGGACAGACGGATGTACAGACGGACAGACAGATGCCGGACAAAAAAAAAAGTAATCCCTAACTAAGTGCCTACCATGCTACCCAGGTGAGACAAAAATGTACTAATTCTCATATGGTGCTTAACTTACCACAATTGTTATTAAAGCAGATATCCTAAAAACATCCAATAAAGGCTTAAGTAGGTATGAAAATGCTAAGCAAGATACAGAGAAGAGTATTCCATCAGTTTCAAAGAAAAACGACCCTTGAATTCGAATACAATTTCATTTTCTTATTTACCTTGTAGTTGCCAGTTTCTCTCCTTTCCTCCAGTCCCACACAACTATAGAGTGATTATCATCTAGACCAACAGAAACCAACTTCTTACCATCTCCTGCAAAGGAAAACCAAACACTTATGTTTCGAAATATTCTTATAGTCCCGATACAGAAAACTACTGATGCCACTTCAGTACACATTTTTTAAAAACACTGAGAAATAAAGAGGCTTGCATGAATCTGGTTTAGGATCATCAAAAGTGTTTGGAGGAGAACATTTTCACTACAGCTATATAAGACAAAACAGCCCTGCTCGGTGGCAGCCATGATTTTAAATGATTCATCTTGACATGAAGGAATTTGATTGAGGGTCACACCAAAGCAAATTCTACCAAACTATTTGAAAAATAGCCCATTTACTTTTCCCACAATGTCTTCAACTCTGTACCAAGATAAACATTTTCTAATCACTAAAATATTACAATTAATTATACTGTTGGACTGGAGTTAACCCTTTCCCTCATACGACAATTCTGCAGCAGACGACTTTGAACATATTTTGTCAAAAGATAGAAAATCTCAAATCTAAAAGTGGAAAACATTGTGTCAAAAGGAGAAACTGCACGTTTTGTGCAATTTCTTCTTTTGTCACTATGTTTTCAAATAGCCATCTGCTGCAGAGGTGTCAGAAAGTGTCTATATGAGGGAAAGGGTTAAATCATGGTAGGCAGGTCACCTATCGATGTGTTTACCAGTACTCCACACAACATTCTTCCCAGGAAATTGACTACCTTCCAATACAGACTTTCAGTCCATTGGTGAAAGACGGATGATGCTAGTCACAATGACTTTCATCAATCATGTGAACAAATTATGGCCGAGCTAGGATTCAAATATACAACCAGTTTATAAGTTAAAAAGAAAGATTCATTAATACTGGAGAAAAGTTAACCTTTTACCACATACAGACTCTTTCTGAGGCCTCTGCACCATTTGACTTTTGAAAACATTGTCACAAAAGGGAAAATTGTTTAAAATGAGCAATTTCTTCTTAAGCCAGATTGTTTTCAGTAATTATAACTTGATTTATTGAGATATTTCTTTTTTTTAGCCTGCATGTTTACAAAGTCATCTGCTGCTGTTCTGATGTATGTGGGAAAGGATTTAAAGAATGAAACTCAACTTGCCCTAACAAGTTAACCAAGTCAATACAACAACGCAAACCCCAATACCAGGATGTACAGATTAGCCAAACCTAATCTTCAAACAGTAATTAAACTTGAAATTTACCTGAAAAGTCAACTGCACAAACTCCTCTTTCATGTTGGCCCTTGAGCACTGAGACAGTTTTTAATGTGTCAGCATCCCAAACATGTACAGATGGATCTCTCCCAACCTGAAAACACATACACATGTATTGTGTGAGCATTAACGCCTATATATGTAATTTACATAATTCCTGTATCAAATGTTAATGTTAAATTGTAAAAGATATATATCTTACATATACAATTGAAAGTGAAATTGTCATATCTCATATCTGGTGTGACATTTGATAAAAATAGCCGATCCTTTGCGAGTGCTTCCATGGAGTGACATTGGTTAGATAAGATAGAATGTTATTTCATATCATACAGGTAACTGATATCCTCCCTTGAGGAATATTTTCTCATAGAACTATTTCTTCTTCTCTTTTCTATAAATCTTGCAATAAATATTTACATTTCTCTTTATTTTACCAAGTTATATAAAATCAAATGATACTATACCTGTCCTGTTGCCACATAGTCTTTCAGAGGATGTAATGACAGACAAAGAATATCATCTGTGTGTTCTGTATAGAATCTTTGTGTATTATTTTCCCTGCTGTAAAGTACCCCCACAGCAGCCACATGATAAACGACCTCCCCAGACTGGGTGTAAAACAGGTTATTACGACAGTCATAGCCACGATATCTGAAAAATACCCAAAGTTAACCTTTAACATGTTACAAAGTAACATTTTATAATTATTTGGTACATATCATACAAATAAAAACATCAAACATTATAAACACCCAAAGTTAACCTTTAACATGTTACAAAGAATTTTATAATTATTTGGTACATATCTTACAAATAAAAACATCAAACATTATAAACACCCTGCTGCGTAGGGTCTATAAGTCACTTTTGTTTAATATCATATTTAAGATAGAAAAGAGATAAAGAGAGAAGAATAAAATAAAACAAGAGCACCGCCTGCGGGTGCCTGACACTCGTCTGATATTATTCTTTTACAGTTTAATTATTTTATATAAAAAATCTTTAAATTCGGAATAAATATTTACATATTATAATGACATAACTGCTACTTTTCTATGTCCAATGCTCAAAATTCTCAAAAATCTACCATAATACATAAAAATTAATTGATATTTTTTACCCCAAAAAACAGACTCGCTCAGCATCTTTAATGTGAAGAAGGGTATTAGAAGTTTTCCGAGTTTCAAAGTATTAGGTTTGATAGTTTCCATGTAAGTGACCTAAATACAAAACTTAACCAACGGCGTCAACGACAAAAAATTAGACAAGCTAAAAAATGAAAAAATTGAAAGGATTAACAAAGTTTACCACTAATTAACCATTAATTTAGTAACGTAGTACTTAGTTGTGAGAAAAGGGAAAAAACTGTTTTGTTAAGAGTTGTCTGTCATAAATATCAGTTTGTCTTTTGCATCTTATAATGTGTTAACATAGGAATGTTACTTATTATTCACTTATATAGAAAACTCTTCTTTTCCTTGATCCTACAAAGAATTTGGCAACTTGGTTATATAGTTTTAAAACACAAAATTTAAACTTCTATGATACAATTAAAATAATTCTGAAAGTAGTCTATAAGTTGGAACGTTTTTTTAAACAAAATTTGAAGAAACAGTTACTCCACACAATTTATACTGAAAGATCAACCAACTGATACAGTGATTCCAGTATCATTAGACAAACTTTATTTGTAGTGGTAAAATAATAATGGTCCAATAAGAAACATGTAGGTCGGCAAGGATAACAAGCTAGACCTCTTGGGCGGTTGAATTTTTAGGGGAGCGCTTTTTGCCTTAAAGGATACCAAGCACACATGACTTGCGGCCACATACCTACATACATGAACCTACATTCAAGTAACACAAATTGCATAGCACTGTAGCAATTGTAAAAAAATTGTTTGTCATGTAATTGAATTATAAAGTAATAATAATTATGGTAACCATACCCATGGACAAATTCAAGCTTAAGATTACTGGAAGGTGCAGTCTTTCTCTTTTGTCCAGCTCCCATCTCTTGTTTCATAAGTTTTTTCATTTTCACTGTATCTTCTCTATACACAGATCTTTTGTAAGTGACTTGTTTCTCTTGTTCCAGATCAGAGTCCACTTGTCCCACATCACTGAGGTCTGAATCACTGTCTTCACTGTTTGAATCCACAAAACCTGCAGACAAATATATAAGAGTACACAGACTGTTCTGTTGCAAAGGCTGATCTGGATCTATACAAGTCTCAAAAGCCAAAGTGTAAATTTGTTCATGCACTGGCTCATATTATGTGAAAATTGAAGGAACATTTTAAAGGAAAAAAATTACTGAATAAAGTTGTAGTTCAAGGGCTTACAGTACAAAATAAATAATTGTAAATGAAAATGCCTACAATTGCTTATAACAATATTTGAAGACTTCTAAAACACTTCCTCATACTAGACAGCTTTCAAAGCCTCTGCAGCAGAGGACTTTAAAACCATTGTGGTAAATAGATTAAAGGATCATCTTGCGCAATATCAACTCTTTCAATGTTTTCTACGTAGGGCCTCTATTCATTTCTAGGTATGCTTTCTTATTTGAAGATACCAAAAACTAACTCAACTGATTGGCACTTGGTTAAACTATTTACCAGATACAATATTTTCATAAGCATCAGCATTCGAAACATCTTAAGGAAAAAATATGTGAGCAATTTCATACCAATTTTATAATAGCTGTCTGCTGCTAAAGGGTCAAATGTCATGTGTATCAGGGAATATGTTCAGTCTAATGAAATTTGTTAAATTGATTGTGTATATTTTAGTATGGCACTTTGACTAAAGTAAATGATTTTGTCAAAGGTCGAAGCTTTCCCTTCTAGTCATGAAGGCTTAAAACTATCTATTCAATTCTCTCTCTTTATTATCCCCTCGCTTTGTATTGCAGTATATAGCATCGCTGCCATGTGTCTGTTTGTGTACAATATGTTGTAAGTTTAATTAAGAGTTAACCGTACCACTGAAGAAAATCAAACTTGCCTTTCCTATTCCTTACTATGAGAAGATATATGTCAAATTGATTTTCAGGGGCAAAGGTCAAGGTAGCTGGAGGTAATATCAAAAACATTTAATAGCAGGATTCAGAAGAAAACACATCACTGACAACTAGAACTATCACTGAAGATGATAAATAACCCTAAACAGCACCTTGACCTACACCATAACTTAATAGGTAAAAGGACCATAACTCTGTAAAATAACATGCAATTGTAACCCCTTTAGGATATGCACATCTCCTCTAGGTATAGAAGCTTCATGTAACATTTTATTGAATTCCACCCAGTGGTTTGTAAAAAATAGGCTGGACAAAATATGGCTTCCGACGACCGACGACCGACCGACAGCCCGACACAGTGACTCCTATATACCCCTCTACTTTGAAGGGGGTATAATAATCAAAATTGGTATACATTTTCACATGAGGCTATTATAAAAGTTATGTGCAACTGATTAGACTTGGGATATATGTTCTCAATCATAATGAGCAATTTCTCCTTTTGCCATTATGTCTCTAATTCTATCCAATAAAAGTTTCAAATTGTATTAACAAAGACAGAACTGTCCATCATGCAAATACAAACTAAACAAGTAATGTATACACAGTCAAACTTGTATTAAGAGACCACCCAAGTGAAATACTGTAAGTGGTCTCTTATGACAGGTGGTCTCTTATTGAGGTACAAATGTATTTTTCGTTTTTTTGGGTCTTATGTATACTACATCATACATGTATTGGTATTAAAGAATAAATAACAATAAACATTTTGTTGTTCTTCTAATTTTATATTTTATTTCAATATTAATAATATTTATTTGCAAAAGTGTAAGTTGATAAATAAAACATATATACATTTAATCACAAACTTGATTGTTATTGATGTTTTTGTTTAACTATAACATGAGGATATGTACATGTATGTTCAGCAGAAGAATGGAGCACTACTTCTTACTAAAAAGGTCACTGATCGTTTTCTGTTTCAAAGACTGTCCATTTAAAAACAAATCATTTAAGGAGTCATTTAAAGACATTGTCAAGTTTAAAATATTGAGTGTCCACAGATTTGCTAATTAAATCTAATAAAAGAGCCGATTAAATAAACGTGCTATCACCATTAGAAAGCAAAAAACAAACACAGATCAAATTAAAGAGATCAAAAAGTCGGACCAAAATTGTCATAATAAATCCACAAACAATCCCCAAACTATCCCGTGGTTGATTTAACACGGACAATAATTAACGTTAAAGTGTATTAAATACAAACTGCTTAACCTGCAATTATCGGCTTTTACCACTGTGATACATCTGCAGTATTTGAGAGTCATAACAAAGACAATACTTGTAGCTAAAGTGTATTAAATACAAACTGCTAACACCGCAATTATCGGGGGTTTTCCACTGTAATACACGTCTGCAGAATTTGACCTCGGGTAATTTTACATGTAACACCTTGCTTGATGATCATTTAAACCTGTGTGGTTTACACGCGACAGTTGTGTTAGAATTATTTGACTGTTAGATTTAAGGTCGCTGAACCGTGGATTTTTATTCAAATGGGAAGGGTTTTTGTGTCCGTTGGTCGCAGACAGCAGGATCTCACTTATTGCAGGTTAATTTATGACTAACAAGAGCTGTCGGAGGACAGCGCGCTCGACTATATGCCGCTTATTCACATAAAGCACTACTTCATTATATTGCACTTAAGTACTATTAACCCTTTCCCTCATATTAAAATTCTGCAGCAGACGACTTTGAACATATTTTGTCAAAACATAGAAAATCTCCATAATTGAATAACCTATGACATGATAACCTATGACAAAAACTAGAAAACATTGTGGCAAAATTTTCTAAGTAATTCAATGGCCATTACTCCATATTTAGGATACAATGGAGTTATCTAACCTAATTGTACGATGGTCCTTAACAAATGTGTGAAGTATGAAGTGATTTGAATTATGAAACATTAACGTTGAGCTAAACGCAAATGTTAAAACTGACCGAGTCCAAAAATAGCAAAACCTTAAAAAAAGGTTCACCAAATGTTTGACATCATGCCAAACCCGTTTGATATGTTGAAGAATTATATTTGATAAATGAATGATCACAATTAGAAAGGAATGTAACCAAAAATTATGAATTTATCTAAAAAATTTAAAATCAAAACAAAAATCATGTTATTTATTCCCAAAAATTCACACTCAGCATCTTCAACATACAATGTGAAGAAAGGTATTACATGTAATTATATTCCAAATATGAAAGCCCTAACACAAGTACTTATTGAGAAAAATTAAAAAATTAAATGAAAATGCCAACTTGCCCTAAAACTTTAACCACCCAAAATCATGTTTTTTACCCCAAAAAGAAGGTCACACTCAGCATCTTCAGCATTCAATGTAAAGAAAGGTATAAGATGTAACTACATTCCAAATATTAAAGCCGTAGCACAAATACTTATTGAGAAAAATTAAAAAATTAAATGAAAAGGCCAACTTGCCCTAAAACTTTAACCACCTAAAATCACGTCTTTTACCCCAAAAAGAAGGTCACACTCAGAATCTTCAGCATACAATATGAAGACAGGTATTAGATGTAATTATGTTCCAAATATAAAAGCCCTAGCATAAGTACTTATTGAGAAAAAAAAAATAAAAAAAAATTCCAACTTGCCCTAAAACTTTAACCACCGAAAATCAGGTGTTTTACCCCAAAAAGAAGGTCACACTCAGCATCTTCAGCATTCAATGTGAAGAAAGGTATAAGATGTAACTAAATTCCAAGTATTAAAGCCGTAGCACAAATACTTATTGAGAAAAATTAAAAATTAAAATAAAATTCCAACTTGCCCTAAAACTTTAACCATCCAAAATCATGTTTTTTACCCCAAAAAGAAGGTCACACTCAGAATCTTCAGCATACAATATGAAGACAGGTATTAGATGTAATTATATTCCAAATATAAAAGCCCTAGCGTAAGTAATTATTGAGAAAAAAAAAAAAAAAAAAAATCCAACTTGCCCTAAAACTTTAACCACCGAAAATCATATTTTTTACCCCAAAAAGAAGGTCACACTCAGTACCTTTAACATTCAATGTGAAGAAAGGTATAAGATGTAACTATATTCCAAATATTAAAGCCCTAGCACAAATACTTATGAATGAAAATGCCAACTTGCCCTAAAACTTTAACCGGACGCCGACGCCGGGGCGAGTAGTAAAGCTCTCATATTCTTCGAATAGTCGAGCTAAAAATCATTGGGGGGAGTTCATTGTGGTCGCTTACACCAGGGGGTCGGTTATACCAGGTGGTCGGTAGTACAGGTTTGACTGTACATAAGTATGCTATAGATATAAATATGCTCCGGTTTCCTGGTCAAACAGTTGTGTATTAAATATGAAGAATAAGAGCACCACCTGAGGGTGCCTGACGCTCATCTGATATCATTATCTTACAATTTATTTATTTTATATAAAAAATCTTCAAATTCGGAAAGAATATTTACATATTATAATGACCGCACACAACTGCTATTTTTCAAGTATTGAAACAAGATTAACTGTGTGGAAATAAATCCAAGTTCATATACATGATAATGAAGATCTTCACGTTGGATGGCTGTCACAATCAGTCAAAATCATAAGCTGAGTCTTGTGTATGCAATGGACAGGCAAATGGGATTGGTACAATAATGTCAACTGTAACTAAATATATTGAATATATTACCGTTTTCCTATTTTAAGTAACAGTGACCTTGACCAAAACACAATCCGATTGAAGATATTCATTATGTGTTGAAATACATTATGTTTTAATTGTTTGGGAAAATTTGAAATCAATGTAACAAAAAATGAAGAAACTATGTCCAATTCTCATAAACGACCAAAATACCACAAAATTTATGTTTTTTACCCTAAACATCTTTATCATTCAATGTGAAGAAGGTTATTAGATGAACAAGTTTCCAAATTTTACAGTAATAGGTTTGATAGTTTTCATGTAAGAGACCAAAACGCAAAATTAAATGAACTATGTCCAATTCTCAAAATCGACCAAAATACATCAAAATTGATGTGTTTTACCCCAAAAAACAGGCCCACTCAGCATATTTATCATACAATAGGTTTGATAGTTTCCATGTAAGTGACCTTAATGGAAAACGCAACCAACACCACCAATTCTAATCAAAGCGCTGAAGGCACTGAATTTGTTTGGGTACATAAAACTGTTCAAACATTTGCCTTTGCATAGATGTGTGATTTATAAACTATGCATTGTTTATAAATATTACAACTTCGGGTAAAAGAATAAATGACGCATCCGTTAAAATTAAATGCCATTTTAGTTGTCTATAAAAATAAATCATGAGAAATACATGTGAATATTATATTTAATTTCCAAGTTTCAAAAGACATGTAAAACAAATGGATAACCATTATGGCCCCGACTCACTCATCTAAGTATTTACCAATTTTTGTTACAAAAAAAAATCACAATTGACCAAACGTTTTCTAAAATCTTACTCAAAAGCTTCCTGTTTAACAAGAGATTTTTCAAGTTTTCACTATAGCCATATAAGGCCAAATAGCCCTGCCCCCTGGCGGCCATGTTTTTCGACCAATCAACATGGCTTAAAGGAATCTGTTAGATGGTCTCCCAATGAACATTTCTACAAAAAGAATTGAAAATTGGCCAAACACTTTCGGAGGAGAAGATTTTTCAAGTTTTTACTATAGCCATATTAGGCAAAAAAGCCCCGCCCGCTGGCGGCCATGTTTTTCGACCAATCAACTTGGCTGGAAGGAATCTGATAGAGGGTCACCCTAGGAACATTTCTACAAAATTATTTGAAAATCGGCCTGACACTTTTGGAGGAGAAGATTTTTTTCAGTTTGCACTATAGCCATAAAAGGCAAAAAAGCCCCGCTCCCTGGCGGCCAATGAACACTTCTTTAAAATAATTTGAAAATCTGCCAACCAGTTTGGTAGAAGAAGAATTTTAAAGTTTTTACTATAGCCATATAAGGCAAAAAAGCCCCGCCCGCTGGCGGCCATGTTTTTCGACCAATCAACTTGGCTGGAAGGAATCTGATAGAGGGTCACCCTAGGAACATTTCTACAAAATTATTTGAAAATCGGCCTGACACTTTTGGAGGAGAAGATTTTTTTGAGTTTGCACTATAGCCATATAAGGCAAAAAAGCCCCGCTCCCTGGCGGCCAAGGAACACTTCTTTAAAATAATTTGAAAATCTGCCAACCAGTTTGGTAGAAGAAGAATTTTAAAGTTTTTATTTTCGTTGCCATGGAAACCATAATTCTGCATGAATCACAAACATTTGAAGGAATTCTGATGAGGTCAATGAGAGGATGCTTTCTGTGAAGTTTCATCCCAAATGACCCACTCCTTACTGAGGAGAAGATGTTGACGGGCGACAGACCCCGGACAAAAGGAGATCACAATAAATAACTTTCAGCACTTCGTGCTCAGGTTAGCTAAAAAAGAAACATCATAAAGGAGAGGATATAATTGAAGCAAAACCTATGGCTAGCAACCTATTCTATTCTTGCAATGTTTTCAAATTTCGTCCGCTGCAGATGCGTCAAAAGACATTTACTTGTCGGAAAATCAATTCATCAATTCTCGTTATTGATATCTATAGATATGATATAAAGAGGAAAGTCGTTAAAACACTTTACAAAGAGATTGTATTTCAGCATGATCTCGATTTTTGGTTTAATCTATATCACTCATAAAAGCAATCAAACACATTATATATTTACAAAGAAAACCCCGAATATGATCATATGTAACAAATTATACACATTTGCCCATCTTTAATTAAACATTTTTTACAACAAATCATAGCGTCCGCAGATTTGCTCTATATTCTATAGCGTTCGCATTTTCCCTCTATATTGCATTTGTCCGCATTTTCCCTCTATAAGGTATTTGTCCGCAGATCGCGTCCGCACTTTAGACCCTCCCCCCATACCGTTGTATTTATAAATAGAATTCAACGATCACGATTTCGTGTTACTCTCATTTTAAATGCATTTTATGACGCACATATTTGTTTTTTTAATTCTTTATACTATATTTATATGGCCAACAAGGCACAAAGAAAATATTTTAAATTCTGTTTTTATCTACATTTTCAATGCGTGATTGAAAATTCAAATACCGTATCTGGAGCTTAAATCGGAAATAGTTCTCCCTGTAGCAGTTCACTCACTGAGATTTATAAATCTCTCAACGTTCATGTTTTAAAATACAATGTTTCATTTTATTTCCAAATTCTCTTTGAATATAAGAACCACATAAGAAAACAAAGACGATATAAATATATAATTATTTCAAAAATCGTGATAAATTTGAAAAGTAAGAGCAAGTATTGAGTACTACTTTCACGCGTATGAAATTTAGGGAATTCTCCATAAGACGTATGGCTTCAGAATTATAGCTCTCTAAATTTGTTTGTTCCAAACAAAAAATCAAAATTGATGTTTTTTACCCAAAAAAAAACGACCACACTCAGCATCTTTAGCATACAATGTGAAGAAAGATATGAGATGAACAAGTATTCCAAGTTTCAAAGTATTAGGTTTGATAGTTTCTATGTAAGTGACCTTAACGTAAAACTTAACCAACTATGTCCAATTCTCAAAATCAACCAAAATACATCAAAATTTATGTTTTTTACCCCCAAAAAAAGGCTACACTCAGCATCTTTAGCATACAATAAGTAGAAGGATATTAGATGAATACGTTTTCCAAGTTTCAAAGTATTAGGTTTAATAGTTTCCATGTAAGTGACCTAAATGCAAAACTTAACCAACGCCGCCGAAAAATCAGATGAGCTAAAAACAATTAAAGGATAATTTCAGTTACTTGCATTTAAGAAGTGACTCCATTATGCATATAATAAATATTCTTACACTTAACAAATTGTCCTTATCTAATCTAGATGATCTCAAAGTCCTCTACTGCAGATTATTTATATTTGTAGTGATTAATCAAAAACCCTTACCGTGTTGAGCATCTGGTAAATCACCCTCAGTCTCTCCCTCTTTTAGATATCTCCACTGAAATACAGCATGGTCCCCGCCTCCTGTAGAAATCACTCGACGTTTGTCATGGGAGAATCTCACATTGGTCACATGAGCCGAGTGTCCAACATACTTCCTAAATTTGGCACCTAAAGTAGTAATAAACCCATGCATTATTTAATGGTTTAATACTATTTTCCTTCTTTTAGCAAAACATATATATTAGATTGATTGATTGATTGATTGGTGTTTAATGCCGTTTTTAACAATTTCTCAGTCATATCACGGCGGCCAGTTCACCTACTCATATGTTTCCTGGTTTTCGCACACAAGTACTCCATACAACAATCTTCCCAAGCAAACATATATATTAGTTAAAATATTTTTCAAAAACACTGTTGGTTCTAAATCTTCTAACAAGTTGATTACATATTAGCTCATTAGTTTTATTTGTTCATTCACAATCAAAAGACAAGTATTATATATACAACAAGAGCGCCAAATGTCACAAAATACGCCCATCCTATTTTTTTGAGACCAAGTAGAGTGATAATTGGTTGTACGTCAGGCAAATTTAGAGAGCGGACACTGTTGATATAGTTTTGGCCATTTCGAGGGATATAAGTGTGGAGTAACTTGGTTAGTTATCGAACCTGACCAAGATATTCTGCCTATCAACATATTGTCTCAATTGGTGATGATCAAATACAATGACTCAAGCGATATGGCTGATTATAGCACTTGTCCGAGATATTATGCCCATACACATTCTGACTAAATTTGGTGATGATTGGATAAAAGCTTCAAAAGGCTTTTCAAGTCATTGATCTGACAAGACCAATTTTAAGTAATTTCTGTCATTAAAGGGCGATAACTCTTGATTGACTAAAGTGATATGGCTAGTTTTCAATCTTGTCCAAGATATTATGCCAATACACATTCTGAATAAATTTAGTGATGATTGGACAAAGGCTTCTTAAGTTATTGGGCTGACAAGACCAATTTTAGGTAATTTCTATAATTAAAGAGAGATAACTCTTGATTGACTAAAGTGATATGGCTAGTTTTCAAACTTGTCCAAGATATTATGCAAATAGACATTCTGACCAAATTTGGTGATGATTGAAGAAAGGCTTCTTAAGTTATTCAGCTGACAAGACCAATTTTAGGTAATTTCTATAATTAAAGGGTGATAACTCTTGATTGACTAAAGCGATATGGCTAGTTATCAAACTTGTCCCAAGATATTATGCCAATACACATTCTGACTAAATTTGGTGATGATGGGACAAAGGCTAGTTAAGTTATTTTTTCAAAACGGGCGTATAAAAACTTCAGAGAAGTATTTTTCATGAATGAAAATAAATAATGCAAGATGCGTGGAGCAACAAGCTTAAAACGCTACCTTTTTTCAGACAAGGAAACTTGAACAATTTCACCAATCCAAAATCATCTCCTGTCACAACCGATTCGCCTTCAAAGTTGGCATCAACAGCATTGACATCATTTGTGTCTGTGTACTTCTCCCATATGCCATTCACCTCTTGTCCCAACACACCAGTGAAAGATACCCAGTGGATGGAGGTCAGCTCTTCCTTATTCGTACATTGTTTACCACCTGTTGTTGATAATAGAGTAAAATATCTGCACCCTTTGACCATTTGCCACAATATTTTCATCTCTATTTAATAATTGAACTGTCATTAATGGAGATTTTTTACATTTTTGAAAAGATGTTTTCAAAGTCGTCTGCTACAGATTTGTTGTATATGGGGAAACTGTTTACCTCAAATAAAATTGAAAGTATTTTTTCTTTGAAAACATAATAGTTCAAGTTTACTACTTTTGAGAATTCAATTGAATGTTCAAGTTTGAAACAGCATTTTAAATAATCATTGTGGGATAAGAGGAAATTTAATTACTTATTCTAAGCAATTTCTCATTTTCCCACAATGTCATCTACTATGACAAAGATGTCATAAGTAAGTCATTTGCATCTAGGGAAGGATTAAAAGCCTTTCCCACTTACAGATGCAGTTTGATGCATCTGCAGCAGATGACTTTTGATGAACAATTTCTCCCTCTGCCACAATGCTTTCAACATTATTCAATAACGATAAGTTTGTTTACAGAGATTTTCCGTAGTTTTTTCTCTAGATATTTTCAAAGTCGTCTGCCAAAGATCTATTGTATGCGAGAAGGATTCATGCAAGCTAAAATTGAAATCTGCTGTTCAATATGGCCAAATATCTGTAACTGGTATCATCATCCATTGACAAGTTCTGGCATAGTTCATAAACTTATAAATAAGTAGTAAGCAATGAAGACCAAGATTCCATGAATTTCAAGGATACAAAGAATAAATGAACAGGCTCACTCAAATTATCTTCACCCTTCTCCTCAGATGAATGCCTTTTGTTGCATATTAAACAAATGAATAATAAAAACATTATGAAACAAATTGTCGCAATATACACCTTTCAAGAAGCCATTACTCTGGAACATCTACAGCAATCTGGTTTGATATGGAACATGGTTGTGTTATTATGCCAATGACAAAGTAACCAAGATTAGAGAAGATTTAATACAGATTACTCTTATTAACCCTTTCCCATATACAACAAATCTGCAGCAGACGACATTAACCCTTTCCCTCATACGACAATTCTGCAGCAGACGACTTTGAACATATTTTGTCAAAAAATTGAAAATCTCTATAATTGAATGGATAACCTATGACTAAAGGTGGAAAACATTGTGACAAAAGGAGAAATTGCTCGTTTTGAGCAATTTCTTCTTTTGTCACAATGTTTTCAAAAAGCCGTCTACTGCAGAGGCGTCAGAAAGCGTCTATATGAGGGAAAGGGTTAAAACGTCTTCACAAAACAATAAAACATCTTTTTAAATATAACTAAACAAAGTTGAAAATATTGTGGTAAAACGAGAAATTGCTTGTTTTGAGCGATTTCTCCTTTTGTCACAATGTTTTCAAAAGTCGTCTGCTGCTAAGGCGTCAGAAAGCGTCTAAATGTGGTAAAGGGTTAAAGAGAGTTGCAATAACTATAGAGTGTCTTGTCTTTTCTGGCAGGATACCAAACTTGGCAGTTATATCATCTCTATTAACCCTTTCCCTCATATAGATGCTTTCTGACGCCTCTGCAGCAGACAGCTTTTTGAAAACATAGTGACAAAAGAAGAAATTGCACAAAACGTTCAATTTCTCCTTTTGCCACAATGTTTTCCACTTTTTGTCATAGGTTATCCATTCAATTATGGAGATTTTCTATGTTTTGACAAAATACGTTCAAAGTCGTCTGCTGCAGAATTGTCGTATGAGGGAAAGGGTTAACATTTCTCCCAAGTGCAGGGTTCAACCAAGAGGTAATAACTTGGGTGGTTCATCAAAACAAAATGTATTTAAACATGACCGATTTAGTGCAAAAACAATACTTTACCTGGTGCTTTGAAGACAAGACGTTCTGCAGCTCCACTGTTTGTCTGTATGTATTTACTGTCCTCAGACCAGTCTAAATGTGTAACAAAACTGGAATTTCCAGAACACGTGCCCACCTTCTTATACCTCTGATCAACAGCATATATGTCAACAAAGTTATCATTAGAGCCCACCGCAAGGTATTTTCCACAGGGAGAAAACTTCATTTCATGAATAACTTCTTTTCTGTCTTTAATGTGAATAACTTCAGATAAATCTCTGTAATTTAATAAAAAAAACATACTTTAACCCTTTCCCTCATATAGAAGCTTTCTGACGCCTCTGCAGCAGACGGCTTTTTGAAAGCATAGTGACAAAAGAAGAAATTGCTCAAAACGAGCAATTTCTCCTTTTGTCACAATGTTTTCCACTTTAAGTCATAGGTTATCCATTCAATTATAGAGATTTTCTATTTTTTGACAAAATATGTTTAAAGTTGTCTGCTGCAGAATTGTTGTATGAGGGAAACGATTAACTAATACAATATGATTTTGGACTTAATCCTGCTAGATGGTTTTACAGTTCTGTTTCTTAAGAAAAGTACAGATCTGTTAAACCATGTTACAGAATCAAGTTCAAATTTCCATTAGTATTGAACTCCTTTACTGGTAGAGCACGTTGGATTATTTCATCTTTAGTTTAGATAATACTTATATATAGTTAGATGTTTCATAACACCACTAATAAAAGCTGTTGAAAGACGGGATAGCTCTCTGAATGTTTGTTTTTTATTGTAAAGCTAATACCTTTTTTTCAGTGACAACTCAAACTCTCCTTGGACAAAATCTGAGTGAGTCATCTGCTGCAGATTATTTGTATGTGTGAAAGGGTTAAACCCTACATAACATTGTATGCTGAAAATGGTGAGTGTCATCTATTTTTGGGGTTGAGAAATCTCCAAAGAATTTCGAAAATTGGTATTTTTTGTCTTCGTCTTCTACGTTTCCATTGATGATCAAAGCATGGGGCATAGAAACATATAATTGAGCAAAGCTATTATTTCTAATGAAGGTCTTCTCTAACCTAAAAAACATTAAAAGAAATGATAAAAAGTTATTCTAACATTTTTTTTAAATTTGACATAAATTTCAAAATCTGTTCTATCAGAGAAATAGCCAAAATCAAACATAGCCAGTCAGTCATAATGCTAACCCTACAACCCTGAGTGCCAAGGAGGCAGCCATTACTACCATTTAAAAAAAATATATATTAATCTGTTAACAATTATTTATAAGATATCTTTTCACAATATCATTTAGGGCCGTGCTGTCGAGCGCCAAACGTAAACATTTTAAAAGAAGTGCTTTGAACTTTGCAAAATTGAGTGCTGATTACTTTGCAGAGTCTCAGGTTATGGTGTGAAGGGGAAAACAGTGTTTCACACTTAAAAAGATTGTTTTTCTTTGAATTTTGCCATTTTGTAAATCTTGGGAATGCTTGAACTCTTTTCTTTTTATAAAAACAGCAGTAATTCACCATTTACAAATTTTCTGGAACTTATGAAACCATTTTTACCTGGACTTGAGTACCATAAAAGATCCATCCATCATGCCAACAGCTAGCTGCCCTCCATCATGATCAAAACCACAAGACCTTATTTTCTGTTCCAATGTTGTTTTAGACAAAATTTCAAAATTGTTCATATTCCATATTCTGAAATAAGCAATTTGGTACCGGTTTATCAGTTTCTCTTAAAACCAAATAATACCGAATAGTACCAAATACCAACGGATAATCCGGATATTTCGAAAAACTACTGAATAAAATTTAATTTGCAAGAAATAATCATAGCCGTATTCATTTAGGTGATATATATATGAATACTGATTATTCGATATAAAAAAAAACCTGTAGTCTTCAGATACATAGTATATACTGTAATACACCTTTGTTCATCCTACTGATGCATTATTTGTTACATCAACATTATAAAACAAGAGGGCCATGATGGCCCTGGATCGCTCACCTTAATTATACAATGTACTGCAATGCAAAACACATCAGGACAATTATTCTGAATGCAACCTCCACAGTGTTAACAAGATTTTCCTTCATTTGGCCTAGTAATCTATATTTTTTTACCTGATATGACCCATATTCCAACATGGACTAGATATCATCAAGACAACCTTGTGACAAATTTTCAACTTGCTCAAAGTAAAAATGCGGCCTCCGGAGTTTGAACAATATTTTCCTTTATTGACCTTGTTTCTGACCAAATATGACCCATATTCGAACTTGACCTAGATATAATTCAAACAAACATTCTGACCAAATTTCAAGCTGCTGAAGCAAAAAATGCGGCATCCAAAGTGTTAACAAGATTTTCCTTCAATTTGACCTAGTGACCTAGTTTTTGACCCAACATGATCCATATTCGAATCTGGCTTAGATATCATTTAGATAAACATTCTCATTAAATGTCAAGCTGCTGTAGCAAAAATGCATCTTCTACAGAGTTAACAAGATGTTCCTTCAATTTGGCCTAGTGACCTAGTTTCTGACCCAATATGACCCATATTCGAACTTGACCTAGATATCTTTAAGACAAACATTCTGACACAATTTCAAACTGCTGAAGCAAAAATTGCGGCCTCTGGAGTGTTAACAAGATTTTCCTTCAATTTGACCTAGTGACCTACTTTTTGACCCATGTTCGAACTTGACCTACATATCATCAAGACAAACATTCTGATAAAGTTTCAACATGCTCAAGTTGAAAATGTGGCCTCCAGAGTGTTAACAAGATTTCGCTTCAGTTTGAACTAGTGACCTCGTTTTTGACATCATATGGCCCAGTTTCGAACTTGTCCAAGATTTTATGGAGATGAATGTTCTGATACACTTTCATGAAGATTGGATGCAAAACGTAGCCTGTAGAGTGTTAACAAGCTGAAATGTTGATGACGGACGACGGACAAAATGTGATCACAATAGCTCACCTTGCACTTCGTGCATAGGTGAGCTAAAAAGAAAAGATTACAAATATGAAAAAGGTTTACTTTGAACATAAGCTTGAAATGAAAGAAAAAATATTGAATCAAGTAAAAAACAACATCACATTTTTAGACTACCATATGCTAACAACCAGTCTTTAATACCAAACTCATATATATTTCACCTAAAAGTATATGTCTATGAATTTTATTTGCAAAGTAAATATTTTATTCTGTAGTTTTTTTAAATTATCCAGTATTATCTATATTATCCGGTTTTATTCAGCTTTAACCCTATCCCGCATACAACACAATAAATCTCAATAAAAGATAGCTCAATTGTTTAATAAATTTGAAAACATTGTGGCCAAAGGAAAAAATTGCTTATCATGAATGATGATCAATTTCACCTTTGGCAACAATGTTTTCAAAAGTCATCGGCTGCTATTGCATCAAAATGCGTCTGCAGGTAGGAAAGGGTTAAGATTTACCCCAGTTTAATATACATATAAAAACATATCAAATTAACATGTAAATGTTTCATTCCTAATCTATTATTGTCAGGGCTCGCGCTGTCGTTCGCCACTTGAGCCATTGGCTATAGAATGAAAAAATTAGCTCATAAAAAACAAAAGTGGCTGAAGCTGTGGCTCCTAAAAAAAATTGGTACTGTATGAAAAATTAAGATCGTAAAATCCGACATATTTCATAAATCTAAGTGGTCTACTCCGAGTTCAAAATCAATAATTGTCTACATAACTGACTGGAACACCTCGGTACACGCTACACCAGTAAAATAACTGAACCCAATTCTTTGTTTGTATTGTGTTTGTGTATAATGTCAAACTGTTGACATAGAGTAATTAAGGAAAGTTGTAATTTAAACTAAAGACTTTAACGACGATGAAGTGACCTATTTATAAACAGCCAATCACAGCAGGTGTCAAGAAGTTGCGATTTCAGCACGGTGTCAAGACATTGCGATTTTGGTTTATGAATGTCGTTTTTAAAAAAGTGTTTCGACTGCTAATCAGAGGTTAGATGTTGGAATACAATTATATGTCCACTTCAAAAGATCATATCCATTAAATAGTCCGATTAACTTAAAAAATTGAAATATCTTCAGATCAAAATAGCGTAAAAAGTAGACGTATATTCGGACATGATTTACCGGATTCTTTGTTCAGCGATTTTACGTTAGTCGTTTACACACTTTAAAAAAACAAAAAAATAGTATTGTCAAGTCGGTTTTCACAACAAAAAAACATAATGAAACTAGAATTGTTTTTGCAAAAAACAGATGTCTCCCCCTCAAATATCTGTCAAAATCTCTCAAAACATTCCAACCTATAAAGCAGACAATAGGTTCTGCACATCGCCTTGATGAGGTGAACATGTGACCCAAGTTTCATGAAAATCCTTCAAGCTGTCTTGGAGATATGGACAGGCAGACAGACAGACAGACAGACAGACAGTCGAGACATGGGTTCTGCACATCGCCTTGATGAGGTGAACATTTGACCCAGATTCATGAAAATCCTTCAAGCCGTCTTGGAGATATGGAGCGGACAGGATTTGGGATGGACAGACAGACAGACAGTCGAGACATGGGTTCTGCACATCACCTTGATAAGGTGAACATGTGACCCAAGTTTCATGAAAATCCTTCAAGCCGTCTTGGCGATATGGAGCGGACACGATTTGGGACAGACAGACGGACAGACAGACAGTCGAGACATGGGTTCTGCACATCGCCTTGATGAGGTGAACATGTGACCCAAGTTTTATGAAAATCCTTCAAGCTGTCTTGGAGATATGGAGCAGACACGATTTGGGACAGACAGACGGACAGACAGACAGATGAGACATGGGTTCTGCACATCGCCTTGATGAGGTGAACATGTGACCCAAGTTTCATGAAAATCCTTCAAGCCGTCTTGGAAATATGGAGCGGACACGAAATAAAGCCTCAAACCTTTGACCTTCAAGTGTGACCTTGACCTTGAACCGGTATCGTCGAGACATGGGTTCTGCACATCACCTTGATGAGGTGAACATGTGACCTAAGTTATATGACAATCAAGCCGTCTTGGAGATATGGAGCGGACACGAAATAAAGCCTCAAACCTTTGACCTTCAAGTGTGACCTTGACCTTGAACCGGTATGGTCGAGACATGGGTTCTGCACATCGCCTTGATGAGGTGAACATTTGACCCAAGTTTCATGAAAATCCTTCAAGCCGTCTTGGAGATATGGAGCGGACACGATTAGGGACAGACAGACAGACAGTAGACATGGGTTCTGCACATCGCCTTGATGAGGTGAACATGTGACCCAAGTTTCATGAAAATCCTTCAAGCCGTCTTGGAGATATGGAGCGGACACGATTTGGGACAGACAGACAGACAGACAGACCCCAAGGACAAAAACAATATATCTCCCCTGTATACAGAACTTCTAGAAAACATGCTACACTTTTAGAAATCAATAAATGTAGAGTTAAGCTGTAAAAATAAAGAATTTTTCTTGGCAGAATGATCAAGCCAGACTGCAGTGAAATCATATGTTGCAAATGAACAGCTAAAAATTGTAATTAATTAAGTGTTTCCCACATAAACATGCATTTATCTGCAGTAGACCTTCTTTTGTAAACACAGTTTGAAATGGAGAAATATATAATACTTTTGTCTACTTTGATAATCTTAAGTTGTACATTGATCACTGTTTTTTTTCTCCATAAATGTTTTAATTAAAGAATTCATCTTTTGCGGGTTCCTGTGAAGATAATAAAAAAGCAAAAAATGTCTCAAAGATGGCTCTTGTGTTAGTAAATTGGCTCAAGCAATGGCTCAAACTTTTTTTGCCAGGGCCGGCCCAGATTTTTCAAACTTGTATTTAATCCATTGAAAATTATAACTTTAGGTATTGAAGCTAGATAACATTCAAGTGTCTACATTGTATACAATCTCTTCTTTATTTAATTATACTTTACCTATTGTCAATTTGTCACTAAGGTAAATATTAAATAATTAGCCAACTGTTTCCTGACACATTCACATTTATCACTTTTCTGCCATAAAAAAACATCTGCAATAGACAACTTTGAAAACATCTATGTTAAAATAAGGAAACTTTCTACAAATGAAAAACATGTATAATACATAGTTGGAAAAATTACAGAGTATGAGTCACACCAGATGATTAACCCTTTCCATCATATAGACGCTTTCTGACACCTCTGCAGCAGACGGCTTTTTGAAAACATAGTGACATAAGAAGAAATTGCACAAAACGTGCAATTTCTCCTTTTGCCACAATGTTTTCCACTTTTTGTCATAGGTTATCCATTCAATTATGGAGATTTTCTATGTTTTGACAAAATACGTTCAAAGTCGTCTGCTGCAGAATTGTCGTATGAGGGAAAGGGTTAAACAATTAGTTTTCAAGAAAAATCTTACCGTAATGTTTGATCATCACTTCCTGTTGCAAACACAGGTTTCCTAGGATGAACAGCCAAAGCCCATAACTCTCCCTCTGCATGACCCTGCACTAGACACCTTGGCTTGTCTCTATCATTCACTCCTATTTCAAATATCTCGCTGTCCTGGGTCCCTATTATCACTTTATCACCACGCCAGCAAGTACTTCTGACACTTAGACCTTAAAAAGTATAGTTCCAGTAAATAATAAAGAAAGGAAGAAAATCAGACTTGGCACACAAACACTGACATACATAACTTGGAGACCAGCAAAGATCCAGATCCACTTGCAACTCAGTTTTGTCTGATCCGTATCTAATCTTACAAGCATCCATAGGGCCTCCGGAAAAGCTTATTATATAATTTCATCATTTTTACAAACCTCTGAATATCAAATAACATTGGCTATAGGTTATAGCTTGTGTGAAAATAACTAACATAGAATACACACACATGAAAAACGTATTGTGACTCAAAAGTGTGTATCAAACATTATTTCTTCATAATTACTGCCCAACTAACCTTTATAGCCATCCTTTGTATTAACCAGGTTAACAGAAGTTACTGATTTGAAGTCCAGGTCCCATAACTTCACACTTCCATCTTTTCCACCAGTACTGTAACCATCCTCAGACATATCCAGAGAGAAAATGGCACCCTTCAACAAATTCATAAACCTTTTACATTATATTGAAAAAAGAAAACAGTTTTTTAAGCCTGTCTTGCTAACCAAAATAGGGTTTGTTAACCCTTTCAAACATATAGACGCTTTCAGATTGCTCTGCAGCAGACAACTTTTGAAATGGTTACGGCAAAAGGATAAATTGTGCATGATGAGTAATTTCTCCAATTGCCACATGAGCGTTAATTGAATTTTGGAAAAGGCTAAAAGAACATTATTATGTCTGTGATATTGACCTAAAAGTCATTGAACAAACAGTCTGACCTTTTTAAATGTTGAGTTTGAAGAGACTTTTCTTTCTGTGCATATCCTTCACCATTGCTTCATATGCATTTAACAAGAGGCCCATGAGGGCCTATGCTCTACTGGGATGGTTCTTTGGTCATTTTCAATCCAGAGCATGTATGTATTGGGAAGATCCGACAGTAAATGGAGGCTCTATTGTGTTCACAAGCTGTATTATAGCAATTTTGACAATTTCAAGGGCCATAATCAAGTCATGCAAGGGCACATCTGGCTGGTTTTCGAAAAGAACCAAGCTCTCATCAATATTTAACTACTATCTAAGTTTGGTGAAGATCAGATAGTAAATGGAGCCTCTATTGTGTTCACAAGCTCTATTATTGCAATTTTGGCAAATTCAAGGACCATAATCCAGCCTTGCAAGGGCGGATCTGGCTGGTTTGCAAAAGGAACCAAGCTCTCATCAATATTTAACTACTTTCTAAGTTTGGTGAAGATCGAATAGTAAATGGAGTCTCTATTGTGTTCACAAGCTGTATTATAGGAATTTTGACAATTTCAAGGGCCATAATCCAGTCTTGCATAAGCGGATCTGGCTGGTTAGCAAAAGGAACCGAGCTTTTATGGATATCTAACTACTGTATAAGTTTGATGAAGATACAATCAAAACTGAAGACTGTATCGCGTTCACAAGCAATTGTTTACGGACGCACCCACGCACGGACGACGGACACCACGCCACGGCATAAGCTCTTCTGGCCTTTGGCCAGTAGAGCTAAAATTAGAAATTACTTCAGAAAAAGATAATGTGAATTATTAAAAGAGAAAACATTGATCATTTTAAGCATATTTCTTTACATCAAAATGATTTTATGAAATCCACTTTTCCATTGCAGATGTGTTTCTAACAGTTACTTTTATTAAACATAACTGCTTACATTATGAACTCCTTGTAAGACTCTGTCTAGTTTGTTGTCTCTCCAAATATAAATATCTCCATTGAGTGTTCCTGCATATGTTGAATTATCAGATCCAAAGGCCAAACACAACATTGTCTGAATTTCTCCCTCTTTGCCAAAAACACCTGAACAGTAATTTCAAGAAAAGTTATATGGGATAGTTTTCATGTAATTATACATTCATATTGCTTAACAAATATCCTGACCCATTACTTGATATGCTACATCTGAACTCTTTCAAATTGAAAAATCTTGGATGAAATGGAATATCAAAATTGACAAACCTATACCTTCGAGAGAGCTGAAATGTCAAGATTGCTTGCCATATAGTTTTTTTCATTGCCAGGTTCATCCGTGGTATAAATGGGTACAGAACTCAGTTAATACAGATATACAAAATGACATTGGTACAACTTATTGTAACATTTTTACTATAAGGCAACAGTCTTGACTGTCAAATTGCAATCCCTTGCTGACACCGATTCATAAATGATGCTTTTAATTCAAGAACAAGAGGCCCATGAGGGCCTATGCTCTACTGGTATGGTTCTTTGGTCATTTTCAATCCAGAGCATGTATGTACATGTATGGTGAAGATCGGATAGTAAATGGAGGCTCTTTTGTGTTCACAAGCTGTATTATAGCAATTTTTACAATTTCATGGGCCGTAATCCAGTCTTGCATGGGCGGATCTAGCTGGTTTTCAAAAGGAACCAAGCTCTCATCAATATTTAACTACTATCTAAGTTTGGTGAAGATCAGATAGTAACTACTGTATAAGTTTGGTTGAGATACAATCAAACGTGAAGACTGTATCATGTTAACAAGCTCTTTTATAGCAATTTTGACCATTTCAAGGGCCATAATCCAGTCATGCATGGGCGGATCTGGCTGGTTTTCGAAAGGAACCGAGCTCTCAGGGATATCTAACTACTGTATAAGTTTGGTTGAGATACAATCAAATGTGAAAACTGTATCGTGTTAACAAGCTCTTTTATAGCAATTTTGACCATTTCAAGGGCCATAATCCAGTCATGCATGGGCGGATCTGGCTAGTTTTCGAAAGGAACTGAGCTCTCATGAATATCTAACTACTGTTTCAGTTTGATTAAGATACAATCAAAAGTGAAGACTGTATCGTGTTAACAAGCTCTTTTATAGCAATTTTGACCATTTCAAGGGCCATAATCCAGTCATGCATGAGCGGATCTGGCTGGTTTTCGAAAGGAACCGAGCTCTCATGGATATCTAACTACTGTATAAGTTTAGTTGAGATACAATCAAACGTGAAGACTATCGTGTTAACAAGCTCTTTTATAGCAATTTTGACCATTTCAAGGGCCATAATCCAGTCATGCATGAGCGGATCTGGCTGGTTTTCGAAAGGAACCGAGCTCTCATGAATATCTAACTACTGTATAAGTTTGGCTGAGATACAATCAAAAGTGAAGACTATCGTGTTAACAAGCTCTTTTATAGCAATTTTGACCATTTCAAGGGCCATAATCCAGTCATGCATGGGCGGATCTGGCTGGTTTTCGAAAGGAACCGAGCTCTCATGAATATCTAACTACTGTATAAGTTTGGTTGAGATACAATCAAAAGTGAAGACTGTATCGTGTTAACAAGCTCTTTTTTAGCAATTTTGACCATTTCAAGGGCCATAATCCAGTCATGCATGGGCGGATCTGGCTGGTTTTCGAAAGGAACCGAGCTCTCATGAATATCTAACTACTGTTTCAGTTTGGTTAAGATACAATCAAAAGTGAAGACTGTATCATGTTAACAAGCTCTTTTATAGCAATTTTGACCATTTCAGGGGCCATAATCCAGTCATGCATGAGCGGATCTGGCTGGTTTTCGAAAGGAACCGAGCTCTCATGGATATCTAACTACTGTATAAGTTTGGTTGAGATACAATCAAAAGTGCAGACTGTATCGTGTTAACAAGAAATTGTTTACGGACGCACGGACGCACGCACGACGGACAAATCGCCACGACATAAGCCCTCCTGGCCTTTGGACAGTAGAGCTAATAAAAACTTCATTCTTTCGATATTTACAAGGAGATTTTTAACTAAGAAATGAATGCAAACCTTTTTTAGCAGTAAGAGCATTTCCACATAAAGTCCAAAACTTGATATGTTTGACTCCACAGCTAACAATCATGTTGTCTACGTATCGATGAAACTTGATATCAAACACCTGAATATAAAAGTTAATTACATTCTTATTTCGTGCATTTAAAGTCAGATACAAAGATTGAATTATAATGTTCATAAATTCCTATGCAACAGAGATGTTTTGAATATATATTATATAGTTTGATCAGTCTAGATTTTCAATTGTTTTCAATTAGAATTAAAATAAAATGGCAATAGAGTTGATAATAAATAAATACCCTATCTGAATGTCCCCTGACAGTTGCAAGAATTTTCCCTTTCTTCCAGTCCCAGACATTAATTGTAGCACTCTGGTCCAAACCAACAGACACCAATCTCTGAAATAAATAAATTCAAATTGGATATATAACTAGGAATAAGTGGAAAGTGTAAAAGAAATGATAATTATTAAAAGAATTCATGAAGCAACAAATGGAAACAAAGTATCATGTATAAAGAGCAAGACAAGCATACTGCGACGATGGTTCTCTCTTGTCTCTACTCTCACGACACCGCACAAATAATGAAACAAGCTATTGAGTTGTCGCGAGAACAGTGTCAAATTCACTTGAATATTTCTTCTCCTCGTGTAAAATTACGGGAAACGGAAGTTGTAATGGCTATGTGAAGTGCTCTCTGGTTGGTCGATATTTGGTCGTGTCCGGATTTTTAGCCAATCAGCGATTAGGTAATAGGAAACCATTTCTTTTTGTGTCGATATATTTAGTTTTGACGTGTCTGTGTTTTCCGCGGAAATGGTACCCCTTACGGCAACTCAAATATTAAGAAAAAGAAGAGACGATCATTCGATGTAGCAACTGAATTACTGATGGGCTACACAACGCACACCAATGGTTTCTAAATTCGAAAAACTGTGGGAGGAGATAGTTTTCGCAGGAAAAGCGGTTTTCGCCCATTTCCATAGCAACGGTGGTTTCTATGGTGACCATACTACAAAAGGAACAACTAGAGCCTAGACCCTTCATCCCTACCAAGTTTGGTTGAAATCCGTTGAATAGTTTTGGCGCTATGCTTGCCACAAACAAACAAACAAACGGACAGAAACGAAGACCGACTTTAAGGGTTTCTAGAAGAGAGAACCAATAAAAGTTAGCATGCATGTTAATTGATTAAAAAACGAGAATTCTTTGAAAGACAACAAATATTATTATAGTTCAACATATTTTTCACACATTATTCTATCATACCTGCATATAACTTAGAAATTTGATCTTGCCATGCATCTGTTTATTTCATTTTACAACTTACATGGTGTAACTTACATTAGACCTAAATGGCCTTTTATCCTTTATCACAAAATCAAACACATTCCTTAACACTTTCCCTCATATGACAATTCTGCAGCAGACGACTTTGAACATATTTTGTCAAAAAATAGAAAATCTCTATAACTGGATGGATAACCTATGACTTAAAGTGGAAAACATTGTGGAAAAAGGAGAAATTGCTCGTTTTGAGCAATTTCTTCTTTTGTCACTATGTTTTCAAAAAGCTGTCTGCTGCAGAGGCGTCAGAAAGCGTCTATATGAGGGAAAGGGTTAAAATTAGGCTAACCATACAAAATATGAAGCTATATCTTAATATCTTGAACAATGCTTACATTTCCATCTTTGTCAAAGCTTACAGCACCAATACCGTTTGTGTGACCATCTTTCAAAATGGACAGGGTTTCTAATGATGAGCTATCCCATACACAAATGTAAGGCGCTTTTCCTGTCTGTCCAGTTGCCACTAGATTTTTATCTGGATGAAGAGTTAAGCTACAAGCAAACATAAATTATCATCAGCATTTATCAAAGGTTATATAAAGGTAAGCAGACTTTATCCCCTTCGTTAAAAACTGCATATGCCCCATTGTATCTTTCACATAGCATTATCACCTTCATCATTCTGTGCATGGCGGACATTAGCCCCTTCAAAGGTGGACAGTATCCCCTTTACCATTTATTACATGACGAATATAGTAGACATAAGCCCCTTCATTATAAAATAAACATCATCAAAGAATTAAAATCATAAAATAATTGGCCTGATATTAAAGCGTGTTTAACAGTTTGCCTAATGCTAAAATGACAGACCAGATAATAATCAAATTAGATATTAAATGAAACAGTTATCAGATTTACATTACAAATATTTAATCCACAATTTGTGTGTTTTACAGTTTGCCTATACTTACCTATAATAGGCGGGCAGTCATCAAAACTTGCAATTTTTCCTTTTGTCACAATATTTTCAGAACTCATGATAGAGACGTTTCATACCAATACTTTCAGGGCTCTCACCAGGCTAAACATTTCGGGATAAGTGACTTCTCCCTCCAGACAATTTAGGGAGAAGTTGGGGGACTTTAAGGAGGTGATATTTCTCATATCATTGATATGTATGTGTCATAACTGGGACGTTTGGGATACACATCTATTTAAACAAAAAGGAATGTTTATTTATTTGATTTTAATAATTATGACAAAGCAAAGGGTCGTTTGGGATACACATCTATTTAAACAAAATTTAATTTTATTTATTTGATTTTAATAATGATGACAACCGGTAAAGCTTTGCTGTCAATGTCAACAAAAATTCCAGACCGAAGAGGGGGGACGAGTGGCGCGCAAATTTCTCGCGAACAATTCAGTTGTTAATCGCGGGAAATGTCATTATCATGATATGGCAGAAAAGCATCGTCTAAGCAATTTCTATCCTAAGCAAAGTAAATAAAAATCATCATCAGGTTAAGCTTATATTTAACTTTAAAATATGGCCAAGATTTTAAATACATGAAATTATGATGACAGGTACAACAAATAATCAACTTGCCCTTCATAAAGTACTTAAAATAAAACGATTCCATCATTTACGGAACTACATTTGTGACAAGTCAAATTGACCTTTCCTATAATTTCTGTCTTTTTCCTTTTGGTTATTTATTCATCATTTGCGTTACGCTAATAGAATGACGTCATTTTACAGGAGTTTGGATTTGTAACTTCCAGAAAGTCAGAAAACACTTATGAGTTTTTATTTGAACTCGTTTTAGAAATAGACGACGAGTGTTATTAAACGGAAATTATCACACATAAAACAAGAGCACCGCATACGGCACAGACGCTCGACTGATAGGGAGAAAAAAAAAAGAAAAAAATGAGCTAAACAAAAAACCTTAACCGGACAACCACGCCGCCGCCGACGCCAGGGTCATGACAATAGCTCTCATTTTTTTTCAAAAGTCAAGCTAATAACTTGTGCTCGTTCCTTTATCGAGTACGTATAATATCATATTTAATTATTTCCCCATGAAGGTTTTTTTGTTTCTTTTCATCCAATCAAAACATAGCAGAATCATGACTGCATCGAAAAATCCACTCTGGACACAATTTTTGGAAAGACGGTATAGCAAAGTTTTGCAAAGTTCATACACATAACCTATTGACGGGAAACATTGCCGGCTTCGACATTGATTTGTTTACCCGTATAAATTTGAAACAAAAAACAATACAATATCATGAATATGAAAAAGTGCCTTATATTTCTCTTCATTAATGATTAATATATAAACAATATCTGCTTACCATGCATCTGCAGCATATTTAGATGGGTTATGTTATGTGATTATCGATTTCCAGTTAGGAGGTACATTTACTCTCTGGGAATTCATTTAATATTATATATACATGTTGTATACATGTATTTTAAATGGTTTTCTTGTGATTTCAAATTCATGTCCAAACATGAAAATCCAGATCTGTCAAAAAAATATATGCTGCAACACAAAACTAACAGCATATATCTTTTGACATTGTATTACTGTTTAGACAGAAAATTTATTGTACAATAGAGAAAACATGTAACAAATCGTCCATATACATGTAGCTTACATGTACCATCAAAAGCAATGCAGGGGAGCTAACTATGCAATATAATTTTTGGAGATCTATATTGCGAGCAGCTCAGTGCTCAATATTTACACTTAACAGTTTGACAACCTTGTCATCATTCCCTACCATAATATATCATCATCGTGTCCGAGAAAGAATCTCTGTTTATTATCCCGTGGATTGTAAGCGATGCCAACTCCAGCTACAAAATACACGATCTCTTTGCTGCCAGTAAAGAACAGATTATTACGACACTGGTGACCTCTGTAACCATATACCCACTCCAATCGAAGCTGTGATGATGGGGCTGTTTTCTCCCCCATTTTGCAATTCTAGAAGTAGCTATGTTCTGGAAATTTATGATTTATTTCCTTTTCTGAGCCAGAACATACTTGTCCAAAACAACTTCGGAATGCTTCGGTTTCACATACCGACGGTGTCGTGTAAATAACGTTGACATAATGATTACACCTTCTCTAATTAAAAAAGTTTCTTCGAAATTTTATCAGTATTTCAAATATTATCAAGTTTGATTTTTGGGTGCAATACAAACCTCACATGTAATTTGTTATTAACTTATATTCGAGAGTTCAATTTGAAGTTCAGCACACAATTTGTTGAACCATTCTGCAATCGCTTTTCTATACACAAATTGCTGCAAAATGCGGGTATGTGTATTCCCCGGCCATATCGATAAAATTACACCTTAAAACCCGGCCATCACGGCCCCCCCCCCCCCTACTCTTTATTTCATATTCGATTATAATAAATTTGGTGTTAAATTGAAGCTATTGTTCTAACCTTTAGAAAAATGTAAAAATATTTTTAATCAATAAATTATTTTGTGACATATACGTCTTCATAATATTGACAAATTTTAAGCATATTTTCTTAAGAATATTGAATAGTACCGTTTGACGGGCCCCCTTACTAAAATATTTATTCCCTATTTGATTCTAATAAATTATTTTGTGACATATACGTCGTCATATATTGACACATTTTAAGCATACTAGAAAGGCGACACCTTAAGGGTTTCGCAGGATAGAATGAGTGGAGAGGAGCAGAATTGCATCCGAACTACCAACCGACCACACACAATGCTGATAATATTATTTCGATTCTAACATGATCCAAAACGTAACAATTGATTTAACTAGTATTTTGCAACACCAACATTATCTCCGTAAGTCTAAAAGATAAATAGAACATTATTATCGGGATTTGGCGCCCAAGTTTAGTTTAAACTTATTTATTTTACATCGATTGCGAAACAAGCTTTAAGCTTAGATTACTCACACTCGATGTCTGCTTCCTGGAGACTTAACCAGTACTCGTGCCGTTTTGTGTGGAAAAATCTCAAAAGGACCCGCTCATCACGGGACTCGAACCAGGGACCTTTGATACGAGAGGCCGACGCTCTACCTCTGCACCACTGTAACGTTATGACGTCAACCGCTGACGTGACGTCACTTTCCTAGTCACGCCCACATATTTTTTTAAAATCAAGAACCCCTATTGAAAGCTTTCTTCAAGAATCCAAACTGAATACATGAGAAATCTAAACACACCGTTGTTTGCACTGGATCTCGGACAAGTTTCAGTATGAATTTCAGGTTTCTAGCTGAATCGGTTTTTTGCTAGTGCGAGATCTACAGAAATATGTAGTCAAAATGTCGATTTTTCGGGTTTTAACCTTAAAAATCTCTGAAACTAGATTTTCCCCAGATATAACGAAACCGCCCAGACCTAGATCGCATTGTGGTCTATCAGTGTGGCTAATTTCAGCGAAATCGTTCTCACCGATTTCTTTGTCCACAAATCGCTGAATTTTACAGAACAGAACAGAACAGAACGTTTATTTAGACGTATACAAAGTACATAGTCATTTACAAACATACATTATTGCATATTATTGCATAAAATCTATGTTTTACGCCCGCTTAAGGGATACAGAAACATTGCAAAAGCCGGGCGTAAACGGCGAGAGAAAACGTGTATAAACAAAGCGATTCTCGCGCGTACGTGCCGTTTCAGACCGGTTAGATGTTTTACATATGCATTACCCGGGCACCATTAGTAAACAAAACATGGACGCTGCATCTCCCCTAGAATAGGAGCAATTTGTTGGGTTAACAATAACATCAGCTTCTTTAACTCGATAATCGGTAACATGCACTTTAAAGAGCATAAAATAATCCAAAACCATTTATTTAATTCGACCCGTGTCGAGTCAGCGATGGCAACCTTGATGTAGGCCCGGTTCGTGGATATGTAAAACATTACTTGTTTACTTTATGACGTCACATGTGTTTATGACGTCACATGCGTTATCGGGTCATGTTCATCGGCGGTTATCGTACAACTGAACGTTACAGCGGACTGTATATTGGATGTTTGCTCTTATTTTATGCAATAATAGCGAAAATACACATTTTCTCGGGCGTGAACATCTGCGGACGCCCTTAAATGTGTTTATGCCTTCGTGCTTCGCACTCGGGCATAAACACATTTTGCGGGCGTCCGCAGATGTTCACGCCCTCGAAAATGTGTATTATCCCTATAAAATCTATGTTTTACGCCCGCTTAAGGGATACAGAAACATTGCAAAAACCGGGCGTAAACGGCGAGAAAACGTGTATAAACAAAGCGATTCTCGCGCGTACGTGCCGTTTCAGACCGGTTAGGTGTTTTACATATGCATTACCCGGGCACCGTTAGTAAACAAATCATGGACGCTCCATCTCCCCTAGAATAGGAGCAATTGTTGGGTTAACAATAACATCAGCTTCTTTAACTCGATAATTGGTAACATGCAATAGACTCACAGTTAAAGAGCATAACATAATCCAAAACCATTCGAGTCAGCGATGGCAACCTTGATGTAGGACCGGTTCGTGGATATATAAAACATAACTTGTTTACTTTATGACGTCACATGTGTCAATCCTTATCGCGTCATGTTTATCGGCGGTTATTGTACAACTGAACGTTACAGCGGACTGTATATTGGATGTTTGCTCTTATTTTATGCAATAATAGCGAAAATACACATTTTCTCGGGCGTGAACATCTGCGGACGCCCTTAAAATGTGTTTATGCCCTCGTGCTTCGCACTCGGGCGTAAACACATTTTGCGGGCGTCCGCAGATGTTCACGCCCTCGAAAATGTGTATTATCCCTATATACATATAGAAAATATTCAGTCACGTGGGTTTGAAAAAAAACAAAAAAACAATAAAGAAATGAAGAAGGAAAAAATAAAAAAATAAAAAATAAATCAGTTGATTGAAAAAGTGAAAAGCAGGAAATTATAGTAAAGAGGCTGAACTTTGATAAAGGTTAACCTTGAAATATCTGTAATCTAATTTCTAATGCGATTTTAACAAAAATGGCAGTTTTTTTAACAATTGATTTGTTTTCTGTTTTGAGCAATTCAACGCATTTTTGCATCGATGGATGTTTAAAAAAATAAGGATTAATGAATTTCTCTCTTGCATCAGTATAGGAAGGACATATCAAAAGGAGATGGTAAACATCTTCAATATCTGTTGTATTGCAACATTGGCAGTACCTTTCATGGTAGGGCACCTGTGGTTTCGAGTATCTGCCTGTAGCGACTCTGCGATTATGAGCAGAAAGTCTTAGTCGCGTCATATTAACTCGGAGATTTACATTTAAAATATCTAGATATGGCTCATAACAAAAGTTCGTCTTAACCAAGGAATATTCTTTAAGTGAAGCGCTTATATTAACAGTGCTGTGCCAATCCTGAATAAAACAGTCTCTAACACGGTCTTTGAAAATAGTATGGAAGTTCTTTAGATAAACTGGATCGGATATATCAAATACATTAGAAAATCCATACTCATCTAGCAGTTTCTTTATGTTGCTCACCCAATTTTTAAATCCAAATTTGCAATCGTTCAATGCTTGATTATAAATAGTTTTTACAATAATATTGTCAGTGTTAACAAGCTTGCACCAATATTTAATGAGTCTTGTATGCCGTGCTATATACATGGGGTATCGGCCAAGATCACCGTATACACCAGCCGAGCAGGTATTAGACTTAACTTTTAAAATGCGTTTACAAAATTTTAAGTGTATACGTTCTAATTCTTTAGATTTGGAGAAGCCACTGACTTCCGACCCATAACAAAAAATCGAACCGATAAAGGAATCAAAAAGTTGACATAAGGTTTTAGGTTGCAGCGGGTATTTACGACATTTGTTTAACAAACAGTGCAAAGCTTTTAATGATTTACCCACCAGATATTCGTTATTATTTGCAAATGTACCTGTGTAATGAAAAACAGTTCCTAGGTAGTTGAAATCATCTACAACTTCTATAACACCGTTATTGTACACCCAGTGCTCATTTTGTTTTACTTTCCCTCTTTTCCTAAAAAACATAATTTTAGTTTTAGAAACATTAACTTCTAATCCCCACTTGGTACAATAATCGTATAACTTGTTGAGATTGTTCTGAAGCTCGGACGGTGACTTCGCAAAAATAGCCATATCGTTTTACAACACATTGTGTCCCAATAGCCGTATAGACATTTGTTCCATAGAACAGAATAGAATAATTCCACTACACTCATTCTATATTTAATTCTATGCTTAACATTTCAAGGCAAACAATAAATAAACTTTTATACATCAAAACACTTAATTCTTTAAAGAAAAACATATAACAGTTAACATATAACATATCTTTAAATTAGAACATATAACAGTTAACATATAAAACATATCTTTAAATAAAAACATATAACGAGTATCTAATATAAAACAAATAGAAAAATCTATATAATAGTAAACAAATAGAAAAATCTATATAATAGTAAACAAATAGAAAAATCTATAGTAAACAAATAGAAAAATCTATATAATAGTAAACAAAAGAACTAATCTAACGAATGAAGAAAATGTTAACATATTGTATTTCACAAAAAGTTTGACTCGAATTCAACAATAAATCATTTCACATACATTAATTGATCTGATCGTTTGTCAATTAATCCCAACGGCAAAACGAATAGAGCCAATTATCTACAATTGTTGGATTTGACGTACACTTTTTATGGAACCATTTACCGCATTGCTTTCTTTCACACTGAATCATGTCATCAATGATATCGGGCATTTTACATGTACAGTAGAGCTTGATTTTGATCTTCCTTGGGTCATTGCAGGGCATTTTTGGCATTTTACTAACTTTTGGAAACATTTCAATCTCATCGTTCTCAATGCATTTTAATAGATGTTCTCTCATTGATGAAATGATAAAGCGTGTTTTTGAAAGATCCACATTAAAATTATTCATCACAAGTTCTGTTAAAAATGCAATTGCATAAACACCACAATCAGAGGAATTACTTTGTCTCTGAACTTCTGGGATTAAAACGGTAATATTATCATGATCACTATTGTAAATCTGAGAAGTTTGTATGTTCATATTAGCATTTAATGTTCTTGTTGATTTTAAGCTATCTATTAAATATACCGGGCCGTTATCTACCTTTTGATATGAACAAACCCAATGACTATTTCCATTATAATGTATTTGGCAGCTCGGAGCGTTTTGTTTTTTGAAATTTTTATTGATATACCATTCCTGCTTTTTATCATCAAAGTGAGATGCAAACAATGTATTTTGAAGCCCATTTACAGAATTGATGTTCTTAATTAAATATTGTGCAAAATTAATGACCCTGTCATTTAGCCAACCGTTAGCATCCGTTATATCGACACGGTCAGCTAAACGCAGTTGTTTAATCCATATATTATGTGTGTATTCTTCAATTGAAGTGTTTATTTCCTCGTTTAATATTTCTTCCGCGAGTGTGGTGTTCTTTAAGTTTTCTGCTTCTTCGACGATATTTTCAAATTTAATTTTCTTTTTGGCCTTAGAACAATTTGTTTGAGTTTTCCTTTTCTTAATATTAGATACGCTTGGTGTTTTCGGTGTGTTTTTTATCGTTTTCGGGGTATTTTTCATCATGCTATTTTCAGGTTCGTGAAGTTAGGTTGACGAGTGATGAACTGTGACATTTTTATAGGTCCGTGAAGTTAGGTTGACGAGTGACGAATTGACGAGTGACGAACTGTGACATTTTTTCTAAAAACTTTATTTCTTTCTTTAAGATAATGTTTCTAGACGAATAAATGCAAATTGTGCCCTATTTCATGTTTCATGGCCATCAGTCAATCAGAAGAGTTCGACAATTCGTCAACTCATCAATAAAGTTGACGAAATTGACGAAAAAAATATTTTTCTAAAAACTTTATTTCTTTCCTTTAGATAAGTATCTGGACGTATTGAATGCAAATTAGACCCTCTTTCATGTTTCATGGCGATCAGTCAATCAGAAGAGCTTCTTCAAGTTCGTCAATTCGTCAACTTGTCAATAAAGTTGACGGAATTGACGAAAATATTATTTTTCTAAAAACTTTATTTCTTTCCTTTAGATAAGTATCTGGACGTATTGAATGCAAATTAGGCCCCTTTTCATGTTTCATGGCGATCAGTCCTTCAGAAGAACTTCGGCAAGTTCGTCAATTCGTCAGCTCTTGTGATGAAGAACCTAATATAAACTGGAGAAACAATCCTTTGTTTATTATTTTTTGAAATGCTCCTATCTTTATATTGTTAGTACAATATAAATAAGACCAGTTACCAGAATAGCTATATACCTCAGCGAGCTTAATCCATGCCGCAACATCCCCGTGTAACTTTGATTGCTGATTGTATTGCAACCAAATTACTATTAAGTAGTGGTAACAAGTTGAAATTTATATTTGTTCAAATGGAGGGGTTCTCTTTGCCAAACTTTACGGTTTGTACATCTTGGTAACAGCAAAAGGACGGGCCTTTATGTTCTCTTTACTAGCAGTAAACAGCATTTGATATGTCAACCTTATTACAATGGGTTCACTAATGAAAACAATACCAATTTCGTCTACACTGTACGGATGTGAGCTATTGCATTCTATGTCTTCTTTAGATATCCAGAACGTTGCAAACTTTGTAATTATGTGGCAAACAATCACAGCATTTGCACTGTAGAACACGTACAGATAAGGTATTTATTCTGCTAGGCCGGTACAACATACAATGTGAAAGTGAGAGAGAGAGAGAGAGAGAGAGAGAGAGAGAGAGAGAGAGAGAGAGAGAGAGAGAGAGAGAGAGAGACAGAGAGAGAGAGACAGAGAGAGACAGAGAGAGACAGAGAGACAGAGAGAGACACAGAGAGACAGAGAGAGACAGAGAGAGAGAGAGAGAGACAGAGAGAGAGAGAGAGAGAGAGAGAGAGACAGAGATACAGAGAGAGACAGAGAGACAGAGAGACAGAGAGAGACAGAGAGAGACAGCGAGAGAGAGACAGAGAGAGAGAGAGACACACACAGAGACACAGAGACACAGAGACAGAGAGACACAGATAGAGACAGAGAGACACAGAGAGAGACAGAGAGAGAGAGAGAGAGAGACAGAGAGAGAGAGAGAGAGAGAGAGAGAGAGAGAGAGAGAAAACAAACATGACATAAAATTATACTGACAGTAACAGTATTTATTTAACCCGGTACAAAGTACTTGTAACTATTTCATACGTTATGTAGAAATAGTATCACATGTTTGTCATAGTTTTCAGTTAAGCAGTACGCTGTTCAAGTTCGGATTCAAACCGAATAGAGCTTCAACATACTCCTTACCATTAAAAGAATCTACCATATTGAAAGTACTACTACCAAATTTGACAGAAGTTATTTGTTAAAAGGAATACATAAAAACAGTTAATAAAAATATGCTCAGTCAAACTTGTTTTAATATCTCTATTTCCACACCGTGAGCAATGGGAGAAATCATAGTCTCAATATATCGCCGTTACATATTGCATTGTAGCATTGTCCTATTGCATAGGATGCGAACAGTCAAAATAAATCAAAGTACTGAAGTACTGGTAACGAATTATTTTGAACATTTGTAAAATCTAATTTATGAATGCAATTGATCATGCTATTGCACAATTTAGTCTATTTTATTATTATTAATATTTTTGTCAAGAGATTTTTTTTTTTATCAGTTGACAGTTTTAGTAAATGTAGCATTTCAACGGCGATGCGAGCGTTTAACATGCACACTAACTCTTTCACTGAGCTCTGCGTAAAGTCTGTCAAAACACCCATGGCATATTTGTGAGATTTACATTGTTAGTTCGATTTGTTTTCGTCACCAGGGGCGGATCCAGGATTTCGGCTTATATTATAACTATGTTTCATGTGAGTGAATTAATTATTATATATATATAAATCTATAATGTTTAACAAATCGCATAAAATAAGAATTAAAAAAAAAAAAAAAGAACAGTTCCTATTAGGACTCGAACTCGCGTCCATAAGTAGTCCATGATTAGTAGTTCTACACGCTCTCCATTGCACCACGGTACTTTGATACAACGTTTGAGCGTTACTTTCGTATATATATTAAGCTAACTGAATGCGCGCCGTATGTAAACCATGATCTTCTATAATTAGAAAGCCCCTTTGATCATCGTTATCATGTTGGAAAAAGGAGAAACAACGGCGATGCGAGCGTTTAAAATGCACACTGACTATTTCACTGAGCTCTGCGTAGTGGCATATTTGTGAGATTAACATTGTTCTATACAGCGTGGGGTCGACTTCTAGTGAATGGGCATACGACTAAAATTCATACTCGTGGCTTATACGTACCTGCCGACAAATGAAATATATATGCGCGTACTGTTAATTTGATATTTTCTAGAAAATTGATTATCTATGATGATTCGATAGTATAATTATGACTTCACTGTATTGAAATAACACGTAGAAGTCATTTTAATATCGAAAAAATACTAGGACTATATTTAGGTGCAGCGAATGTGTATTCTAAGCGGAAGTGTAGTTTAACCGTGACTTCCGGAATCAAACACGATCGCGTTAACTGTATTATTTTTTGAGAAAAAATAATTCGTTAAAAATCGCATTCCTAGTACAGAAACCTGGACTAGGAGAAATCAGTGCATGCCGTATATGCAATTATTTGGGCGATAGAAAAACAAGTACGTAGCATATTCGGATTACGTTTAGCGTAGTCCCACAGTGGATTAGCAGAGAACTGATACTGTAGTTTTCTGTATAAGACAAACTGTCTCGAAGAAGTTCTAACATTCAATTCTTCTATATAGTCAGGGGCGTAGCTCCCTTTAGGCACTGTAGGCGCGTGCCTACACATTTTTTTCTCAAAATGCCCCCAAAATGCAGCTGCGGCGATAGACATCTGCGTAATGTATCGACCAGATCAGCCTGCGCTGTCCGCGCAGACTGATCCAACCGACACATTCCGTCTTAGGGGGATATATGTATAGAGTAGTTATTCACGAAACAGAAAATCCACAGGAGGCGAAAAGTGTCTATTCGGGTAGGCCTGTGTGGCATGCTTAGGCTGATCCGGATCGATACTTTACGCAGAGTCCACAATGTAGATTTTCTCACGAGACGGCCTACACATTGATTATTGCAAAGCTACGCCCCTGATCTGATAGTAGTTACGAACCTTTGTATTAATACAATGTTTCCAAAAATATCTACTAGGAAAATCGCCATATGCTAAATAGTCTTCCAAGCTATTGTAAATATCATAATTATGTAGCAGAGAAACAACATCCGAAATAAACCCGAAATCGGAAGACCCATTCTTAAACAAACTAAGAAGTAATAAAAACAAACGTTTGGCTGTGCAGTCCCTTTCTAATCGACACACTATGCAGAAAGCTATTAGTTAGAACCTGTGTATGAAGAGATTCAACTGAAGAAGAATATGCGTTGATGTTTGACAACGTATATTTCGTTTAACAAAATTGACGTGTTGACGAATTGACGAACTTGGAGAAGAGCTCTGATTGACTGATCGCCATGAAACACGAAATAGGGTCTAATTTGCATTCAATACGTCCAGCGACATTATCTAAAGGAAAGAAATAAAGTTTTTAGAAACATTTTTTTTTTCGTCAATTTCGTCAACTTTGTTGACAAGTTGACGAATTGACGAACTTGAAGAAGCTCTTCTGATTGACTGATCGCCATGAAACATGAAATAAGGAATAATTTGCATTCAATACGTCCAGATACATTATCTAAAGGAAAGATATAAAGTTTTTAGAAAAATATTTTTTTCGTCAATTTCGTCAACTTTATTGACGAATTGACGAACTTGAAGAAGCTCTTCTGATTGACTGATCGCCATGAAACATGAAATAGGGCCTTATTTGCATTCAATACGGCAAGATACTTATCTAAAGGAAAGATATAAAGTTTTTAGAAAAATATTTTTTTCGTCAATTTCGTCAACTTTATTGACAAGTTGACGAACTTGACAAAGCTCTGCTGAATGACTGATCGCCATGAAATTTGAAATAGGGCCTAATTTGCATTCAATACATCCAGATACTTATCTAAAGGAAAGAAAAAAGTTTTTAGAAAAATATTGTTTTCGTCAATTTCGTCAACAAAGTTGACGAGTTGACGAATTGTCGAAGCTCTTCTGATTGACTGATGGCCATGAAACACGAAATAGGGCCCAATTTGCATTTATTCGTCCAGAAACATCATCTTAAAGAAAGAATTAAAGTTTTTAGAAACAATGTCACAGTTCGTCACTCGTCAACCTAACTTCACGGACCTATAAAAATGTCACAGTTCGTCACTCGTCAATTCGTCACTCGTCAACCTAACTTCACGGACCTATAAAAATGTCACAGTTCGTCACTCGTCACTCGTCAACCTAACTTCACGAAACTGCTATTTTCAAGTGCAAATGCTGGTGTAGATGGATTTATTGAGCATGGTGTTGAGCATTTTTGTGTGGATAAAGAGTCTGGTGCTGCGATTATTTCAAAGTCTGTTTTTCTGGGTTGTTTTTGTCCTGTTTTTCTAGCTATTCTTGGTTCTGCATTTTTTCTTAAAATTGTTAGGTTTTTTACGGATTTATTTTATTGCATTACATTTAATATTTAGAGATTTTTTAATTGCTAATATGTGATAGCATTGTCCAGTAGACGGGCAGCTACACGATTCGGTTGGTTGCAAGGTGATTACCCGTTTTGTGCCCTTTATTCCCTCTACCACGAATGAATTCATTGATGAAACATATTTAATTAGATCATTGTCTATAATGTATTGTGAGAGTGATTCTTGTGATAAATTCTTTTCTTTACCTTTTCTCTCAGACATGGTTTTGTCGTCTATTGTTGTTGCATTTTTGTCTTCCAATATGTCTTCTATATGTGAGGTGCTTGTTAATTTGGTATTTATGTCATTAATTTGTGATTCTGCCGTAAATGCGTTATTAATATCATTATTTTCTGTTTCTGTTGCCATTTTGTCGTTTATATCATCCAATTATAAAGTTGTATTTGAATTGTGTGTGTCATTATTGCCTAATTCCTTAATTTTGTTTTTAACCTGATCAAAAATATCGCTTGGTGCTCCACGTAAGTTTGGTATTTTAATATCTTCTGGATCGAGTTTGGCAAATCTAAATTCTTCTTTTAATTTGTAATTTCCGAAACCAGCACGACTGCATTGAATATCAGTGAAAATTGATTTTTGCAAAAAGTATAAATGTAAACAGAGGTAATCGACAGGAAGTTCTTTGTGTTTTTGGACGGATTTAATCATTTGATTCACTGATTCGGCCGGGTTATTAGTGATGCCGCAATAAGGATCAAAAACATTCAATTGTTGTAAAATCCATTGTCCGGAATTTTCCAAAATTGCCTGTTTTATATGCTTGTGGAAATATAATCTGAATGTTTCAGACCATTTAATTTCAAATTCTTCAATTTTCAAAATACATTCCGCTTCAGATTTACTAAACAGAATTTATTTTACCTGACTTGTATATACAGAAATATCATCTTGGTTACCCTGATGTTTTTTAATCCACATTTTTATGTCTGTATTTATATGAGTCCAACAATGTAAAACTGGAATATTTGGGAAAACAATAGATATTGCCCTTTTAATTCCGGGTTCCCTGTCACATACAAATGGATATTTTGTTTCGATAAATTTGGTATATATTCTTCTTAAACACGGAAAAATCTTTCATGGAATTTCGAATCACGTTTTTCATGCAACATAAAAGCTACTGGGATAATTCTATTTCCTTCAAATATAATATGTTGATAAGATAAAACACTAACAAATAGTCCACTTAATTCATATGTGGTGTCATAATACATTTTAACAGGTGTGTTGTAATCACTTACTAATAAATTATTAAATTCCTCTATAATGTCATCATAACAAGATATGCAAACAAGTGAGGGAAAACAATCGATTTGTTTATTGAAGTTTTCCAGTTTGTCGACTTTTGTGTAACTGGTGAATCTGCTATGATGTTTAATGTTTCTATGATGTTTTCAATTGGTTTTTGGGGAACCTTGGTTGTAATTGTTGTACGCGTTAATCGATTGATGGACGTCGCTATTTTGTGGGCTAGAGTCCGACTGCCGTTTGCGCTCAGATGGAGTCCATCTCGACTCTGAAGTCGCTTTTCATTACCTGTAACAGTTATAATTCTGAAATTAATTTTACCAGTATACATGTTAAATTTTCGAGACCTCGTATTGATGGAATACTATAGATCTTGATCAGAATATGCGGATACACAGACTGGTTTTAATTAAAACTTTTATCACGGACGGGTTCAAATAATAACAATCAATTTGTACCTTTTCCCACGCACGGGTTCAAATAAAGAAGAAGAAGAATGAGAAGAAAAAGAATATTTCATTAGACTTAAACTTACAAAGTTTATTGTCAATACAATACAATACAATACAATACTTCAAGCACATACAGGTCAGTTAGAATGAAAGGAAATATCTCCCATTTACATACACACATACATAAAGTAGTCAATATCAACAGCCTAATCTTGCTTTACACTGTTTACAAAAACCGTACCTTTTCCCACGGACGGGTTCAAATAAAGTAGTCAATGTATCTTGAATTACATTGTTCACAAAAAAATCAAATTGTAATATTGTATGTAATAACTTACCAATATTGGCTAGAAACTCATGAAGTTTGAGTAGTCTCATCCAATACTCATCACGGACCATTTCCCTCAGTAAAATATTTACTTTGTGAGCATCCTCGTTCCATTGGTCGAGAAAGCTGTGGCTATACTGGTAGCCGGGAAACCAGTTCTGTCCTCGTGGCAAGACCTCTGACACATGAACTGTCACGCTGTAGGTAAAAATTATCATTATGACATGTGTATGCTTCTTTTACTTCATTATCTTTATTTTTGACAAATTGCATTTTCCAAGTCTCAAAGATTCCAAGTTTTTATATGAACAAGTCATGAAATGTTATTTCTGTCTTCCTTATACTGTCAATTCTTAAACAAATTTAGGTATTATTTGAACAATTTACTACTTTTACTTGTATGTTTTCAATATTATATGTAATAATCTGATACGTCGTTTCCTAATTACGGCTACATTAAAATGTATATTTACCTTGGTGATGAGTATCTTATAGCTTCACAAAGCAATCCTATATCGGCTACTATCTGCTTTGGTGATTTATAGCAAATGTCGTTTGCCCCAACGACTAACACAACATTCTGAAACAGGAAAAACGCATCATATACTAATATTGTCAACAAAAAAATCCCAATGTATTATTATGTTTCTGGCTTAATTAAACATTATTAAACACTATTAACAAAAATCTGCTTAATAACAACAAACAATAAAGAGAACAAATCAAACTTAAATTGTTATCTGTTTATCGAATGCTACCGTATATAATATACAATGTACCTGTGCCGTACACAAACAGATTAGCAAGGTGTTAACAAGCGATAATGTCCAGCCTGTTTTACTATTCGGTAGCAAGTGTCGCTTATTAAAGAAGTGTGTCCGGAAAACACCACAATACTTATTATTGACGTGTGTGCTATAATCAGAGATGACTTTGAAACGGACTTTTTATTAATTAAAATCTCTATAGACGAAAGATTAATATTTAAATAAAACAATGTAATAGTGCAGTGTCACATATGTTTTGATATTCAATTTAGTTAATTAACTCCTTTTATCATTTTTTTTTTTAAAATATGTTCGTATAGAAGAGGAAGATGTTCTCAGATGATGTAGAGTTTATTCAAAATATCACCAGAAGGTCATAGACCCATGTGGTAAGTAAAGCATAAACAGTGAAACATACAAAATAACGGTATATATTTCATATATATACTTTTGTTGTACCTGATATCATTAGATTTTCGAATTTCTTTTCATTTGGCCATGTATAATAGTAGAATAAATATATGTAAACGAGGCGTACAAGACACACAATGTAGCATATATAATTATGTAAGACCCAATACTTGAACAGAGTTGAAAACATGGTGACGAAAGGAGAAAAATCTCGTTAGCATATTTAACAATACAATATAAACGGGAGAATCAAATAAAGTACCTAAAACCTGTAAGACCCAATAATTGAACATAGTTGAAAACATGGTGACGAAAGGAGAAAATTTTCATTTTTGTCACCATGTTTTCAAAAAGCCGCCTGCTGCAGAGGCTTCAGAATGCGTCTATATGAGGGAAATGTTTGAAATGTTTTTACAAATTGTTTATCATCGTCGTGCAGATGTCACTATATTGTACATAAATGAAAATACAAAAATAGTATAAATAGCATTACTTACCGAAAAGTATTGCGCAATATCGAACAGCACTTCTTCTGTCAAAAACTGGCGAGTTTTGTAGCCAGGGAAGGCAAACACACTAAAACTATCCGTAGGAAGATATTCAGCCAAGTATTTGGTCTGACTGTGTCCGACAACAAGTGCCATTTCTATGTTAACTAACAACTGTTTCCAATAAATTATACAACAAACTCACAATTCAGAAACAGGCAAGTAAATTTTCAATTAAAGGTTTCTTTATTATAAACAATATATTATAATACACAAACACAAAATACGTTCCAAATCCGATACTGTCAAAAAAGTATAAACAAAACTTAACTAATCACTGAAACTAGTATTCCAGAAATCAACTTTGTATAATGGGGAAGGTTCTGCAACCGTCAAGTGAAATATATAGACTTTTGCATCAAGGCATTTTCAGTTTGCAAAACTTAATCAAAGACAATAAAGGTTGTAGCCGCTCAATTAATAACAGTTATACATAATTTGGACAATTATAATAATTGCTTTTAATCTATGTAGATTAACATGTAATACATACAAACAAAGTCATTAAGGAAAGTAAAGACGGAACATGACACAGAACACCGATATGTTTCAGTAGAAATAACATCAAAAGATGATAGCATCTAAGTTGAGAAAAAGAAAAAATATTAATTACATAATCATTCTCTCTAAGGATTAATAAATTAAATTTAACAAAATGAATACAAGTTCATACAATTCAACCACATATACTCATTAGTGATGATGTAAATTAATTAAAATATCAGTTTGTATCATATATCAAATTTGATTAAAAACGATACTACATAAGGATTTTCGGAGACTGGAAAGTCTTGAGTTGACATTCACCAAATTTACCTGAAAAAGACATACATCATGTTAAACAAACACTGCTTTTAACAAATCTGAAAAAATACACTTAGACAGCTTAAAACCTAAGATATAATAAAAACACCTTTTTAAGAAATAGAACTTGCACTACATATGATTAATAAAGGCCCGACAATCTCGATAAGATTTTAACTGGGGGTGGCCGGCAATTGCCTTTGGATGAAATTACGCTGATTATAATATGAAAAAAAGTCTTCATGATTATCGAACAATATTTCTATAAGTTATTATTGAATATTTATGTTTAATATACCATATCAAAGCTATAAAAGTAAGCTTTAATTTGACGCCAATTTTATGAAAATCAAATAAGAAATAAAGATCGTGATGGCCTGGTTTTAAGGTGTAATTTTATCGATATGGCCGGGGAATACACATTGCCCAAAATGCAGCAAAATAAAATCTGCGGTGGGACGAAACATTCTTTAGTCGGAATATCGAGGGCTTGGCGTGAAACAGTTGTAATCATGCTATACGTGACTTAAACCCTTTCCCAAATACAGACGCTTTCTGAGACGTCTATGCAGCAGACTACTTTCGAAAACTTTGTGACGAAAGAAGAAATTGCTCATAAAGAGCAAAGAGCAATACGAGGGCTTGGCGTGAAACGGTTGTAACTAAAAACCTAATTTGAAAACCTTGGTTTAGGGGCAATTTTGACCCCTTTGTAATCAATGCAAATTTAGGTGCCATTGCTCAGAACGAGCAATGGCACCTACATTTCCATTGTTTACCAAGAAAAATGAATTAATGCTTATAAAGCCTTTATGGCGAGGTGATTAACCTTGGTAAAAAAATACCAATTTTAGTTACAACCGTTTTACGCCAAGCCCTCGATATACTCGATTCGCTTTTATATACGGACGCATATTAACATATGTGCAGTAAACGATTTTTTAAAACATTATCTCATAATGAGCAATTTCTTCAATTGCTGCAATGGCTTTAAAGGTGCTGAACTCAAGATAATAGATATTCAGAGACATGTGTTTATAAGTCTCTGAGATATTATAGTAAAAGTTTCAAAACTGTTCAAAGGTTTTCTTGAAATATCATAATCATAATTCAAGATTAATAATTTTTCTTGAAATATTAGAATCATAATTCGAGAGGAATAATTTCACTTTCCAGTAAAGATCAGGAGCAATTTGATCTTATTCAAACAAACCCAAGAAGCTGAGGCAGCGTACATTTTGCAACGAGGACCATTTTACCATAAATAGATCAAGATACCTTCGATGCTACACAGTCAGATACGCTTTATGAAAGCATTCTGAGGAACGGAGATACTATGCCTGTGCATGCAACCATTATCCACTTTTCCCACATTGATTTATAATGTCTTTTAAAAATGAAACGAAGAGCATTTTTTTTCCTGCACAGTTTTCTTTGCTCTTTTAAGATAGGCCTTAAATTAAAAGTTGGCAAAGTGAAACGACACAAACATATAGTAGATAAGAGACATATAAACATGTGTTTATATGTCTCTGAGTAGATCTATGCATATTGAAAACGTTTTCTCTGTATCTTCATGTACGATTTTCTAAACTATGCATATTGGGGCAAATCTGAAATATCATTTGATTGTGATGTCAGTTTCTGTTCTAATTGACAAATCTCAAAGCATTTCCCGATTTGTTTAAATGAATGGATATTTGCGAATGGAAATTTTCAAATTTTCTTTTATTTACAAATTCTAGTTTGTTATTAAAAAAACGTCAGCCGACAACTCCGAAAAAGTTTGTGGTTGATTGCAGCCGTATCATTCTCTGTAAACACAGATTCATTTCCAAACAGCTGAGACCTCTGCTTCCTAAAATCAAAATGACGTCATGTATTGCGTTAAGTTAACGTACGTGTTCACGTGTATGACGTCATATATTACGTCACATTTTTGAAAATAAGATGGTGGAAGCGTCTGTCGAAAAACTAAAATAAAAGAAACCAGGATGATTTTGTCAATCTTCACAGTTGCGATCTTCATAGGTAACACGCGTCCTTTATTATTTATGTATTTTGCATTTTTTAGTATTTCAAAATAAAAGTTAAGCTTTATGCATATGATCTGTTACACTGAAGAAAAGCAGTTGTGAGGATATGTGAAAAGAGCGCCTTAGTATTAAACATAATTATATGTTGTCAAAACAAAGTAGGATCAGAGTTTCATTTTATTGCGTATCCCGAGTCCTAGACTCCTTAATTTTTGCCAGGACGTATAATTATGTAAAACACAGCTTTTTACATTGGATGACTCATTGTTTTGTGAAAAACGCAATGAAGAACTCATGGAAATAAATTTTAAAATGAAACACTGTGGGTCGTGCGGATAGTTCGTTGCATTAGCATATATATCTGTTAAGATAACACCGATATCTGGTAAGTTTTTAACTCCATGTTCAGTTGCTTCCCTTGATTTTGTGGGCTCCATTTGTATAGTAAAACTGTTACAAACCCGCGACTAATTCAATGTTATGAATTTGACAACTCAAATCGAAACGACACAAATAAATGGATCTTGATCTGTATTAAATTTTATTCAGACAAAAGGTATACAGTTCGTGATTTAATTCCAGAAACTAATGATAGATCCATTGACAGAAAGTTCAAAATGACAAACTTTTCATATAGGTGTTTGTCATCATAATTTAGATGTAATCTTGAATTAAATATATGTGTGAAAACATCTCTGAAAGACGAACATCACTTTAACTTAAAGATTGAAGGGATCCTGTTAAACCAGAGTAGAGGCAGACACTACTGAATATGAAATGTTTTCTAGCCATAAATATTACTAACTTTATCTATAATCCTTCATCATGTTGTATATTTTATTTTAGGTTCAACTTTTGCAACTTCAATACCAGTAAAAACCAAAAAGGCATCTACATTAGACTTGTGTGCAAAAGCCTGTCTAGATGAGAAGAAACCCCCATGTAAATATTTCAAGTTTGTGAATGCTACCGCAACATGTTCTTTGTCATCAGAAGTACATCCAGATTTCAGCAAACATGGCACACTAGATGGTAAATTGTTAATTTTTATTTAATACTATACATTGACAAACATTTCAAGAAAAAAATGGACCTGAGAGGCAGAAGCCTACATTGGTCTCCACTACAAGGTAAATAAGGCAGATATCTGCAAATACCTCATGAACTTCTTGTTCTCTTGTTTGTGCCTTGGCAGTGTGACACATAAGGATCACGTCTCAGTCATCTGTCTGTTGAGCTTTGAATTGCTGACATATTGACAGGATTTACACAGGAACCACACCTTTTCCTTCTTGCTATTAAATAAAGGGGACATTGATGTTATAGATGTTTTATTGGCACCAGTGTTACTGTACCATCAAAGAAGCTTTGATAGGGAAAATGGGCAGAAATATCAACCTTGGCAGAACCATACTTATATTTCCTCTCTAGAGTTTTTACATAATAAATCATGGAAAGTTGTTTACTGATAAAGGTACTTCATTTCAATTTGACGTGATGTCTTTAACCCTTTCCCAAATACAACAAATCTGCAGCAGACAACTTTGAAAACAGTTATTCTAACATATGAAAACTGTCTAAGATTGAAAGAACAGTTATTGAATGAAGATGAAAGCATTGTGACAAAAGGAGAAAATCCTCATTTTGAGCAATTTCTTCTTTTGTCACAATGTTTTTAAAAGTCGTCTGCTGCAGAGGCGTCATAACGCATCTGTATGTTGAAAAGGGTTAACTAGCAGACAACTTTTTAAATCATTTTGAGAAATTTATTATATTGTCATTCTCTTTTCCCACAGTAATACAAATATAATATTAATAATCAAATTATTACATTTGTGCAGTTTTATCTTTTGTTTACTCTCATATTATTAATTTAGACGAATGTAATATGATTTTTAAATACAGTAGTTTATATAGGTACAATAACTTTCAAAAGTATATGTCTTTAATTCATTTCAGTAAATAAAACAACAGTAAATAAAACAACAATAAATAATACAACAATCAGTTCAAAGGAACTCAAATATATGATTCAGTTACGGGGCCAGGTGGAAGCTGTAAAGGTATTTATATTATTTTCCTGAAATGTTTTATTGTCAATAACATGATTATTGAATCAAGTCTAATACAAAGACAGGATTTTCAAAATGTTTTGGTGTAACATCAAATGAGAAAAGTAACGGTTAACCAATCAGGCTGGGGGTCAGGGCCCTTTGTGGGTCAAGGGCAAAGCCCTGGTAGGCCTCCCAGGGGAGCGAAACTAACAGATCAAAGAGAAATCATAACTGATCATTTTGATAGGCAATCAGTAAATTTTGACAACTCTGAAAGAAAAGTAAAATGACATACTAAAGCACTAGATTTTCAGCTAACTGGTATTATGATGACTAAGTGTTTTTGGGATACAGACTTTTCACCCATTTCACATTCATAGGCTTTAGCATGATTTTTGAAAAGTCAACTTAAGGCCGCAACCGTGTTCAACTCTTGTCTACATCCGTGAAAGTCTATTTTTTTTTACTTGATAAAACATCTGCTTCACACTGATTTTATTGGTTCGACCAAATAAGCAAAATCCATTTGCTTGCATTAATGAGTCAAAAGAGTTCCAACATTTGAAACACACTCTGACATATATAGAGAAATATGCAATTCACTACAAATAAAATTATAATTATTGAAAGGAGTTGAAAACATTGTAGCAAAAGTAGAAATTTATACTTTCGTCATGATGTTTTCTAATGTAGTCTGCTGCAGATAGGTCAAAGAGTCTGTAATCTGGAGTGGGTTAAATTGTTTCCATGATAACTGAATGCTTTGCGTGAAAGATATAACTATAACTAACAGATGAATATTGAAAATATTGTGGAAAATGGTGCCATTTCTGACAATGAGTGATTCTTCCTTTTCACACAATGCTTTCAGACATGTTTCAAGTTTATTCTTTCCATACTCTAGATACTACAGGCATTCTTTTAATCTTTCCCCCTTTCAGGCACATTTAGAATAACCCGAAACAGATGAATGATAACGAGCAATTTTGCCTTTTCATCTAGGGGAAAAGATGGACATCTCTGTAAATGAAAGTATAATTATTGAAAATAGTTGAAACCTTTGTGGAAAAAGAAGAAATTGGTCACTTTAAGCAATTTTTCATTTTGTCACAATGTATTCAAATGCCGTCTGCTGTACATGCAAAATAAAACCGTCTGTAAGCGGAAAAGGGTTGAATTGTTTCTGTAACATTATAGCTACTCAGTTTCATATGAATTCCTTTTGGAAATGGAGCAATTGCTGACAATGAGAAATTTGTCCTTCTCAAACAATGATTTCAAAATTTCAAACATGAATCACTTTATTTTTCTTTCTATAATCTAGATATCACAACATTTGGCTAGAAGTATTCTATTACCCTCTTCACCTTTTAGACAGATTTTGTCTAATCGTAACAGATAATTGCATGCTTACCAACCTTTTATCATCCTTAAGGGATGATCTCAAAGTGGGAGATTGGGGTTTGAAGTGGGATATTTTCTGTGCGATGAATTAGTAGAAATTTTCGCAATAAAACGGAATTTAGATAAAACTGCAGTAGACAATACTTTCAATATTTATCTAGGAAAAGAATAAAAAAGACTCATTTTAAAAATGTTTTCTATTTAACAGAATATTTGTTTGTTGGCATTTAAATATTATTTTGGCATGTTTTCAAATCCATGCATTGCTATTAAAAAAAAGTTTGTAACTGTGGTTAACTAGAAAATCAAGCAAGTTATCTGTTGTGTCAATGACTTGTCATATAAAATCTAAGAAAGTAAACGTCTTAACAACATTTTAATAAGACATACATTTAAATGAAATTTCTGGGTACCAATGGAATCTTTTGTTAATCTAATGACACAGGGACAATAAATTATGTAAGTGAGTTTTTACGTCACGATCATGGGGGTAGGGTTATCCAATTAAAATCGTGAGACTTACGATTGAATCGGGCGGGTTGGTAAGCATGTTAATGATAATGAGCAATTTTGTTTTTTTAGCTCCACTGGCAAAAGGCCAGAAGAGCTTATGCCGTTGCGTGGTGTCCGTCGTCCGTGCGTCTGTAAACAATTGCTTGTGAACGCGATACAGTCTTCAGTTTTGATTGTATCTCAATCAAACTTATACAGTAGTTAGATATCCATGAGAGCTCGGTTCCTTTCGCAAACCAGCCAGATCCGCCCATGCAATACTGGATTATGGCCCTTGAAATTGTCTAAATTGCTATAATAGAGCTTGTGAACACAATAGAGGCTCCATTTACTATCTGATCTTTACCAAACTTAGATAGTAGTTAAATATTGACGAGAGCTCGGTTCCTTTCGAAAACCAGCCAGATGTGCCCTTGCATGACTGGAAAAAGGCCCTTGAAATTGTCAAAATTGCTATAATACAGCTTGTGAACGCGATAAAGTCTTTAGTATTGATTGTATCTCCATCAAACTTATATAGTAGTTAGATATCTATGAGAGCTCGGTTCCTTTCGCAAACAAGCAGATCGCTGAGATCAGCCCATGCAAGACTGGATTATGGCCGTTGAAATTGTCAAAATTGCTATAATAGAGCTTGTGAACACAATATAGGCTCCATTTACTATCTGATCTTCACCAAACTTAGATAGTAGTTAAATATTGATGACAGCTCGGTTCCTTTCGAAAACCAGCCTGATGTGCCCTTACATGACTGGATTATGGCACTTGAAATTGTCAAAATTGCTATAATACAGCTTGTGAACACAATCAAGCCTCCATTTACAATCCGATCTTCACCAAACTTAGATAGTAGTTAAATATTGATGAGAGCCTGATGTGCCCTTGCATGACTGGATTATGGCCCTTGAAATTGTCAAAATTGCTATAATACAGCTTGTGAACACAATAGAGCCTCCATTTACTATCTGATTTTCACCATACATACATGCTCTGGATTGAAAATGACCAAAGAACCATCCCAGTAGAGCATGGGCCTCTTGTTCCACAATGTTTTCATCACTATTCAATAATCATACTTTCATTAATACAGATCCTTATTTTAGCCTGGACATGTTCAATGTTGTTTGCTGTAGATTTAGTCTATGTGGTCAAGGGTAAGGAAGAATGTAAACTATCATGTCATGGCAACTTGCTATTATATAAGCAAAATTGCTGTAGATGTCCAAAGAGGGACTGTCCTACTGTTTATATGTGTTATGAAAGAATGGTTACGGACATGCAGCTGCTCGGGAATTGTCGTTCAAACAGGGCGCATTTTGTGTTGAATATTCTCATATGTCGCTGTATAAGATATTTTTCCTTCATTCTGTTTGTCTGTCAGTCAGTTTGTTGATTCAACTAGGAAATGTATTTAAAAGTCAATTTTCAAATTAGGGATTAGTTAATTTCAGCATACACATGTGTATGATTTATAACTGTAGGGTCAAGATTTAATTTACATGTGAGCTGCTTCTAGCTATTTTGGATTTTAATGTATTTGCATTTGCATAAATGGAAGACTCAACGTCTGTCAACATGTAATCTAGTCCTAGATGCATCTGTTAACAAATATACTTGAACTGTAGCCTAATTAGTTTTTCATCAATTTACCTTTTATAGTCGGGGATTTTATTAAACCCAAAATCGCCAGATGATGCTCATATGGGATAACAAATACATTATCAGTACCTTCGGGCTCAAGGTGATCTATTCTGATCGTTCTCTGTCCGTCTTCAGTCTGTTTGTCATCTGTTGTCCATCGTTAACTTATAGCTTTAAACATCATCTCCTCCTTAACAACAGGATCAATTTCAACCAAACTCCACAGGAATATTCCTTTGGTGGCCCTCGTTAAAATTATTCAAAGATTTAAATTCTATTGAGAACTTTAGTTGCTGCGATAACAGAAAGGGGCAAAATGTCCAAACTTTTAACATCTTCCTCTAAATCTGCTTTCCAGATTCCAATATAATTTGGTAGAAAATCAAATGTTTCTTGGGTGACCCTCTACAAAAATTGTTTAATCCATACTGATTGTTTGAAAAACTTGGCAGTCAGTCGGCATTGGAAAAAGGGCAAAAATAGAAAATTCCATTTTTTTTAAATTGCTTTTCTGATTTTAAGAAAATTGAATAGGAATCTTACTTCAGTGATCCTCTTCTTAATTCGTTCAAGCCGTATTGATTGGTTACAGAATCATAGCAACCAGGCGTCATCACAAAAGGGGTAAATTGAACTTTTAGCTACAAAGGACAACTCCTACCATTCCAATGAACCAATTTCAACTTAACTTCACAGGAATGTTCCTTTGTTGGTCCTCTTTCTAAAAGTGTTCAAAAGACTCTATGTAGAACTTTGATTGCTGTGGCATCAGAAAGTGATAAAAATACCCAAACTTTGAAATCCTTTTCTTCCATGATCTGCATGTCAGATTCCAATATAATTTGGTAGAAATGTTCTTTGAGTGACCCTCTACAAAAACTGTTCAAGCCATATTAATTTCGTTGAAAAACAGGGCAGCAAGGTAACATCAGGAAAGGCGCAATATCACAAAACTTTATAATTCCTTTCTTATTACAGTTCTTGTTAGATTTCAAGATTCAAATGGCTCTTACTGATAAGCTATTTTACTATTTCTTTAACAGACTGTCCACTCCATGCAGTTTCATTTGCACATCTAATCAAATTTTCCAAGATATTTGCAGTTAGATTACTATCACTCAGCTGATCGATTTAGAGCCTTCTTGGCCATCTTGTTTTAGGTGTTATCTCCATTTGTCATGCTTTTTCATCATATCAATGAAGTTTCAAAGTATCTGTAGTGCACAAGAACCATAACTTTTATTTGTCATTTATCATCATGATTCCAATATACAGTGTGGATCTTTAGTGTCTAGCTCGGCGTTGGCGTCTGCGTCTGAGTCGGCATTAGTGTCACACCTTGGTTAATTTGTTTGTACCAATTCACTGTTTTTGTCAAAACCATTACAGATATAGCTTTGAAACATACAACACTTATTCACCATCATTACCTCCATCAACAGACAAGAGTACATAACTCTGTCAAGGTTTTTGTAAGAATTATGGCTCTTTTTCAACTTAGAATTTTGGTTAAGTTTTTTGTACCACCCTACTTTTTTTTCAAAACCATTAGAGTTTAGCTTATACACATACAATACTTATTTACCATTATTTTTATTCAAAATCATTAGCGATATTGCTTTGGAACTTTCAACACTTGTTCCCCATCGTTACTACCATCAACAGACAAGAGTACATAACTCTTGTCAAGGTTTTTGTAAGAATTATGGCCCTTTTTCGACTTAAAATTTTGGTAAAGTTTTTCGTACCACCCTACTTTTTTTTCAAAACCATTAGAGTTTAGCTTATACACATACAATACTTATTTACCATCATTAACTTCATCAACAGACAAGAGTACATAACTCTGTCAAGGTTGTTTTTTTTAAGAATTATGGCCCTTTTTCGATATAGAATTTTGGTTAAAAGTTATTCATACCAAATCATTTTTTTTTTCAAAACAATTAAAGATATAGCTTGAACACTTACAATATCTTTTTACCATCATTACCTACACCAACAGCCAAGAGTGCATAATTCAGTGAAAGTTTTTGTTAGAATTTTGACCCTTTAATGACTTATAAAGTATACTGATAAAGTACTTGGTTATGTTTTCTGTACCACCTAAAAAAAAAAATTGTTTTATTGGCAAGCAAGAAAAAGTCGAGCACGCTGTCCTCTGACAGCTCTTGTTATATCAGTTACTGTAGCATTTGCTACTATACTATCAGTCTCAGGTGGTTGATTTAGGGCCATTTTGGCCCTTGTGTGTACTTGAGCATTTTTAAACTTTGCCAGAATGTTTGTTTTGTTGAAATCTAGGCTAATGTCAAATTTGGTCCGAAACTAAGTCACTTATTTAGTCTCTGAAATTTAAGCATAATCCTGTTTTACACTTGAAGCTGCATGTTTGGCTTGTTTTTCAAATTTTTATTTATCCCATTACTTTACATGACTTTTCAAAGGTCGTAGGCTTTACAATCATCACACGAACAATTTCAACAATCTAGAAAACTGAAATATTTATATTTTTAAAGAGTTGTAAATATTGCATAAGAAGGTTAAATTTCACCTTTTATTGCAATGTTTTCAAAAGTCATATTCAATGGCAGGTATCAAATGTTGTCTGGTAAAGAAATGGGAAAAGACTATTATTTATAAATAACTTACCATACAGAGCATTGGTACTCAGGTGGGTGTTACAGAGCCTCCCTGGCCCTACTGTACTTACCGGTATACCAAAATAAAATATGAATTTACTTTTCAGAGACTGGTAGGAGAATTACAGAAGTTAAACAAATTAAAAGGAAACGCAGCTAAAAGAGGTAAGAATTTTAACTTTTGGTAAGATGGGTTACATGTCATTTAACCCTTTCCCACATGTTGGCACATTCTGATGCTTATGAAGCAGACAGCTTTTCAAAACATTGTGACAAAAGGAATAATTGCTCATTATGAGCAATTTCTCATTTTGCTAAAAGGATTTTAACTCCGTTCAAGAATTATACTTGTGTGCGAGATTTTCAACGTTTTGCCTATGTTTTTTTAATGTTGTCTGCTCCAGATGTGTTATATGTGGGAAAGGGTTAAGCATGTGAGTTGTTTTGGAATGTTTACTTTTTAGCTCAACAGAGCACGAAGTGCTCAAGGTGAGTTTTTGTGATCGTCTTTTGTCCGTCGTTTGTCGGTAACATTTGCTTGTTAACACTCTAGAGGCAACATTTTGAATCCAATCTTCATGAAAGTTTATCAGAACATACATATTCATCAAGTCTAGCCCAAGTTTGAAACTGGGTCATATGGGGTCACAAACTAGAACTAGGTCACTACCGGTAGATCAATTTAAATCTTGAATAAAAACTATGGAAGCCGAATATTTGTCTTGGTCAGTGTTCCCATTCACGTACATCTGTGCGTTTTTCATGCACAGATTTCAAAAGTCACGCAAGTATTTTTTAATCAATCAGAGAGCATACGTGACTGTCGCGCATGAAAATCACTGAATAAATAAGCTGAAATACTTCTAAGTAAGTCTAACGATGCATATACGAATGATGAGAAAGAATGAAAAATAAACTTGGATGTGTAGACCTTTCTATAAATAACTCACAAAAATACTGTAGCTAGTATGTTGACCACGTGATCGGTATGTATTTGTTGCTTTGCTAATTTGTAATCTCGCGAGACAGTTAAAAGGAGAGCGTCATCCAATGGAGTCGCTTTCTACTTGAAGAAATAACACCACGTGATATTTTCGCAGGGAATACAGATCACGTGATTTTTTTTGCGCGCTTTCTTGAAGCTGTAGTTAACATCTCCTTATTTGGAAATCTACTACACAGCAAAGCAATTCTCATATATTCATCCATGCGATACACTTTTACAGGGTTCGAAATTGAGAGGTGAGATTTCAGGCACCATTATATTTTTGGGCCGAATAATACGCATTTCTAATCGTCGATCTTTAACAGGGTTATTTCTTTGACAAATCGTGGTAATTGCAGTGGGTTTTCGAGATCTACCGAGTGCTTTCAGTTTTGCAATATTAGCGGAAGTTTACAATCGATACATGTCTTGTGCGCATGCCTATTCAACGGCCCCAATATTGATGACGTTTACTGCATACATTTGGGCTTTTGGAAGTCTAAAATTTGTTTTGATTTACATATGGCAAATACGATTGGCTGGAATGGTCACGTGTATATTTTGGGTTTTCCCAAGTTGTATTTCACTACGGAGATAGCATAAATGGATGTTTTTGCACTTAAAGCACACCCTCTACATGATAAAAAGGACTGTGACCTATCCAAAAAATCATTTCTGTATTTATATGTTACACTTGAGACCCAAAAAACATTGATACCACAGAACTCTTCAAATTGAAGAGCATATAAAAAACAACAAGGTCACCGATTTAGGTCAGTCACTGAAACAGGGCAGCTTGTATGATTGATATCTCAACATTCATATAAGTTTTCAAAACATTCGATCCAAGCAAAATAATTTAAAATGATTCCAAGCAGGAATCAAGAATGATACTCTAGATTCCTGTTTCCAATTAAAAAACAATAGCAAAAAGATAAATTGCTCATTTGTTTCAACTCTTTTTAGCAATTAAACTGTCATTTATTGATATGTCCATAGAAATAAAAAAAAAATATAAATGTGATATGATTATGTGTGTTTATTATCATTTTCACTTCGTTCTCATCCACCTTACATGTAAACAAAAATGGCATCCCCACTTTTTTCAGAAAACCCCCACTTTATAAATATATCAGTTAGTTGGGGGTGCCAAAAAACCCCAGTTTGAAAAGGTGGTGGGAACACTGTTGGTGATATCTAGACCAAGTCAGGTCAGGTCAGGTCAAAAACTAGGTCACTAGGCCAAATTGTAGAACAATCTTGTTAACACGAGAGATCGCATTTTTGACTTGAGCAGCTTGAAATTTTGTCAGAAAGTTTGTCTTGATGATATCTAGGCCAAGTTTGAATATGGGTCATGTGAGGTCAAAAACTATGGCACTAGGTCAAATTTTTGCAACATTTTTGGCTTGAGCATGTTGAAACTTTATCAGAATGTTTGTCTTAGTGATATCTAGGCCAAGTTTGAAACTGGGTCATGTCCGGTTAAAAATTAGGTCACTAGGTCAAATTTAAGGAAATCTTGTTAACACTCTGGAAGCCACATTTTTGGCTTGAGCATGTTGAAACTTTTTTAGAAAGTTTGTCTTGGTGATATCTAGGCCAAGTTCAGTTATGGGTCATTTTGAATCTTTGTCGGAATATTTGCCTTGAAGGTATATAGGCCAAATAAAATATGGGTTTTGTCAGGTCAAAAACAAGGTCACTAGGCCATATTGTATAAAAATCTTGTTAACACTATAGAGATTGCATTTTTGACTTGGAGCAGCTTGAAATTTTGTCAGAAAGATTGTCTTGATAATATTGCCATTTGCGCTGAAAGAGTTTTAAAAGTCTTTAAAAGCCCATTCTCAGGTGAGCGATCAAGGGCCTCATGGCCCTATTGTTTTCCTTTTTTGCCGCAATTGTAGATTATTATATATTAAATAAATAAATTAAAAAATGTACACCTTACCATGCTTGTTTCTGAGAAATATTACATTTATTACCTCCCCTTATTAAGAAAATACCAACAATTTTACTACGGACTATAAATATTAAATTTACAGGCATTTAGAAGAATCAGATTGCCTGAAAACACTTTTGTTTTAATAAACAACATAGGTAACTGTATAGATCTACCTTTAATTTTTTTTTGTACAGTCAAACCTACTACCGACCACCTGGTATAACCGACCCCCTAGTGTAAGCGACCACATTGAACTCCCCCGATGATTTTTATTCATAAATTAACCTGCAATAGGCGAGATCCTGGTTTCTGCGAACAACGGACACTAAAATCCTTCCCATTTTAATAAAAATCCACGGTTCAGCGACGTTAAATCTAACAGTCAAGAAACCGGGTGTCCCGGGTTCGATCCCCAGTCGCAGCACTACGGTCATGGTGGAGTGCCCTTGGGCAAGGTACATTTTCTAGCCTAGAACTGGTTTGTTTACCCAGGGATCATGAATAATCAAATTTAATTGCGCGCTAAATGACCTTAGCTGTCGATGCGCCATAAAACAACATTCATTCATTCATTCATTCATTCTAACAGTCAAATAATCCTAACATAACTGTCGCGTGTAAACCACACAGAAGTGGTGTACATGTGCCAGGTTTAAATGATAAACAAGTAATGTGTTACATGTAAAATAACCTGAGGTCAAATTCTGCAGACGTGTATTACAGTGGGAAAAAGACGATAATTGCTGTGTTAGCAGTTTGTAGTTAATACACTTTAGCTACAATTATTGTCCTTGTTATAATTCTCAAACACTGCAGATGTATCACAGTGGGTAAAAGCCGATAATTGCAGTGTTAACAGTTTGTTTTTAATACACTTTAACGTCAATTATGGTCAGTGTTAAATCACCGCAATTGGATAGTTTAGTGTTTTATCAAGTTAGATAACTCTCCTGCATTTTATGCAAGTTATGGCCCTTTTTTTACTTAGATATTCTTGTTAAAGTTTTGCGTGCAACTAAATTAAGGGTCCATATCTCAGTATTTACTAGATGCATTGCATTGAAACTTTCTACAACCCTACTAAACTATCACACCTATGTAGATTATCAAGTTAGATCCTGCATTTTATGCAAGTTATGGCCCTTTTTTACTTAGTAATTCTGGTTAAAGTTTTGCGTGCAACTAAATTAAGAGTCCATATCTCAGTATTTACTTGATGCATTGCATTGAAACTTTAAACAACCTTACCCAACCATCCCACCTATGTAGATTATCAAGTTAGATAACTCTATCCTGCATTTTATGGCCCTTTTTGGACTTAGAAATTCTGGTAAGAGTTTTGCATTTACATTTAGAGTGTAATCTAAGTAAAAACTTGAAGCATTGTATTGAAACTTTATACCAATTAAGATAACTCTATCTTGCATATGGTGCAAATTGTTGCCCTTTTTTTACTTAGATATTATGGTTAAAGGTTGGCATGCAACTACATTAAGAGTCCATATCTTAGTAACTACTTGATGCATTTCATTGAAACGTTATACAACCCTTCCTAACCATCACACCTATGAAAATAATCAAGTTAAATAACTCTATCCTGCATATAATACAAATTATCACCCTTTAAGAAATGGTTGATAATGTTTTGCATGCAACTACATTAAAGACCATTATCTCAGTAACTTAAATAAGCGGTGGAATAGTCAAGCGCGCTGTCCTCCGACAGCTCTTGTTTTGTTCATAATACCAAAGACCTAATATTATTGGGTCTTTGATAATACGTATATATAATGTATATATGTTTTATTTATCAACTTACACTTTTGCAAATAAATATGATTAATATTGAAATAACATATAAAATTAGAAGAACAACAAAATGTTTATTGTTATTGGAAGGGATGCTTTTAATTTTCGGTCAAGGAGAATATTTAGACCTGCCAGCGTGACCACATATCTTGATTTCTCTTTGTCCTTTCTAAGTACATTAATTTAAGGTAATGACTTTTAAAACATTCCTTTTACACTCTATATACATGTGTGAGTTTTACAAATTAAAAACAAAAGACAAAGGCTAGTATATTAATTGAATGTATGTACATTTTTATTTAAGCGAAATTCATACTGTATCTACTCTAGACAGTAAAATAGAGAACCCTTCTATTGAATTTGTAAATGTAGTCTGGTTCCTTAAAATTACATGCTATGATATATTACGCAGTGATTAGACGAAGAAGCCTCGTCCCGTATTCACTAAACTTTTCAATTTAGATATATTTGTCTTAATCTAAATCTTAATATTTAGTCCACGTTTTAGATTTAATCCGTATTCACCAACGCGTTTTAAACCGATCTCAATTTGGTCTAGTGTGTATATGTCGTAAGCGGCCACACAGCGACTCTGGTTCCCTAATCAAGTTAAGAGCTAAAGTAAAAGACAGTACCATTCATCTATAGTCTATTTATAGATTTTCATTTTTATCGCAATTTCACATACATTTTTCATTTGCTTTGCTTTTAATAATCTGACTTTCATGTTCAGTACATACTGGATTCAAAGTTAACTTTGAGTACAATTGTCATCGCAAAATGCAGACATGAAAAGATTTAAACCACAGAAATATCTGTTTCAATATCAATTTCGTTCTTTTTCGCTGTATCGGTGCATTTTGCCTAGCCAACAACATGTTTTATCACGGATCATGCGATATGAACATCCAGAATACTTAAATGAAATGAAATCTTCTGGTTCTTACAAACAAAGTGTGATCGGATTAACTGAACTGTATTTAACTTATCACTGTAAATGTAGACAGCATTTCAACTCTTATATCAGCTGGTAAATTTACAGTTTGAGAAATAAATTCAAGTAAATTTTCAAGCAATGGTTTAACGTTTTCAACAAAATTGAAACTAGTTCCTATGTTAAGCCTTTCCCTTATACGTAGCACATTAAGTAAAAATTGGAACATCTTGCTAAATGAAGGTATAATTTATGGACATAAAGTAGAAAACACTGTAGCAAAAGGATAAATTGTTTTCAAAAGTCGCTGCAGCTATTGGCAGTCTTTCGGATTACGTGTACATAGAAATACGTTTACTTGATTTTCTAAATGCTAATCACGACACGAGTTCACATCAGTTTCGTCAACTCGAGATTGTGCGTTTGTTATCCGACAGCTTTGATTTTCAATTGCTCAATTTGCCACAATAATTTCAACTCTTTTCAATTATCTTAATATCATTTATAGAGATTTTCTATGTTTTGTACTTGATGATTTTAAAGTCTGTCAGAGTAAACATCATTGAAATCATTGTGGCAAAAGGAGAAATTGCTCATAATGAGCAATATCTGCATTTGCCACAATAATTCAACACTTTTCAATTATCATACGATCATTTATAGAGATTTTTTTTTACTTGATAATTTCAAAGTCGTCTACTGCAGATTTGTTTTATGTGGGAAACCCTTATCCATTATCATGACTTAACGATACAAACAAAAAACAGATTTTCTGTGTGTCAGTATTATTTGATAAACATTATCATAACAGGGCGTGTGTTCAATACAAATAGTTGATTGTTTTTGGTACTAATTTAAATTTATCATAACCTCTTGTCCATTTATCTTTAGTATTATATGTCACTTTTTATGATCAGCTTAACTCTAAATTATCTCATTCACTTAAAACACAGACCCTGCCAGGTTAAATATTCTACATAAAACTTATATCTTCAATAATCGATATCAGCATTACTGACTACAGATTAAATTGTTCTAATGTTTGTGGATTTAAATGATCCTTTTTCTTATTTCTTCATGTGAAACGAAATATTGCGGCTTCTCTTTGATGATTTGCATCAAACATCCGTCTTGTTTTATTCTTTAATACCAATACATTTATAATGTAGTATACATAAGACCCAAAAAACGAAACATACATTTGTACCTCAATAAGAGACCACTTACAGCATTTCCCTTGGGTGGTCTCTTAATACAAGTTTGACTGTAGTTGATTGGTTGCCTATGAATAACAATACATATTATTATACAGTAACAATATAAGATATTCCTAACCTTTTCCAACAAATAGTTGCCTTCTGATGCCTCTGCAGCAGATAACTTATAGTATATGAATATTGCGACAGAAGAAGAAATTGCTCATCATGAGCAATTTCCCCTTTTGTCACAATGTTTTCATCTTTATTCAATAACTAAACTTTCACTTGCAGACATATTCGAAGAAATAGGGGAGCTTATGTAATCACGTTGGCGTACACGTATGCGTTGCCAGCTTGGTCAAACCTTTGCATGCAAGGTCTTTTAACAGACTATTTGTTCAGGGTCATTAGGTAACCTTGTATGTCAAAACCCATAACTCTGGAATGGATTTTGACTGAATTGTGCCCCTTTTTGGACTTAGAATGTTGGTCAAACCTTTGCATGCAAGGCCTTTTCTCAGACACTGTGTATGCTGTTGCTTTGAAACTGCACACACTTATTCAGGGTCATTAGATAACCTTGTATGTCAAGTCCCATAAGTCTGGAATGGATTTTGACTGAATTATGCCCCTTTTTGGACTTAGAATTTATGTCAAACTTTTGCGTGCAAGGCCTTTTTTCAGACACTGTGTAAGCTGTTGCTTTGAAACTTCACACACTTATTCAGGGTCATTACATTACCCTGTATGTCAAGTCCCATAACTCTGAAATGGATTTTTTACTGAATTGTGCCCCTTTTTGGACTTAGAATTTTGGTCAAACCTTTGTGTGCAAGGCCTTTTCTCAGACACTGTGTATGCTGTTGCTTTGAAACTTCACACACTTATTCAGGGTCATTAGATGACCTTGTATGTCACGTCCCATAACTCTGGAATGGATTTTGACTGAATTGTGCCCCTCTTTGGTAAAGCCTTTGTGTGCAAGACCTGGAATTTTGGGAATTTTGGGTTATAGTTCTAAAGGCATTCAAGGCCTTTTCTCAGAAACTATATAATTTATGCTGTTGCTATTAAACTTTCTTTCTTTTGTAAATTCAATTTCAACTGAATTATTCCACTTTTGGATTTTGGACTTTTACCAATGCTATAACTGTTCTGAGGTAGGCCCTGAAAGACGATGGCCCTGATAGGCGAGCTATATTGTCCTCCGACAACTCTTGTTTCCAGATGTTTTCAATAACAATTCATTAACAGTTGCAAAATCAGATATTCTTATCCCTTTCCCACATATCAACATTTTATGACGCATCTGCAGCAGAAGACTTTTGAAAATATAGGCGAAAACGGAGAAATTGCTTATAATGAGCAATTTCTCCTTTTGTCACAATGTTTTCAACTTGATTCAATCACTAGACTTTCATATGCAGATATTTGTCACATTTTTTTCAAGATGTTCCCAATAACAATACATATACATTTGCAAAGTAAGATATTCTTGACCCTTTCCCACATATAGACATTTTCTGACACATCTGCAGCTGACGACTTTTTAAAATATTGTGGAAAAAAAAGAAATTCTCCTTTTAACTTTATTCAATAACAATACATATACAATTAAACAATAAGATATTCTTAAACCTTTCTGACATATAGACGCTTTCTGACACCTGCAGCAGAAGACTTTTGAAACTATAGTTGAAAAAGGAGAAATTGCTCATTATGAGCAATTTCTCCTTTTGTCACAATGTTTTCAACTGTATTCAATATCTATGAATATATATACAATTACAGTTACAAAGTAAAATATTTCTCTTGAAATTGGCAAAATTGCTATAATAGAGCTTGTGAACACAATAGAGGCTCCATTTACTATCTGATCTTCACCAAACTTAGACAGTAGTTGAATATCGATGAGCGCTCGGTTCCTTTTGAAAACCAGCAGATGTGCCCTTACATGACTGGATTTTGGCCCTTGAAATTGTCAAAATTGCTATAATACAGCTTGTAAACGCGATAAAGTCTTTAGTTTTGATTGTATCTCATCAAACTTATAAGTCTTATACAGTAGTGAGATATCCATGAGAGGTCGATTTCTTTCGCAAACCAAAAAGGTCCGCCCATGCAAGACTGGATTATGGCCCTTGAAATTGAGCCTCCATTTACTATCCGATCTTCACCAACTTAAGATAGAAGTTAAATATTAATGAGAGCTCGGTCTTTCGATAACCAGCCAAATGTGCCCATGCAAGACTCGATTATGGCCCTTGAAATTGTCAAAATTGCTATAATACAGCTTGTGAACACAATAGAGCCTCAATGTACTATCCGATCTTCACCATACATACATGCTCTAGATTGAAAATGACCAAAGAACCATACCAGTACAGCATAGGCCCTCATGGGCCTCTTGTTTTTTAGGTAATTGAAAACGTTTTCAATAATGCGTTTCATTGATGTTACTCTAGGTTTATCATTCAATGTTTTTTCCTTTAACAATTGTGATAAACCATCTAAACCATTGCGTCTTATTGCCAACTCTAAATGCTGAAGACAAAGACCACTTCTTGATATTTTGCTCCCCATTTCCTTTGACGCGACATTAATTAAACTATCATAGATGATAGTCACAATCTTTGTTATATTTATAAATTGACTGAGGAAGTTGTTAATTCACGGTTTTTGGCCAAAATATCAACATTTATATTGGTATGCAGCACCAATTGCTGAAGACTTTCAAACATCAGCAAGTGCATCATATGCTGAATATTATTGAATATTTATAAATTTTGTCACAAGATATTCTTGTTTGTTACATTCAAGATCTGGATACACAGATCTGAATAAAGGCAATGTATCAACAGACCCTAACACAGTACATGTATCTTGAAAAGCACTTAGGAGTTTCCATATTTCAAATGCTCTGATGATTCTAGGAAGGTCAAACTTCCTGAAGTTGTGACCTATAAGAATACATTTTCCTCTACATTGTAACCATGAAAGAAAATACACTAAAACTGTTTGTAGATTGTAACTTTCTACTGGTTTTCAAATGTGAAACATTGTATTATTCCTGACAGTAAATCCTGTAACTTCTGATGCACCCAGAGAAATTGGTTGTGATGGTAAAATGTAATGATTGAATTTTTCATTTCCACAAACGGCTGATAATTGGATAATGTCACAATTTTGTTGAGGGATGTTGTCTCAATTTCACAATAAACTTTCACAGAAAAGTTCTCTTGAAGAACACTACGAGATGGAGGAGGTGTAATGGCTCCGGGAATTTCTGTAATGTCAGAAACAGATAACATGGCAACACCCAAATGATATGAGACTCCTTCTCTCAGCTCTTTTTGTGCACTGCTGTATTTGTTTTTCAATTTTTAGCTCACCTATGCACGAAGTGCAAGGTGAGCTATTGTGATCACATTTTGTCCGGCGTCTGTGCGTCGTGCGTCGTCCGTCGTCAACATTTGAGCTTGTTAACACTCTACAGGCTACATTTTGCATCCAATCTTCATGAAAGTTTATCAGAACGTTCATCTCTATAAAATCTTGGACAAGTTCGAAACCGGGCCATATGAGGTCAAAAACTAGGTCACTAGGTCGAATTGAAGGGAAATCTTGTTAACACTCTGGAGGCCACATTTTCAACTTGAGCATGTTGAAACTCTATCAGAATGTATGTCTTGATGATATGTAGGTCAAGTTCGAACATGGGTCACGTCGGGTCAAAAAGTAGGTCACTAGGTCAAATTGAAGGAAAATCTTGTTAACACTCCAGAGGCCGCAATTTTTGCTTCAGCAGTTTGAAATTTTGTCAAAATGTTTGTCTCAAAAATATTTAGGTCAAGTTCGAATATGGGTTATGCCGGGTCAAAAACTAGGTCACTAGGTCAAATTGAAGGAAAATCTTGTTAACACTTTTGATGCCACATTTTTTGCTTCAGCAGCTTGAAATTTGGTCAGAATGTTTGTATTAAAGATATCTAGGTCAAGTTCAAATATGGGTCATATTGTGTCAGAAACTAGGTCACTAGGCCAAATTGAGGGAAAATCTTGTTAACTCTGTAGAAGCCGCATGTTTTGCTTCAGCGGCTTGAAATTTGGTCAGAATGTTTGTCTAAGTTCGGATATGGGTCATGCCGGGTTAAAAACTAGGTCACTAGGCCAAATTGAAGGGTAAGCTTGCTAACACTCTGGATACTGCATTTTAAATTTCAGCATGATAAAACTTTATCAGAATGTTTTTCTTGATGATATGTAGGCCAAGTTCGAATATGGGTCATGCTGGTTCAAAAACTAGGTCACTAGATCAAATTGAAGGAAAATCTTGTGAACACTTTGGATGCCGCATTTTTTGCTTCAGCAGCTTGAAATTTGGTCAGAATGTTTGTCTGAATTATATCTAGGTCAAGTTCGAATATGGGTCATATTCGATCAGAAACTAGGTCAATAAAGGAAAATATTGTTCAAACTCCGGAGGCCGCATTTTTACTTTGAGCAAGTTGAAACTTTGTCAGAATGTTGTCTTGATGATATCTAGTCCATGTTGGAATATGGGTCATATCAGGTAAAAAAATATAGATCACTAGGCCAAACGAAGGAAAATATTGTTAACACTGTGGAGGTTGCATTCAGAATAATTGTCTTGATGTGTTTTGCATTGCAGTACATTGTATAATTAAGGTGAGCGATCCAGGGCCAGCATGGCCCTCTTGTTATGTTTAATTTTTGTTTTTTAAAGGTTATTGTATTTTCAAACAAAAGCCTTTTCACTTTATTTTGTCTTGTTTTGCAGCTAATTTGCATAAAATTTACCAGGAGAAATACCCATTTTAAGATTCACCCGATTAATGTATGAGCAACCAGCGTTCTTCTGTGCAACTGTACAATTCAACCGATTCCTTAAACTACCAGAAGCTGAATAATGGCAGCGTTTGGGTGCTTTTGATGCAAGCATGTTGTTGAGTGGAGGCACAGGAGCAATTTTTTCAACAATAGACACAAATGCTTCAAAGACATGATTCAGGTCTTTTCTCAATTCTTCACATGTTAGATCTTTTCCATAAGGTGTAGAACTATGATTGTAAGTTTCAGGATTACACCAAGTGTCTTATGTTTCATGTTTACCAAAAGCATGTGGTACAATTTGCTTACAAAGGCAGTTGCAAGAGCAGAAGGATTCTCTTTGTTTTGACATAATGCATATCAAAAACTTTTTTGAAACCACTGAATATCCTGTGAGGCACTTATGTTTTTTCTGAAGGCTATATAAACTGTTCCCAAGGTGTTTCTTTGTATGATTCAAGTCTGACCATTTTTTGATTAGATGAGAGACTGCTGATTTTATTTTGGCCATAGTTGTGGCAACATCATCCATAATAGTTACCCCCACCTGAACATTTTTTGATTCAACTTATTTTACTAAACTACACCCAACATCAGGCTCCATGGCTTTTGAACTACCATACCAATTTTTGGAACAACTGTCTTCTAACCTCATGGAAGGATTATTTTTACATTCTTTGATCTGACGTCATAGGCAACAATTTTTCCAGTCTTATTTCCAAATAATGTACCAACCCCAGATTTGCTGTCATAACAGCGACTAGAACCTTGTTTCTGCCATCCCATGTCATATTTGAATTCCCCTGATGGCATCTGGGTAGGGTCTTCTTTACTGAAAGAGATAGAAGATGACATTTGCAAGACTAGCCATGATTTGATTTCAATACATTACTCAATTGTGAACACAAAAAGCTCATAATTAATTGTCTATAATGTACCAACAAACCATGTATTTGATCAATGAGTAATTTCAATAATTCATGTAATATTTTAACAAAATAATAATACATTTTCACAAAATTTCAGTGTCATGGTCCATAATACCCACATTAGGGGAGAATCTTGTGTAAGCCGTCCCGTATCTCAGTCAGTAATGCAGTCCCCTTGTAAGCGAGGGGTCCCGGGTTCAATTCCCAGCCAGGCTGCATATGCAGCATATGTTTATCTCCTTGTGACATCAGTTTTTCCTTGAGTGAACACCAGTATTATATTTTCTGGTACTTTATTGTATGTCACTATTGTGTTTATATTTCGAAATTTTTATTTCTAGCTCCACCTTGGATTCAAAACTACAATAAATACATTTATATTTGTAAAAATCGGGCAAAAGGTGAAATTGTGCATTATTAGCAATTTCTTCTTTAGACACAATGTTTCCTAATTTTGTCAGCTTTGGAGGCGTCCGAAAGTGTCTGTATGAGGAAATGGATTAAGTTTGTATATATTTCCCAACACCAAATTTTAATACACAGAAGCTTGATAAGAAAGGCATATTGTCTGCTTGTTGTTGATTTCCCATAAACATAATAATATAATGTTTTTTACGATAAAGTTATGCATAACTTGATAAAGTTATGCATCAAGTTATGCAAAGTTATGCGTCAATAAAACCATTTTCTTTCAGTTTGAAAATAAAACAACAACAAACAATTTCAGGGAGAAAGAGGAAAGAAATATTTCTGAGAGGAGTATTTGTCATAATCTACTACATCAATTACAAATACTTACATTATCATCATTACCCCTGGGTGAATAAAAGAAAGAATAATCAAGTTGCATTCTTATTGTATTGAATTGTATCATTACAAATAAGCAAATTTGAAACAGGTTATAATTCCATTAGTCGCCGGGCAGAAGCCTGTGACTTATATTTTTAATAGGTTTGCGGAAATGACATGGGAGTTATTATTAGAATCTTTTTTTTTTTAAATGTCTTGAACTTAATTATTACAATTGCGTTTGTTTGAAAACACTAAGTTATGACACATCTAACATGAAATAAATAATCCGATGTTTTAAGTATTTGCAGTTTCTTTATTTTGACTCACATTTATGTTTTTTTGTCCTATTTAAGAGGACAGAGGACAAAAGAGTCCCTGTTAGATGTCAATATCGAGATAAAAATTCACGTTGAATTTTCCTTTTAATAGCAATTTTAACTTACTGAATGTTGTTCTTATGTTCAAAGAGATATCTTGATTTATGAAGAATTCATTTAATAGTGTTTAACCATGTATATCTAAAATATGAACTGTTTCTAAGCTAAAACTGTTGATCATGTGACTAGCGAATACCGCTACGAAGGCTACGAAGGAAAGAAATTGACATATGTGGGAAAACTTCAAAAGATGTAATTGTATACACCCTTAATAGTTAATTGTAGGCGATTCAAGATGTTTATTTTGTTCGAAACAAATGAAGAAGAGAACAAACTGAGATAAAACTGGTTTTAATTAATAGAAATATGATTTTTAATGAACACTCTCTACCTATAAGGAGAGTGTAAAGAACGACAACTCTGCCAAGAAGAATGGTTTCGTACAAAATTATTTCGTCCTTGACACTTTCAAATGTGTCCTTAGATTCCCTACAGGCATTTTGCTTGCATTCTGCATATTGTTATGCATCATTGACATAAGGGCGGTCATTATAATTAATTTTAAAACATGAGTAGCTATTATTTTCATTATTAAAAAGGAAGGAAAGAATTACAATAAATCAACATGTAGGGTTCAAATTATGTTTGAAATTAAGTTTAAATTATACAACAATATTAATAAAATATGATATTTTATTTCGAGGGTGGTCTACTTCGTAAATATATTGGACCACATTTTAACATTTGTCAAAGTATGATATAATTAGGATGCCAAGTTAATACAGATAAACAACGATGTTTCCCGTCAATAGGTAATGTGTATGAACTTGTGTCCAGAATGGATTTTTCAATGCAGTCACGATTCTGCTACAGTGCTACGTTTTGATTGGATGAAAAGAAAATATCGAAACAAAAAAAAATTCTAGAGAAAATAATTAAATATGATAATACGTTCTCGATAAAGGAACGAGCACAAATAATTTTATGTGTGATAATTTCCGTTTAATAACATGCATTTCTAAAACGAGTTCAAATAACAACTCGTAAGTTTTTTTTGACTTTCCGGAAGTTATAAATCCAAATTCCTGTAATATGACGTCATTCTATTAGTGGTGCCATAATATGACGCCATTCTATTAGTGGTACAGAAGTAGAGCGTTGGCCTCTTGTATCAAAGGTCCCTGGTTCGAGTCCCGTGATGAGCGGGTCCTGACTTTGGGATTTTTTTACACAAACGGCGTGAGTACTGGTCAAGTCTCCAGGAAGCAGACATCGAGCGTGATTAATATAAGCTGAAAGCTTGTTTTTGTTTCACAATCGATGTAAAATAAATAAGTTTAAACTAAATGAACCAAAAGGAAAACAACAGAAATTATAGGAATTGTTAGTTTGACTTGTCACAAATGTAGTTCCATGAATTATGGAATCGTTTTATTTGAAGTACTTTATGAAGGGCAAGTTGATTATTTGTTGTACCTGTCATCATAATTTCATGGATGTAAAATCTTGGCTATATTTTAAAGTTAAATATAAGCTTAACCTGATGATGATTTTTATTTTCTTTGCTTAGGTCGGTATGACTCGTAAGCAAGGGGCTTACTGCAGTTTGGGGGAATTATTCACCGATCACAACATATAATAAATGTTTACCCGAAATAGGTAGCACCTATACTCATATTATCATCTTCAGCAATTTAACCCTTTTCTCATTGTTTTAAAAGTAGATTGCTGCAACGGTGTCGAATGTAGACTTGAATAGGAGAAAGGTAAAATCCTAAATTGTCTGTTTTGTGGTTTTATTGAAAATAATAAAAAAATCAAATATTCTGACAAACATCTTGAAAAGTGAACCGGTATGTGGAATTCACAAATCTTATAATTATGCCTTAATGAAAGCTTTGTATACATACTAAGACTAATGATTTGCATGATTACTCATTTCCATAACTGTTTATGATCAATAATTAGTTGGCTGTGTGTATGGTCAACCTACCTTATTCATTTCGTTGACAAAAGAATGCAACTAATGATACATTTTCACTTGACACTGTTTTTTCAACTACTATAATGTAAGTGTTATGCATAACTGCATTATGGATTTCTGGTTACATTGATGCTTGCATCAACTTTCTCTTGTCTCAAATATGTTGACAGTAAATATAAAACTTTTAGGAATAACCAGGGACACTTTATTACCCTGGACAACCGAACAAAATATTTTACATGCTGACAGATCATTACTTGCATCGTAGAAACAGTGTTTACTCATGATCTTTTGACAATTGTTTTGACAGCGTTCGATCGTCCAAATTCTATTTAATTAAATTACAGATCTTTGCTAAAACCTATTCAACAGGTTGACATCATTGAATTATTCAGAAAAAGAATGTTAGAAATTCCAAATATTGCCCTGATGCCAGTTGAGTTTTTTAGGGAAAACGCCATATTTACCACTAATTTAAATAAAAATGGTGCCATCTTAAATTGAGTTCATTACAGAAATAGATGGATGAATATTTGCTTAGTGAAATGCAAGAACCAAGCTACGGGAAACATATGCTCATTTTTGCATAAATTAGATTTTAAAATTACAAATTACTCCACTTAGTTATTTAGAAGAATAGAATTAAGATGAATTACCTCCCCTGGAATTTTAAATTTTTGTTTATTTGGGTGTTTTAGACGTCTTTAACATCATGTCTTGTTATATCAAGGCAATAGTTCACATGTTTGTGATCCCTGGGTTAACAAACCAGTACAAGGCTAGGAAATTAACCTTGCTCAATGGAACTCAACCATAATTGTTTGCGTCGCGATCTTGTATCGAATCCTTGACACCCGGTTCTAAATCTCCAACACTTACCATTCGGCCAAGGCAGATTGGTTTTATAATTCTTTTTTATCATGAAATCTAATGATATTTTTTATTGAGGATCACAACTTTCCATGTTTAGAGTTGTATAACAGTTACTGTAGCTTCTACTTCTTTTATGAGTTTTGAAGTCAAATGTGCTCCGATTTGTATAGTATCTATGCAGAGAGTGAAGACGAGATGAGAATGTACGAAGGCTCTCATCAGTGACAGTCTTTACTTATATTTTATGTTATCAGTTTGTCGCTAGATATGTTTTATTGCGTTCTATACATTATATATATAAGAAGTACTATTAATTTTATATATCTTTTGAGACAGAAAAACACACACCAAATGTAATCATATTTGTATATAAAATAGTGTTTTGCTTCCTTAGCAACACCATTGAGAAGAATATTTTGAACCTATATTGGGGATACATGTACAGACAATTATAAATCAGATGTAAAACCAATGACTTTCCTAGTAACATTTTACTTCATCTTTTGTGTAGGTTTATAACATAGTTTGAGAAATGTGGAATATTTATCTTGGCATCCTGTCACCATGGTAACACGAATATTTACTCTATGTCATAGTTGTTTCTTCTTGAATTTGTTTAACAACATTCATTTTCCCAAAGTATTGTTTTGAATTATCAATTTATTATCAAACTGGTAACGCATTTAAATGCCATATTTCTAGGGGTGACTATTGAGCCCAAAAATCACTATTGCGATAGTATTGATTTTCAGAAAGTACCATTGCAATATTTAAACTATTGCACAACTGATATTGTGATGCATTGCAATACTATTGCTTTTATTGAACTTTAAAAAAATAACTATTCTAAAGTCTAATTACAAGGAATAAAAGTATCAAAAAGAGCATTTTATTATTTATCTTTTATTTAAAAACTTAAAAAGAAACCCTTTGCTCTCAAAAAGAACTTAATTTTCCAGCTTACACATAAATAAGAACATTTATCACTTTTCAGGCAACAAAATTTGTTCACAGACAAGTAACATGGTCTTTTCTCTAAGAAATAAAAGCATATCTGCATATTTAGATTCAATGTACTACATGAACCAATACTATCGATAGTTCCAACCACTATTGCGATAGTTATTGATCTTCAGTTTTACAATCGATGCATTACTATTGCCCTTGTCACTATTGCAATTTATTTGTTTGAAGAGATATTACTATTCATGAATCCTATAATCATTTGTGTTCATAAGGTCGCATAAAATAAGCATTCAAAAACTCAATTTTTTCCCTTAATAAACCCCCCTTGTAAAGAAAGGTTTGGGAGCGAATTGTACAAATTGATACCCAAATGTATTTTGTTTTATTTCCTTCATCAAATGATGAATTTTGATAGAAAATATGAATTTCTCCAAAAAAATATTATTTATGCAAACAAAATGATTGGAAAATTAGGAGAATTTTCTTTTTAAATCATAACGATTCAGTTCAGTGAAAAAAGTGAGCCAGTTGATATGGCAACCAAAGTCCATAACAATGGTTTTTTGGCTATTTTTGGCTTCTTTCATCAAGTTGAGAAAATTTATGAAGTTCGAACAAAATACATGACCATGCGTGCCACATTCCCTTTATGGGAGTGGAGTGCAAATGCTTACAGAGACGGGCTATTTAAAAGTCTAAAATAGCCCATTCTCAGGTGACCGATCCAGGGCCTCATGGCCCTCTTGTTTAGTTGAACCATGCAAGCCAGACTATCTGTCCATAGCTGTATAATAAGAGTATGTTTAAGTGAAAGAATATTGGACAAAATGACAAACACAGGCTGGCCCAAATAACCAATCATGCATCAGTGATACTTTAACCCTTTCCCTCATACGACAATTCTGCAGCAGATGAACTTGGAATTTATTTTTAAAAAAATAGAATATCTCTATAATTGAATGGATAACCTATGACTAAAAGTGGAAAACATTGTGGCAAAAGGAGAAATTGCTTGTCTTGAGCAATTTTTTCTTTTGTCACTATGTTTTCAAAAAGCTGTCTGCTGCAGAGGCGTCAGAAAGCATATATATGAGGGAAAGGGTTAAGCCAATCCCTGATACAGATTATGTTTTCCTCACTCTGTATCAAATTCTTTCATTAACTTTCATTTTAAAAAAACCTGAAGCATCCAATATTTATATAAAGTGTTCTAAACAATTAAACATTTATATATCCACCCTTTCCTCTATTCAAAAAATTTGGAGCAAGGAACTTTTAAAACTTCCAGGCAGATATATGAACAATCACAATAAATGAAAGTTAAATTATTGAGTATAATTAAAAACTTAAGGCAAAAGGAGAAATTGTTCTTAATGAACTATTTCCTTTTTGTCATAATGTTTAAAAAAGGTGCCTGCTGCATATGTATCAAAATGAATCTGCAAGTGAGAAAGATTTAACCCTTTCCCACTTGCAAAGGCATTTTGACGCATCTGCAGCAGATGACTTTTGAACTTTTGAAAACCTTGTGGCAACAGAAAAAATTGCTCAAAACATGCAATTTCTTTTTTTGCCACAATGTTTTTAACTCTATTTAATAGTAAAACCTTCATTTATTGAGATTTTTCATGTTTTTCTCAATAAGTTTTGAAAGTTGCCTGCTGCAGAATTGTAGTATGTGGGAAAGGGTTAAGATATTATCTTCTTTGACAGCATGGAAAAAGGGGGAAAACACAAAAAGAGCTTTAGGTTTGCACCACCGGAGAATCGAAGCTATTCTTACCAAACTTTGGGGTATAAAACCATTGCAAAGATTGAACAGAGAATATCAGAAGCTTCTGGGAATTCAAATCCGTGAATTAAAGAAATGGACACAATCACACAAACGAGGCAGTGAAAAAAGAAAAAGAAAAAGAAAAAGCAAGCCCCATCAAAGAATGATGATGCAGCATCACAAATTGTTTTTTGCAAAAATTCGGCAATTGTTATGGTCTACACAGCGATTACACAGGATAATTCAAAAGATGCAAAAAAAGAGGCCAACAGTAAGAAAATTTAGTTTTTTCATTTAACTGTTTCCATATATCCTTGTATATTATAAGGTCTTCTAAGTGGAAGAAAGTCTGTAAAACACTTTATGGGGACTTCTCAGATATTCAGCAAATTTTCAGAGATGATATCAATAAAATTCTTTTATTATAAATTTTCGACAACTTGGTCTTTATCAAGATTTAAAAAAAGAAGAAGATAATTGAAGTCCAATCTGGTGTTGAAGAGATAAAATTGTCATGATCTTCTTAGCTGTAATACAACTTTTATAGTTATAGTGGACAATTTGATGCCTTCAACACCCAAATTTACTGCACTAAAATTTCTATTGCTTTTTTTAACTCTTTGCATGCTAAATTATTTTCGTCTGCTATATTGTCGCCTGCAAAATTTTGAAAAAATATTTATTTTCCCCAAGTGTTTACTGAAATTGAATCGGAGGGACAAACAGTTTGGATCTCAGATCAGTCCCCACGTTTTGTGGGGACTGATCTGGATCCAAACTGTTTGCAAATGTCATCAACGGTTGACAAAACCCGCCGCTAGCGTGCTAAGAGTTAATTTTGATAAAGACCAAGTGATCAAAAGTTTGATAATTAAAGATCTATAGCTTTATTTATATAAAGTGTTTCCATATGTATACATGTCATAAGCTATAAATTTCCAAATTCAAAGCATCTGAATATAAAGAAAGCTACGGTGACTACCATTATTTATTTTTTGAAAATGAAATTATTATTTTAGACTGAACAGAAAATATAGTGGGAATATAATACATTGCTCTTTAAAAGAGAGCAGTTTCTACTTTTCCCAAATTGTTTTCAAATCTTGTATCTTTGAAAGATATACTCAATCTAGATTTGTGTGCAAATGAAAGTATTTTCTGTTTTTATCATGCTATTCAAGAATTGGGGTGGAATTCTACAGAAAAGACTTGGAGCTTTTCAACGCAAGTTTGTGAGGGTTATCGGAAAATCTAGATGGCTTCACAGACAAGTACGATTAACCAATGGAAGGCTAAATGGACTCATGAAAAGAGATAGAATTAGTAAGAGAGCAAAACACCTTCTGACGCGAGCATTGCTGAACTTGAAGAAATCACTTAATCATGCACAAAAACAAATTAATGCTATACCGAAGGTAAGTGTGTTTTAGCTTGTTTTATAGTATGAGAAATCTTCTGTGAAGGAAGTCTCCTTAACAACAAGACGTAAGAGATAGATTTTAAATTAGGCATCACCCGCAAGTGATTTCATTGTGACAAATCTTTTTCAGTTATATAAAAAATGTTTGATGTTTTGACTTTTGAACTACTTTTTAGAAACATCTATCATTGCAATTTTGTTGCTGCCTGGGGACATTCATGTTTCACAAATACATCTTGTTGTGTATAACCCTTTCCCTCATACGACAATTCTGCAGCAGACGACTTTGAACATATTTTGTCAAAAAATAGAAAAATCTTTTCAATTGAAAGGATAACCTATGACTAAAAGTGTTAAACATTGTGGCAAAAGGAGAAATTGCTCGATTTGAGCAATTTCTACTTTTGTCACTATGTTTTCAAAAAGCTGTCTGCTGCAGATGCATCAGAAAGTGTCTATATGAGGGAGAGGGATAATCATATACAAGAGGAGCTTGATGATCTTAGATGTTTTGTTGTATTTGAGAAAGTAAAAAAATATGTTTAATGATTTGTTTCTATTTTACTTATGCAAATTTTGTTGTCATTTGAATAGTGATTTAGGAGAAGATGTCATTTAATGATTTTTCAATTCTTAGCTCTAGTAACTGTCTTGTGCAGCAGAGCATAAGCGATTTATCAATTTATGTAGAACAGAACAGTTGAATCAATTTTGGTAAAGGGCAACTAAAGGAATATTTGTGTGAAATTATTTGACTTGTGATTTAGGAGATGTCATTTAATGATGTCGTCTATTTTTAGCTCCAGCAGAAGTATTGTGTAGCAGAGAATACAGGTTTTATAAATTTTAGTGGAGGGTAACTCAAGGAAAATTGGTGTAAAATGATTTTGTCATTAGACCAGTGGTTTAGGAGAAGATATATAATTCATATTCATATTCTATTTTTAGCTCTGGCAGCCATCTTGATTAACTGAATTGTTTAAAAAAAATTGGTTGTGGTCACTAAAGGAACGTTTGTTTGAATTAACATTGAACTTTTTCAAAGTAGTTGTTCAAAGATTTTTGAATTTTAGTTATGTTGGCCATTTTGATCAATGTTTGAATTATTTTGGTTGAGGGCCACCTAAGAAATACCACTGTAACTTATTTTGAAGTTGGTGCATTTGTTAAGGAGGAGAAGATTTTTAAGGAAAATGTGAACGGACAGATAGACGATGATTAACATAGATCATTGTCATAATAGCAAATAAACTTTGACAAACTCTTTTGTATTATATAATGCATAATGTATGTCGCATTTGTTTAACTTTTTAGCTCATCTAAGCACGAAGTGCAAGGTGAGCTTTTGTGATCACTCACCGTGCGGCGTCGGCGTCTGTTAACAATTTTCTACAAATGACTTCTACTAAACCAATGGACAGATTTCAAAATAACTTCACAGGAATGGTCCTTAGGTGGTCCTCAAAGTTGTTCAAAGAAATTAATTCCAAGTAGAACTTTGGTTGCTGCGGCATCAGAAAAGGGGAAAATTGTCAAATCTTAAAAAATCTTCTTGTCCAAAAGTACTGGCCCGATTTGAAAATCATTTTGCACAAATGTTCCTTGATGTACCCTCTACCAAGATTGTTTAAATATTTTTGATCCATTGAAAAACATGGCTGCAAGGGGGCAGAGCTTATTTTCCTTATATGTGCATTGTTAAAACTTTAAAAATCTTCTTGTCCAAAAGTACTGGCCCGATTTGAAAATTACTTTTCACAAATGTTCCTTGGGGCACCCTTTATCAAGATTGTTCAAATATTTCCAATCCATTGAAAAACATGGCCGCCAGGGGGCGGAGCTTGTTTTCCTTATATGTGCATTGTTAAAACTTTGAAAAATCTTCTTGTCCAATAGTACTGGCCCGATTTAAAAATTATTTTGCACAAATGTTCCTTGGGGCACTCTTAACCAAGATTGTTCAAATATTTCCCATCCGTTGAAAAACATGGCCGCCAGGGGGGGCGGAGCTTGTTTTCTTTATATGTGCATTGTTAAAACTTTAAAAATCTTCTTGTCCAAAAGTACTGGCCCGATTTGAAAATTATTTTGCACAAATGTTCCTTGGGGCACCCTTTACCAAGATTGTTCAAATATTTCCGATCCATTGAAAAACATGGCTGCCAGGGGGCGGAGCTTGTTTTCCTTATATGTGCATTGTTAAAACTTTAAAAATCTTCTTGTCCAAAAGTATTGGCCCTATTTGAAAATTATATTGAAAACTATTGAAGTTCTATTAAATCAGGTGAGCAATATAGGGCCATCATGGCCCTCTTGTTTGTATTATGGGCCGGAAGTCTAGATTGCTGAATAAAGAATTGTCATTGTCAATGTCATAAGCTAAAAATAGAAATGTTTACAAAATTTAATGCTGTTTGCTGCAATGTTTTCAAATACCATTAGCAAGTTTCAGGGGGTAGTCAATGGAAAGTATCTGCTACTTTGAGTTCATATTTTAACCTGTTGCCTTGTAAATTTCAGTGGCTTGTTATAAAAATCAGCAATCAATGAAGAATCCAGGCTCCTATTCACCAGTCATTAAATGACGGATCTTATAATTTATTAGAAATCATTTAAACTTGTGACTTAGAATAATCTTTGAATGCATTTAACCCTTTCCCTCATACGGCAATTCTGCAGCAGACGACTTTGAACCTATTTTGTCAAAAAATAGCAAATCTCTATAATTGAATGGATAACCTATGACTAAAAGTGGAAAACATTGTGGCAAAAGGAGAAATTGCACGTTTTGTGCAATTTCTTCTTTTGTCACTATGTTTTCAAAAAGCCGTCTGCTGCAGAGGCATCAGAAAGCGTCTATATGAGGGAAAGGGTTAATTAGAGAATTTTCAGAATGTTTGGCACTTACTGGCCTGGATGTCAGTTGGAGAAGTCTGCATATAAAGACTTATTTGTCTCTGGAAAGGTTTGAAGGCTTCAACTCTACTTGATAATTACACTTTGATTTATTGAGATCTTCCTTTTTTTGCCAAGATGTTTTCAAAGTCATCTGCTTCAGATTTGTTGATAGTGCTAAAAGGATAAAAAGCAAAATAAAATATTTTAGTGTATCTATTGGACTTGCATTTTCATCACTGTGTTGAATCCATAATAATAAAAATAATAATAATACTTTATTTAATGAGGGTAACACAGTTAGTTACTAATCTTCCCTGTGGCCCTCAAACCTATAGACGGTATTATTTTTAGCTCTACTGGCCAAAGGCCAGAAGAGCTTATGCCGTGGTGTGGTGTCCGTCGTATGCGCGTGCGTCCGTGCATGCGTCCGTAGACAATTGCTTGTGAACGCAATACAGTCTTCAGTTTTGATTGTACCTCAATCAAACTTATACAGTAGTTAGATATCCATGAGAGCCCTTTCGCAAACACAATAGAGGCTCCATTTACTATCTGATCTTCACCAAACTTAGATAGTAGTTAAATATTGATGAGAGCTTAGTTCCTTTTGCAAACCAGCCAGATCCGCCCATGCAAGGCTTGATTATGGCTCTTGAATTTGCAAAAAGTGCTATAATAGAGCTTGTGAACACAATAGAGGTTCCATTTACTTTCTGATATTCACCAAACTGAGATAGTAGTTAAATATTGATGAGAGCTCGGTTCCTTTCGAAAACAAGCCAGATGTACCCTTGCATGACTGGATTATGGCCCTTGAAATTGTCAAAATTGCTATAATACAGCTTGTGAACACAATAGAGGCTCCATTTACTATCCGATCTTCACCATACATACATGCTCTGGATTGAAAATGACCAAAGAACCATCCCAGTAGAGCATAGGGCCTCATGGGCATCTTGTTAAAAGAGATGTTAACTTTCAAAATGTTTGAGTTCATTTCTTCTCTTACTTATGTATTTAAGATAGAGCATGCAGTGTGTACCTTTTCTATCCATCTTTCTCTGTGGAAGTGACTTTATATCTGTACCAATAGTCAAGTTCCATTGTTTCTATTGAAACTTCTGTTTTGTACTATTTACAGTTTCTGAGAACCAGAGGATTCATGAAACAATTAAGGAGCCTAAACAGACAGGTGTCATTGTTAAGTAGATTCAAAGGAGGGATTAGACAAGATGTAAATAAAGCAAATTTGAATATAAAAGATCTGTTTCGTCGTCTGTTTGGTATATATTCACAAATCAAGAAGTTGAACAATATGACGACAAGAGACAGGAAAAGAACTTCCTACCTTACCTTGTACTATAAAAATCTGACAAAGGTAAGTCCAAGTTTATAGTAAGCTATTTATATTATGAATACTACCAAGCATGAAAGGTGACCGTCTCCGTGGTCTAGAAGTTAGATTATCCGTCTTTGGGAGAGGGAGACCAGGTTTTGTTGTCCGGTTGGGTCATGCAAAGTATGTACTCTAAAAAGGTAGTAATGGCTTCTCTCTTAATAATAATAATAATACTTTATTTAATGAGGGTAACACAGTTAGTTACACTAATCTTCCTTGTGGCCCTCAATATAGTATAAATCCGGTAGTTCTTGTAATTTACCCAGGAAATGCTTTGCTATAACTGAAATAACTGTAATACCATTGAAAGCCACATTTAACACCAGTATAAGAAGAAAAATGAAAGGTATTTGGACCTTTTCTCAAAGAATATACATTTGATATTATTCTTCAAATTATTGTGGGAAAAAATGAAAGTTGTTTGTTTTGAATAAACCTGTCTTGAAAGTAAACATACCTTACAAGGCTTACATTCTGTCAAGTTTCAAGCAGTTAGACTACTATAATAAAAGTAAGCTTATATAAACCTATTTGAAATCCTTTTTTTTAAGTCAAAAATACGTTATCTGTCATATAATACCTGATATATATATAATCTCAAACCTGATTAATTCCATCCAAGAAATTTAGTACCATAATACGGCCTAGAAACTTGGTAGAGAGATAGGAAAAATAACTAATTACTTACCTATTGAGGTAACTCAAGAGCCATTAGTCTTTAGACTCATATTTTAGAGTACTGACCATGGTCTATCAGTTATCCACAGTTCAAATAACATTTCTTATCATTTGAATTTTTGAATAATATTGAGGAAAATACCGAGACTAAATATGTTATCTGCTATTTTTCATCGTCTATCTCAGTGGAATATCAATAATCCTTGTTGTAGTCTCTTATTAATTGTCTAAAATAAATGTCAATCAATTACAAGTAATCAATTTCATCATGAAGGAACTACATTGACAACTCGGATTAATTGATTGATTGGAATTATCAATTTCATCATGAAGGAACTACATTGACAACTCGGATTGATTGATTGATTGTAATTTAATTGAGTTTTCGATGGTATTTCTGTAAAAGATGAATGATGCTAGTTACAATCACTTTTATCAATCATCAAAAAAAATGAACAGTCAACTCAGGGTTTGAACCCATGACCCCTTGGATTGATTGCCCTCAGTGTTATAAACTTAACTATTTATGGCCAGACTTGACCACTCTGAAATAGATAACTTTTGTAAATATTTCCAAAAGCTCCCATAAATGTAACATATGCTCATTCTATTTTCTCCACTATGTCTTCTTCAGCACACTGGCTCAAGTTTCTACTTCTATTCCTTCTTATTTTACCCTCTTTTCTTCAAATATAGTGTCAAGATCAAAATCAGTATTCCAGGTTATGGGTTGATCAATTAAATTTCATTGCAGCTAACAAAGATTCTGAAGTCCCCAAGAACTCCAGCCACATACTTGAAAATACTTACTAATTTAGGAAATACAGTTAAAAAACTACAGAAAAGGGTCGGCATACATCAGGGTTGGCATTTGAGACTGAACAAATATCTGAAACGAAGAGATAATGTGATCAGTTCATTATCAAGATCTTTAAAATCAAGGATGACTAAAATAGAAAAGGGACAGCAATGGAAGATTAACAACCTGAATAAGAGAATGGTAAGTTTAAATGATTAATGAATCTAATAAATTTGGAAATCAGTTTTATTATATCAAAGAGGTTCAGCACAGTCAGCGTAACTTTAAGGTATTTATTTTTCATAGCCTACAAGAACTATCAGAGATGACGAGTTTGAATATAACTTAATAAGAGAAGCCACTCCCCAGTTCCTAGCTAACTATATCATCTTCCTGGTGGGCATGTTTTCAAACAACTGATATGACTGCTAGAATTTATGTTAAGGGGTAACACATTAACCATTTTTCTAAAGGGCCACCTAAGATGTCCTAAAATAAGGTAAGCGGTTTTAGACTTGAAGAATTTTAAAGTATTGTAATTTAATGTCCTGTCTGATGCAGCAGCAACCAGCTCTACAAAGAATTTAATTCTTTGAACACTCTTTAAAGAGGACCACTGAAGGAACAATCCTGTGAAGTTTGGTTGAAATTGGCCAGATGATTAAGAGGAGTTGTTGTTTAAAAACAATTGCTGATGATGCACATCATTTGAGTAGAATGGTCATAGGGTGATGAAAATAGCTCATCAGTGACCTTGAGCACATTGTTCGCAGGTGAGCTAAAAATAACAAATTTAAAGTTATTTTAGTACTACCTTAACTTAAAATGACACAAAAATGATAACAAAATCTAATATAGCCACTTGTTAAGAATATTTTAATTTACATTTCAGAATTCCCAAAGGAAAATTTTCATGACTAAGTTCAGACAAATGGCAAGCGCTACAGAACGAAATGTTAATAGCGAATTAAAAGGAATCCGAAGACAGCTTACTAAAATGCAGCGAGCAAATCGCCGTTTCACTGTTAGATTTGCTAGTAAGGTGAGTGCAATTAAACTGAGTTCTGGCTTCGGGTATTTATGATAATTAAAAGAAACCAATAATTGTTGCATTAGGCTAATGAATAGGGCTAGAGCTGTGGGTCATAATTGTTAGATTATTATGAAATTTCATTACTCTGCTTTGGTTAACCCTTTCCCTCATACAACAATTCTGCAGCAGACAACTTTTAACATATTTTGTCAAAAAATGGAAAATCTCTATAATTTAATGGATAACCAATGACTAAAAGTGGAAAACATTGTGGCAAAAGGAGAAATTTGCTTGTTTTGAGCAATTTCTTCTTCTGTCACTATATTTTCAAAAATTTGTCTGATGTAGAGGCATCAGGAAGCGTCTATATGAGGGAAAGGGTTAAAGGATAAAGCACTTCTGACAAATACATTCAAAGCCAAGTATTAAGCCTTGGAAATAAAAAAAATAATTTGAAAGTCGTTTTCGCCTTAATTTCCTAAACACAAGAAAATCAGTTTATGTTTAAGTAAAATTTACATAATTCTGCTGGCGATTTGGGAATTATAAATGGTAATCTCCAGATATGCAACCTCATTTTTACTTGCATTTTGTGTCATTGTTGTGCTTATTTTGCAAACTGAGTTTTGGTTACCGTTAGACATACATTTGTATGCTGCAGATATACCAAAACTTGTATGTATCTAGTATAGGGAAGCGTTAATTGTGTCCACTTTTGGCCAGTAGACAAACGACATTGGCCCTTCTATAACTGATGTAATGGATTTATTTGATACTTTCCTTTTCTTCAATATATCATTCGACTTTTGCCAACGTTTTTTCAGGCTACTAATAAGAAATTCAATGAAATGAAATGGATACCAAAAGAGCTTAGAAGGCTAGGGCTAGAACAAAGAAAATTATGGAGGCATGTCGGCTTGATTAGAAATAGAACACACCAGTTACAGAAGAAAAGAAAACACCAAGGTAAAAAGAGGATATTGCTCAAACAAAACTTCTTATTTTCTAGATATCAATTTATAATTTATTCAGATTCTTTCAAATCAGAAAACTGCTAAAACATCATATTTGGCAGTGTTGGCAAATCCCCAGAATCATGTGGATCTCCTCCAAAAGTATCTGGTCATTTTCCAAATAAATTTGAAGAAATGTTCCTTGGTTGACCCTCTGTTCAAGGCATTGATAAGGAAACGAAGCCCTTAGTGCGTGGAGCTGTTTTGCCTTATGAATATGGCTATAGAGAAAACTTCTGCGAAAGTATCTTGCCAATTTCAAAATAATTTTGTAGGAATGTTACTTAGGTGACCCTCTTTCAGATTCCTTAAAGCCATGTTGTTTGGTTAAAAACCTGACCACCAGGGTGCAGGGCTGATTTGACTTATATGAATATAGTGAAAGCTTTAAAAATCTTCTTCTTAGAAAGTATTTTGAAGATTTTAAATAATTTTGTAGAAATGCTCCTTGTTGCCTAATGCAGTGGAGTGATACAGGCCCTCTTGGGCCTTTTGTAATATATATACCCTACCCATTTAGATCAACTATATTATTCTGATAGAGACTAAAAATTGTCAAAGATCATACCCTACTTTTTTCCTAGTACAGACAATAATTTAAAACAGACTACAAAAAAGGGAGACATTGCTTATATTTGATGAAATTCTTCTACTCTTGTCAGCTCTCTGAATTGAAGAGTTTTCATCAGATCTTAACCTTTGTTGAGGGCACAAAATCTTTAGCTTAATGAGCAATTCTTCCTCATAGTCTTGATGATATCTAGGCCAAGTTTGAATATGGGTCATGTGGGTCAAAAACTAGGGCACTAGGTCAAATTGAACGAAAATCTTGTTTACACTCCAGAAGGTCCATTTTGGGCTTGGGCATATTGGAACTTTGTCAGAATGTTTGTTGTGATGATATCTAGGCTAAGTTTGAATATGGGTCATGTCTTTTCATAAACTAGGTCACTAGGCCATATTATAGAAAAATCTTGTTAAAACTATAGAGACCGCATTTTTCAATTAACTACATTTATGTTCAACTTTGGGATACATAATATTGATAAGCTGGGTGTTAATGAGAGTGAGTCAACAAAATTCATCAAATTGACATTTTAAAGAACCGCTGAAAACAAACAATATAGGGATAATACACATTTTCGAGGGCGTGAACATCTGCGGACGCCCGCAAAATGTGTTTATGCCCGAGTGCGAAGCAGAGGGCATACACACATTTTAAGGGCGTCCGCAGATGTTCACGCCCGAGAAAATGTGTATTTTCGCTATTATTGCATAAAATAAGAGCAAACATCCAACATATAGTCCGCTGTAACGTTCAGTTGTACGATAACCGCCGATGAACATGACGCGATAAGGATTGACACATGTGACGTCATAAAGTAAACAAGTTATGTTTTATATATCCACGAACCGGTCCTACATCAAGGTTGCCATCGCTGACTCGAATGGTTTTGGATTATGTTATGCTCTTTAACTGTGAGTCTATTGCATGTTACCGATTATCGAGTTAAAGAAGCTGATGTTATTGTTAACCCTACAATTACTCCTATTCTAGGGGAGATGGAGCGTCCATGTTTTGTTTACTAACGGTGCCCGGGTAATGCATTTGTAAAACATTTAACCGGTCTGAAACGGCACGTACGCGCGAGAATCGCTTTGTTTATACATGTTTTCTCGCCGTTTACGCCCGGCTTTTGCAATGTTTCTGTATCCCTTGAGCGGGCGTAAAACATAGATTTTATGCAATAATACTTCTTCTAAACCTTCATCTCAACCAAATGGGACTTCAATTCCAACATAACCTGACCTTGGGTTAACCTTATCCCACATACAACAAATTTGCAGCAGACGACAAAAACCTTATAAATGTCAATAAAAGATTAAAAGCTTTATTGTTAAATAAAGTTGAAAACATCGTGGCCAAAATCGAAATTGCTCACCATATGCAATTTCACCTTTGGCCTACTTTTGTTCAAGATTCGTCTGCTTCTATTGCATCAAAATGTCTCTGCAGGTGGGAAAGGGTTAAAGAAGAATAAAGGGCATTGGTCATTTGTTTGTCTCCTCCCAGCAGGTTATCAAAATAATAGATTTAAACTTTGATCTTTTTTAAAAGAGACTTTTGTGCTAGCACAAATGCAACCATCCAATAATTCTGCTTTGGTAATATTAAGATCATAAAAGTCTGCTGGGGATAACTGTACAATATATTCATTTTAATATTTTATTAATTTGTGATTTTGCCCCATCCTTGGATTATTGGTGCTCCATAAAGCTGATAATAGAGACAACAACACTAGTCTATAATAATTGGTGAATCATTCATGCAGCATCTTTTAATGTATCATTCCAAAGAGGCTTACAAATGAGCTATAGTCAAGTGGAAAAGATGCTTTATTCTTCCCAAGCAAACTGGGATGTCTAACTACATGTATCTGAATTTTGATATTATAGGGCGTTTGCCTTTTTGCTTTATCCTAGGAATATTGATGCTTCCATAAGACTTGTAATTTAACTTTGTGAATCATGCTCTCGTGCCCATTTTTAGTTTCATTGAAATCTGAAAGCATTTCTCTTTAGCTTAACTTTCCCAAACATGCAGTGTCCCAATTGAGCTATTGCGATCTCTGATCTTTGACCAACAGACATCTGTCCAAATTTTCATCCCAAAGCTACTATTAAGATTTCAACATAATTTCAGCGCAATGCTCTTTCGGTAATTAACACCCTGAATTTTTCAAATAATTGAAAACCCATGCAGAACTGTGGTTGTCATGGCAAAAAAAAAAAAAAAATCTCAAAATATTCTTGTCCAAGCTTCTGGTAGGATCTGAAAATAATTTGGAATAACTAATTGTCTATTTTAATTGTTGAAATTGTTTTGAAACTGTTTGATCACAACATCACTTCGCTGTCTCAACAATGCATGAGACTTGCCTAATACAGTGCTTCGCAACTTATCAACACAGAAGTATAGAAATTGTGTGCTGGAAACTGGTCTGATATCAGTATACTACATGTATAGTATTGCCAAATGTTTGAGAAACGTAAAAACAGGCATGTTTTTCTATGGACTTTTTTTGTTGTTATTCCCAATTGTGCTAAAGCCGACCCGAAATTTCTGCTTATTATTTAAGTGTAGACACATGTAATGCCCTTCGAAACAGGGCAAGGAACTGCTGGAAATTGTATTATGTGGGTCATACCCTTTGCCTGAAAATCTTTCCCTTTCCAGGCAGGACCCTGCATCAAACTCTACTTTAAAAGACTGTATGCCCAGAAATCAGCAAGGAACATGTTTTACAATTATTTGCATTGTTTTCATGCTTCTATTGATGTCTTCAAAAACTACCCGTGTACTTACTTTGAACACATTTCAATTTATAATATCTCAGTACCCAAAACTTAATCTTTAATTATGCATTAATTGCTATATATCTTATATTTTACAGGAAGTTATACAAATGATTAAATGCACTTGCAAAGATAAAACTCCTATAAAAACTGGTTCTAAATGAAATTATTTAAAATAAATATGTATTGTAACACTGCGATTCATTGAATAAGCTCCAACATGCCAAAAACTACAACATGGCTGCAGACCGTAATGCAAATCTATAGCTCAAAAATAAATAAGAAAATAATTTCCAAACTAGCATGCACCAGCATCCGTCTGGCGTCACTATTTGCGCTTGTTAACACTTTACAGTCTCCATTTTGCATCCAATCTTCATGAAAGTTTATCAGAACATTTATCTCTATCAAGTCTTGGACAAGTTCGAAACTTGGCCATATGACGTAAAACTTGGTCACTAGGTCAAATTGAAGGGAAATCTTGTTAACACTTTGGAGGCCACATTTTCAACTTGAGCGTGTTAAAACTTTATCAGAATATTTGTCTTGATGATATGTAAGTCAAGTTTGAACATGGGTCATGTTGGGTCAAAAAGTAGGTCACAAGGTCAAATTGAAGGAAAATCTTGTTAACACTCCAGAGGCCGAAATTATTTGCTTTAGCAGTTTGAAATGTTGTCAGAATGTTTGTCTTAAGAGTATCTAGGTCAAGTTTGAATATGGGTCTTTTTGGGTCAGAAACAAGGTCACTAGGCCAAATTGAAGGGAAATCTTGCTAACACTGTAGAAGCCGCATTTTTTGCTTCAGCAGCTTGAAATTTGGTCAGAATGTTTGTCTTGATGATATGTAAGTCAAGTTCGAACATGGGTCATGTTGGGTCAAAAAGTACGTCCCTGGTCAAATTGAAGGAAAATCTTGTTAACACCCTAGGGGCTGCAATTTTTGTTTCAGCAGTTTGAAATGTTGTCAGAATGTTTATCTTAAAGATATCTCTAGAGGTCAAGTTCGAATATGGGTCATATTGGGTCATAATCTAGGTCACTAGGCCAAATTGAAGGAAAATCTTGTTAACTCTGTAGAAGCCGCTTTTGGCTACAGCAGCATGAAATTTGGTCAGTATGTTTATCTAAATGATATCTAGGCCAAGTTTGCATACAGGTCATGCCGGGTTAAATACTAGGTCAATAGGCCAAATTGAAGGGAAATCGTGTTAACACTCTGGAAACTGCATTTTTAGCTCACCAGAGCACGTAGTGCCCAAGGTGAGTTATTGTGATCGCCTTTTGTCCGTCGTCCGTCGTTCGTCGTCCGTCGTCAACATTTGCTTGTTAATTCAATAGAGGCAACATTTTGCATCCAATCTTTATAAAAGTTTATCAGAACATATATCTCGATCAACTCTAGGCCAAGTTCGAAACTGGGTCATGTGGGGTCAAAATCTAGGTCACTAGGTCAAATTTAAGGAAAATCTTGTTAACACTCCTGAAGCCGCATTTTTGGCTTGAGCATGTTGAAACTTTGTCAGAATGTTTGTCTTAGTGATATCTAGGCCAAGTTCGAAAATAGGTCATGTCGGGTCAAAAGCTAGGTAACGAGGTCAAATTTAAGGAAAATCTTGTTAACACTCCTGAAGCCGCATTTTTGGCTTGAGTATGTTGAAACTTTGTCAGAATGTTTGTCTTGGTGATATCTAGGCCAAGTTCGAAAATAGGTCATGTCGGGTCAAAAGCTAGGTCACTAGGTCAAATTTAAGGAAAATCTTGTTAACACTCCTGAAGCCGCATTTTTGGCTTGAGTATGTTGAAACTTTGTCAGAATGTTTGTCTTGGTGATATCTAGGCCAAGTTCGAAAATAGGTCATGTCGGGTCAAAAGCTAGGTCTTTAGGTCAAATTTAAGGAAAATCTTGTTAACACTCCTGAAGCCGCATTTTTGGCTTGAGCATGTTGAAACTTTGTCAGAATGTTTGTCTTAGTGATATCTAGGCCAAGTTCGAAAATAGGTCATGTCGGGTCAAAAGCTAGGTCACTTGGTCAAATTTAAGGAAAATCTTGTTAACACTCCTGAAGCCGCATTTTTGGCTTGAGCATGTTGAAACTTTGTCAGAATGTTTGTCATAGTGATATCTAGGCCAAGTTCGAATATAGGTCATGTCGGGTCAAAAACTAGGTCACTAGGCCAAATTGAAGGAAAATCTTGTTAACACTCTGGAAGCCACATTTTAAACTTGACCATGTTGAAACTTTGTCGGAAAGTTTGTCTTGATGATATCTAGGCCAAGTTCGAATATGGGTCATGTCCGGTCAAAAAGTAGGTCACTAGGCCAAATTGAAGGAAAATCTTGTTAACACTCTGGAAGCCACATTTTTGGCTTGAGCATGTTGAAACTTTGTCAGAATATTTGTCTAAGTAATAGCTAGGCCAAGTTCGAATATGAGTCATGTTGGGTCAAAAACTAGGTCACTAGGCCAAATTTAAGGAAAATCTCGTTAACACTCTTGAAGCCGCATTTTAAACTTGAGCATGTTGAAACTTTATCAGAAAGTTTGTCCTGATGATATCTAGGCCAAGTTCGAATATGGGTCATGTCATGTCAAAAACTAGGTCACTAGACCAAATTTAAGGGAAATATTGTTAACACTCTGGAAGCCACATGTTTGGCTTGAGCATGAGAGAGTTATGTCTTAAATAGCCCATTCTCAGGTGAGCGATTCCAGGGCCTCATGGCCCTCTTGTTAATTTGAGCATGATGAAACTGTATCAGAATGTTTGCTTTGCTGATATGTAAGTCAAGTTCGAACATGGGTCATGTGGGTTCAAAAACTAGGTCACTAGGCCAAATTGAAGGAAAATCTTGTTAACTCTGCAGAAGACGCATTGTTTTTTTGCTACAGCAGCTTGACATTTGATGAGAATGTTATCTAAATGATATCTGAGCCAATTTTGAATATGGGTCATGTAGGGTCAAAAACTAGGTCACTAGGCAAAATTGAAGGAAAATCTTGTTAACACTTTGGATGCCACATTTTTTGCTTCTGCAGCTTGAATTGTTGTCAGAATGTTTGTCTGAATTACATCTAGGTCAAGTTCGAATATGGGTCATATTGCCTCAGAAACAAGGTCAATAAAGGAAAATATTGTTGAAACTTTGGAGGCCGCATTTTTACTTTGAGCAAGTTGAAACTTTGTCAGAATGTTGTCTTGATGATATCTAGTCCATGTTTGAATATGGGTCATATCAGGTAATAAAAATATAGATCACTACTACACTAGGCCAAATGAAGGAAAATCTTGTTAACACTGGAGGTTGCATTCAGAATAATTGTCTTGATGTGTTTTGCATTGCAGTACATTGTATAATCAAGGTGAGCGAACTAGGGCCATCATGGCCCTCTTGTTTTTTAAATGATGCTTGCTTTCCCCCTCAAAATTTATTGTAAATATGAAGTTGGTCAAAAAACATGGCCGCCAGAAGGCAGGGCTATTTTGCCTTATATGGCTGTAGTGAAAACTTTAAAAATCTTCTCCTCCAAAAGTATCTGGCCATTTTCCAAATAATTTTGAAGAAATTTTCCTTGGTTGACTCTCTATCATATTCCTTCAAGCCATGTTGATTGATGTGAAAACGTAGCTTGCAGTGGAAGGGGCTGTTTTGCCTTATAAATATGGCTATAGTGAAAACTTTGAAAATCTTCTTCTCCAAAAGTATCTTGCCAATGTCAAATAGTTTTGTAGGAATGTTCCTTGGGTGTACCTCTTTCGGATTCCTTAAAGCCATGTTGATTGGTTGAAAAATATGGCCACCAGGGTGCAGTGGAGCGATACTGCGACCCTCTTGTAATATATATATCCTACCAATTCAAATCAATTATATTTTTCTGATAGAGACTAAAAATAGTCAAAGATCATGCCCTACACTTTTCCTGGTACAGAGAATAATTGAAAACAGACCACGAAAAGGGAGACATTGCTTATATATGATGAAATTCTTCTTACCCACAGTCTGACTTCAACTTTTTGATTTTCTGGATCTACCATATATTATTTTTATACAGTCAAACTTGTATTAAGAGACCACCCAAGGGAAATGCTGTAAGTGGTCTCTTAAGACAGGTGGTCTCTTATTGGGGTACAAATGAAATTTTCTGTTTTGGGGAAATTATGTTTACTACATGAAACATGTACTTGTGTGCACATGTACATGTATTGGTATTAAAGAATAAATAATGTAAGACATTTTCTTTTTGTTGCGGACATGGTTTCGCGTTGATATAATTTTGTAGAATGAAAGAATTAAATGGAACCTGAATGAATACACTCGGACTTACAATATCTTGAAATTGGTGATAAACTGTATTGTCAAGTGTTTGTTTACAGATTTACTTATTTAAGAGCCGTTTAAATAAACGTGCTATCACCATTAAAAAGTAAAAAACAAACATAGATCTAATTAAACAGATCAAACATTCTAATCAAATTTATCATAATTAAACCCCAAACTATCCAATAATAAATTTCAATTTGATGTCATTCAACTTTCCTTTAATCCCATTGAAAAGACGAGAGAACAAAAGAATAGAGAACATAGGACCCAACAAGGACAATATTTGAAGCTAAAGCGTATTAAATACAAGCTGTTAACAGGCCAATTATCGTTTTATTATCCCCTCGGTTACGAAGTAAGCGAGAAAGGGATATAGTAACGGGACCGTCCGTATGTATGTATGTGTGTCCTTCCGTCCGTAACAAACCTTGTCATCACTCTACACTAACCATTTCTTGACAGATCTTAACCAAACTTAATATAAAGTAAGTATATGGTAACATCTTGAAGCCTATTGATTTTCAAGGTCATAGGTCAAAGGTCAAGCCCAAAATTGGACTAGCCCAAAATTGGACTTGCAATATTTTCCGTCCGTAACAAACCTTGTCATCACTCTACACTAACCATTTCTTGACAGATATTAACCAAACTTGGTATAAAGTAAGTATATGGTAACATCTTGAAGCCTATGGATTTTCAAGGTCATAGGTCAAAGGTCAAGCCCAAAATTGGACTTGCAATATTTTCCGTCCGTAACAAACCTTGTCATCACTCTACACTAACCATTTCTTGACAGATCTTAACCAAACTTGGTATAAAGTAAGTATATGGTAACATCTTGAAGCCTTTTGATTTTCAAGGTCATAGGTCAAAGGTCAAGCCCAAAATTGGACTTACAATATTTTCAGCTGTGGCAGCCTTGTCACAACTCTACACTGACCATTCAGTGACCGATCTTAATAAAACTTATTATACAGTTAGTTTATGATATGTCTTGAAGCCTATTGGTTTTCAAGGTCATAGGTCAAAGGTCATGCCCAAAATTGAACTTGATTGAACTTACAATATATCTCAGCTGTGGCAACCTTGTCACCACTCTACACTGACCATTCCTTGACAGATCTTATCCAAACTTGGCATACAGTTAGTTTGTGACAATATTTTGAAGCCTATTGATTCAAGGTCATAGGTCAAAGATCGAAGTCAAAAATTGGACTTAAATATTTAGATCACAAGAGAACTCAATGTGATGATTGAAAGCCGAGGGGATGCATCCGCTTTGCGGTGCCCTTGTTACAACTGTAATACGCTGCATAATTGACCTTGTGTTATCTTTACACCTAACTAGTCTATTATTTAAACCTTGCATTACACGGTTCACTGCTTCTGTGCTTTATACATGACAGCTGTGTTTGGATATTCTACGTTTTGGATTTTTTTTACTGGTATGGAAGGTCGCTTAATGGTTGATTATGATTCAAATTGGGAGGATTTAAGTGTCCGCTGGTCGCAGATAGGAGGAACTCGCTTATTGAAGGTAAATTAATGAATAAAAACCATCGGGGGAGTTCAATACGGTCGCTTACAGCAGGGGGTCGGTTATAGCAAGTGGTCGGTAGTGCAGGTTTGACTGTATATATTTATACTGGAACATCTGAGGCAGGCGGGCAGTACCCATATGTTGTCTGCTCTCTGAATTGAAGAGTTTTCATCAGATCTTAACCTTCATTGAAAATGTTTGTTGGCATAAAATCGTAATCTTAATGAGCAATTCTTCCTCATCCTTGTCAGGTGTTTAGATTTGTAGCTCTCCTGAGCAGAGGCTTATGAATCATTCCATTAAATTTCTAGCGAGAAGACAGAGACAGATTAATGCCAAAAAAAGGCAGAAAAAGAATAATGCCAAAAAAATGCAGAAAAAGAATAATGCCAAAAAAAGGCAGAAAAAGAATAATGCCAAAAAAACCCAGAAAAAGAAGAAAGCCAAAAAAGGTAAGAACAATGCCAAAAAAGGAAAGAAAAGTTCCATCAAAAGACAGAAAGAAAAATGCCAAGAAAGGAAAGAAAAATTGTACTATTCAGTAAATTGAATCTTGTTTGTGCTTAGTTTGTAATACTCAAAACATTTATATGCATTAATATTTACAATCAGTCCTACAATTTTAACCTTTTTCCCACATTCAACAAATCTGCAGCAGACAGATTATATTCCATTATATTTCTAGGGAGAAGGCAGAGACCAAATAATGCCACAAAAAGACAGAGAGCGATTAATGCCAGAAAAAGTAAGAACAGTGCCAAAAAAGGAAAGAAATAATGTTTTCAAATTCTTTCAAATCAGAAAACTGCTAAAATATCCTATCTGGCAGAGTTAGCAAAATGCCCATATTTTATGAGTATTGTTATGATATTATCAGGCAACTCTTCGAATATTTTAAATGTGTGTAGATGGATTTTGACACAACTGCAGCAGATGACTTTGAAAACATTGTGGCAAAAGAAAAAAAAAGCATATCATGATGAGGCGGCATCAAATGAATTAACATCACAACTGATCATTTGATATCTTATGATAACTGATCTTTAAGTCTGTTTCTTATATTTTCAAAGCAAAAAGAAAAAAGAATGAAAGGAGGAATAAGAAAAAACATCATGTCAATGCAAGAAAAGGGGCTCCCAAAAGGAAAACTCCAAGTAAATTGCTCTGCTTTATTTAGAGATGTATTAATTTGACCATCTTTTTGTTATCACTGACTGATATACTGGGATTTATCAGAGTATTTTTGTTTATAATTTTCAGTGAATATTATCCCAAGTGATGATATCACTTTTGGAATGGTGCCAGAACTACTTTTTGTAGCTTTCACCTTATTAGTCACCGGGCAGAAGCCCGCGACTTCTATTTTTAATAGGTTTTCGGAAATGACATGGGAGGACGAGTTATTATTAGAAAAAAGACAAATTTAAATGTCTTGAACATATTACAATTGTGTTTGTTTAAAAACACTAAGTTATGACACATAACTGAAATAAAAAAAATATTACGATGTTTTAAGTACTTGCAGTGTCTTTATTTTGACTTGCATAAAAGTTTATGGTTTTTAGCTCCACTGGCTGAAAGCCAGTCGAGCTTATGTCATGGCGAATTGTCCGTCGTGCGTGCGTAAACTTTTTCCTTTAAACGACTTCTTCTCACTAACCACTTGACCAATTTGGTTGAAACTTCATAGGAAGCATCCTCTCAATGTCCTCTCTTAAATTCCTTCAATATTTTTTGATCCATCCATAATTCTGGTTTCCATGGCAACCAAAAGAAAAAAATAGTGAAAACTTAAAAAATCTTCTTCTCTGAAAGTGTCAGGCCGATTTTCAAATAATTTTGTAGAAATGTTCTTTGGGTGACCCTTTATTAGATTCCTTCAAGAAATGTTGATTGGTCGAAAAACATGGTCGCCAGAGGGCGGGGCTATTTTGCCTTATATGACCATAGTGAAAACTTAAAAAATCTTCTTCTCCGAAAGTGTTCAGCCGATTTTCAAATAATTTTGTAGAAATGTTCATTGGGTGACCCTCTATCAGATTCCTTCAAGCCATGTTGATTGGTCGAAAAATATGGCCGCCAGAGGGCGGGGCTATTTTGCTCTATATGGCTATTGTGAAAACTTAAAAAATATTCTCCTCCGAAAGTGTCAGGCCGATTTTCAAATAATTTTGCAGAAACATTCCTTGGGTGACACTCTACAAGATTCCTTTAAGCCATGGTGGTTGGTAAAAAATATGGCCACTAGGGGGCAGGGCTGTTTGGAGATTTGATTTTTGCCTTATGGCCGTGGAGCGATACTGGCCCTCTTGGGCCTCTTGTTTTTATCTTTTTACGAAGACAAAAGTATCCCTATTAGACTTGCAGCAGACTGTTATGTGTCAATATTGAAGTAAAAATCTCATCAAATTCTTCTTTTAATAGCAATTTTGACTTACTGAATGTTATTTTCATGTTCAAAGAGATGCCTTGATTTGTAAAGAATTTATTTAATAATGTTTATCCATGTATATCTAAAATATGAACTGTTTCTAATCTAAAACGGTTGATCACGTAACTAGCATAGATTTCTTATTGGTAGAACCATTCGGTGTGAGATATTTACCTCTAGATTGCACCGCTTGTTGTAAGCAAAGCTTGATCATGAGATTTACAGCAACTGGATAATTGTTATAGTTTTCCGGCGACATTGATGCGTTGCATCAACTTTCTCTTGTTTTGAAAAGAAATGTGTTTCTCCAAATGAATTGATCTGGGTCGATACATTACGCAAAGGCCATAATGTTGGTTTTCTCATGGAACGGCTCAAATCTGCATTAGATGACTTTAGTAACATTTAGTTAAAAATATTGAAACTCTAAAAAATGCAGATTTTCTTTTTAGCTCACCTGAGCACGAAGTGTTCAAGGTGAGTTATTGTGATTGCCTTTTGTTCGTCTTGTGTTGTGCGTCTGTCAACATCTTCTCCTCAGTAACCAGTGGGTCAATTTGGATGAAACTTCCCAGAAAGCATCCTCTCAATGATCTCAACAGAATTCCTTCAAGTTTTTGGGATCCACACAGAATTCTGGTTTCCATGGCAACAAAGCAAAAACAACGTTAAAATTATTCTTCTCCTAAACTGGTCGACAGATTTTCAAATAGTTTTGTAGAAATTTTCCTTGGATGACCCTCTATCAGATTCCTTCAAGCCATGTTGATTGGTCGAAAAGCATGACCGCCTTAAACAAAATTCTCCTCCGAAAGTGTCAGGCCGATTTTCAAATAAATTTGCAGAAATGTTCCTGGAGTGTCCCACTATCAGATTCCTTCAAGCCATGTTATTCGTCAAAAACTATGGTCGCCAGGGGGCGGGGCTTATATGGATAAAATGAAAAAAATTTAAATCAGGTGAGCGATCCAGGGCCATCATGGCACTCATGTTTAATATAGTTGAAAACATTGTAGCAAAGAAGAAAATGCTTATGATAAAGAAATTTCTCCTTTTGCCATTATGTTTTAAAACACTGTCTGCTGCAGGTGTATCAAAAAGCATATGTATTTAGAAGAGGGTAAAAAGATTAACTTGGAGCTCTCCATCCATCTGTCTGTCTAAAAAAATAGATACAACAGCCAGAAAAGTACTATAACTAGAATTATAAAATTGGTGAGTTGTTTGTGCATAGAAACCAATAAGGAGACGATGCACTGCATTAAATCTTTCAGTTCGCTTTTTTAAGCTCACCTGAGCACGAAGTGCTCAAGGAAGTTATTGTGATGGCCCTCTGTCTAGCATGTGTTGTGCATTGAATGATTGTCTGTCAACATTTTCTCCTCCGTATCCAGTGGGTAAATTGGGATGAAACCTCACAGAAAGCATCCTCTCAATGTCTTCACCATAATTCCTTCATATTTTTCTAATCTATGCAAAATTCTGGTTTCCATGGCAACCAAAAGAAAAAGTCTCCTCCCAAGCTGTTTGGCCAAGACTGCCTTAGTGGTGTAGTGGCGTCTGCCTCGGGTGCAGGAGGTTGCGTGTTTGATCCCTGGTTGGTTCATACCATGGACCTTAAAATTAATAATTGGTTGCCCGTCTTGATGCTCAGGGTTGCTGGGTTAGCATAACAACTCAAAAAAGTGTTGAAAGCGGTGTAAAACAACAAACAATCAAAGCCGTCTTGGTTTGTGGAAAAACATGGCCGCTATAGTGAAAACTTTAGAAATCTTCTCCTCAAAAAGAATCTGTCAGACCCTCTATCAGATTTTTTCAAGCCATGTTGATTAGTTGAAAAACATGGCCACCAGTAGGCTGTACTGTTTAGCCTTATACAGCTATAGTGAAAACTTTATCTTCTTCTCCAAAAGTATCTGGCCATTTTCCTAATAATTTTGAAGAAATGTTCCTTGGTTGATCCTCTATCAGATTTGTTTAAGCCATATTTATTGATGTAAAAACGTAGCCCGCAGTGGTTTGGGCTGTTTTGTCTTATAAATATGGCTATAGTGAAAACTTTGAAATCTTCTTCTGCGAAAGTATCTTGCCAATTTCAAAATAATTCTGTAGGAATGTTCCTTTGGTGGCCCTTTTTCAGATTCCTTAAAGCCATGATTAAAATCTTAATCTTAATGAGCAATTCTTCCTCATCCTTGTCTGCTGTTTAGATTTGTAGCTCTCCTGAGCAGAGGCTTATGAATCATTCCATTAAATTTCTAGGGAGAAGACAGAAACAGATTAATGCCAAAAAAAGCCAGAAAAAGAATTATGCCAAAAAAAGCCAGAAAAAGAATAATGCCAAAAAAAGCCAGAAAAAGAATAATGCCAAAAAAAGCCAGAAAAAGAATAATGCCAAAAAAAGCCAGAAAAAGAATAACGCCAAAAAAGGTAAGAACAATGCCAAAAAAGGAAATTCAGTAAATTGAATCTTGTTTGTGCTTTAATAGTTTGTAATACTCAAAACATTTATATGCATTAATATTTACACTCAGTCCTACAGTTTTAACCTTTTACCCACATACAACAAATCTGCAGCAGACTAGTCTACTTTGAAGAAAAATATGAAAAATTTGAAAAATCTCTTTTAATGTAGGTATGAGCAATTTCTTATTTTGCCACAACGTTTTCAAAAGTTGTCTGTTGTAGAGGTGTCAGAAAGCGTCTATATGAGGGAATGGGTTATAAAAAAAACCTGTCAGTGAGGATATTATGTGCAGTGACAGGAACCAAGAAAGATACAATCTACCTTTGGAGCTCTTGGAATCCAGCAATGTCAACCATTTACTACCTAGATAACATGCACAGCTTTCTGCATACAGCTAAACATTCTGACATTTTGGACTTAAAACAAGAAATAAGGGGAACAAATAAACAGACATCTTCGCTTTATCAATCTCTTAAACCAGAAACAACATTAAGCTCAGGGCAAAACACATTGATCATGAATACACTAAAAGATGATACAACAGACTTCTAATCACCCATTGCCAAAGCCAACAAACTTAAGAACCAAGACGAACTTGATGACAAACCAAAAGTGTACATCCTAGGGGACTCTGTAACCAGAGACATTGATCCTTCTAGAATGTCAGATGAGCAGCTAATCATGTATATATCGAAGTTAAACTCGCCCTGGAGCACAAATAAAAGACATTACTAGAAATGTGTCCACATCAAAGAACAAACAAGATATTGCCAAGTATGACATGTTCATCATCCACGCCAGTATAAGCAACATCTAATGCTGACAACGGCAATCAATAATACAAGACTATGAACAAATAGCCCATGAAATTAAAAAAATAAATGGAACAACAAAATTAGCAATTTCATTTCTCAAATAAATTATCATTGAAAAATATACAAGAAACAAACACACAAATATAAAAAAATGTGCTCACAAAATGACTACATCTATAAAAACAATTTACTTAAGTTCACATTTAGTGATGGAACTGCAAATAAAAGTTTCTTTCGAGACGAAATTAATCTTACAAACAGAGGAATATCTGTACTTGTGAAAAGCATGAAAACTTCTATTTTAAATGTTTCAACATTCTCCTCCACACTGGTCAGAGTGATGTAAATTTTTGCCAGGCCTGCACCCAAAGGAGACAACCCATTGGTTATCAACAAACCAAATCAAGGAATCGTCATCACTTCAACCAGATCTGGGAAACGCCTGCATGACAAAGATACAACCATCGATACTTCTAAATAATAATCACCAGTATACTGTCAGTAACACAACCTAAGATTATTTAAATGATTCACAAAATCATGACAACCAAGATGTAAATAATCCTTCAAACAAATCTTTATTTTAAAACCAAGGCATGAATATTTTTCATCTCAATATCCACTATCTCTATCCTAAGTTTGATGAATTAAAAATCTTTGTATATAACATTATGTGTTTTGGAGACATTTTAAATGATAAATTTAATGACAGTGAGTTCCAGCTGAATAGTTATAATCTGTTCAGAAGAGACATAGCTACAAAAGGAGATGGTGTAATAAGTGCAAATACCACAGTATACAAAGACATGACTTAGAGAAAGATAACATAGAGGAAATTTGGCTAGAAATCACAGGCGTCCGAATTTCTATTACAGCAAAAAATGAGGAAAATCACACAATACCTCGTTAAAAAACTCATCAAGTCTCTCTATATTGTCTATACGCTATGATAAAAATGATCGTAATGATAATTTGAGGACTTCCCGCACGTTTTACTATAAATAGCCCCTCTTTACGTCCATATAGTGTAATAATAATGACAAGGTGCGCAACGGCATTTTACCCCCTTGCTCAATTTGGGCAATAATTTCCAATAAAAAGCATATGTCAGGCAGAAGGAGAAACCAGCTAAGACATAATGAAACACAAAAGAGATTTAAAGAGTTTTATGAAACATTTGTTAGGAGGAGGAGGATGAGATAAGATTATTTTCAAGAGTTATTAAGAAACATGCAGATCAAACAAACTCACAAAACCATGTATTTTGATCTGATTTTGCAGTTAAATATTTCCAACATTGTAAGCGTCTGAAACTGGTTTATGAAGTAATGTTTAGAATTTATTCATCATTATAGACAAGTTGAGTACATGTATTTACTTCTTTCAAGGCACACCAAGGAAAATCAATAAAAGGGGTAAAAGACAATTGATCAACAGTCCTTCATTAGACAGAAAGATGGAAAGACGTTGTGAAAGACTATTAAGACGAGAAGAATATAAAAAAGTATACCAACGTTTTTTGACCAGACTACCACAAGAGAAACACAATGGGGTTAGAATTAGGAGTAAGTTTATATTTTAAATCATAATGAAAGGATGACTTCTTTTTATGTCAAAAATACGTTACATTCATTTAATACCTGATATATAATCTCTTACCGATTAATTCCATCCAGAAAGAATCCGCATATATCCCACGATGTGCAATACGTACGAGTGCCGGCATGTGCGCGGTACCCATGCGCATATGTCACTTTTAATTTCTGGACATCCGGCATACACACTTAATTTATTCTATTCTCTGAATTGAGTTATTGGTCCCTGTATCTAGATGGCACTTCACCCTTCGCTATTTTTATCCCCCGCTTTTTCGAAGAAAAAAAGGGGGGTTATTAATTTCGGTTTGTCCGTCTGTCTGTCTGTCTGTCTGTCACACTTCGTTTCCGTGCAATAACTGCCACAAATGTGAACCATTTTTTTTTCAAACTTGGTAACAAGGTTAAATGCCTTAAGGGCTAGGCCAAGTTCGATCGTCACTTTCGGCGGACTTTATTTAGTGGAGTTATGGCCCCTTATTTAACACAAAATGTCGTTTCATGCTGTTTCCGTGCAATAACTGCCACAAATGTGAATATTTTTTTCTCAAACTTGGTAACAAGGTTAAATGCCTTAAGGGCTAGGCCAAGTTCGATCGTCATTTTCGGCGGACTATATTTGGTGGAGTTATGGCCCCTTATTTAACACAAAATGTCGTTTCTTGCTGTTTCCGTGCAATAACTGCCACAAATGTGAACCGTTTTCTTTCAAACTTAGTAACAAGGTTAAATGCCTTAAGGGCTAGGCCAAGTTTGATCGTCACTTTCGGCGGACTTTATTTGGTGGAGTTATGGCCCTTTATTTAACAAAAAAAGTTGTTTCTTGCTGTTTCCGTGTAATAACTGCCACAAATGTGAACCGGTTTTTTTCAAACTTGGTAACAAGGTTAAATGCCTTAAGGGCTAGGCCAAGTTTGATCATCACTTTCGGGGGACTTTATTCGGTGGAGTTAGTGACCCTTATTCAACAAAAAATGTTGTTTCTTGCTGTTTCCGTGCAATAACTGACACAAATGTGAATTTTTTTTTCAAACTTGGTAACAAGGTTAAATGCCTTAAGGGCTAGGCCAAGTTCGATCGTCACTTTCGGCGGACTTTATTCGGTGGAGTTATGGCCCCTTATTTAACAAAAAATGTTGTTTCTTGCTGTTTCCGTGCAATAACTGACACAAATGTGAACCGTTTTTTTTTCAAAATTTGTTACAAGGTTAAATGCCTTGAAAGCTAGGCCAAGTTTGATCGTCACTTTCGGTGGAGTTATGGCCCCTTATTTAACAAAAAAAGTCGTTTCTTGCTGTTTCCGATCAATAACTGCCACAAACTTGGTAACAACCTAGGCCAAGTTCATTTAATTTACCCTGTAATACATGTTCAATAAAAAGTCTACTGACATGTTTAAACCTAACCTCAACATTTTCCTACAATATTTCCTGCAAGCGGGGGATATAAATTTCATGAATTTGCTTGTTCCATCTGTTAAACCTTTCTTGCCGGCATTGTTGTATAACTATTGTATAAAGTAACTTGTTTGCGTTATAACAGCTCATTTTTAATCCTTTCCCACATACGACAATTCTGCAGCAGACAATTTAAAAAATAAACTGGCAAAAATGTAACATATCTCAATAAATGAGAGTATTATCATTAAATAGAGTTGAAAATGTTGCGGCAAAAGGGGAAATTGCTCATCGTGAGCAATTTCTTCTTTTGCCACAATGTTTTCAAAAGTCGTCTGCTTCAAATGTGTCAGAATGCGTCTGCAAATGGTAAAGGGTTAAAACTTCTTCCTTTGACCTTCACGGGTTGGTTTACCCCCACCCATTACATTTTCGTTACTTGCTTAGCCGTTTCGAATTACTTACTCTAGTAAATCTACATATGAACCATAACAGTTCCCTTTATTAACAGTTTTCTTGTACTAAGACTTGAATAACCATGTCAAAGTATATCAAGGACGATCTGGTGCGTGGCTCATGTGGTCAGTTAATGACCACTTGTGACACGCATCTGACCTGGATTTCATGCACTATGTGTATACAGGAAATGCCTTGTGCTCTGCAAGCCTTGGACTTCTTCTGTTTGGAAGAAGTGCGATAAGCGCAGAACATATGAGCTGTCCCACGAGAAAACCAATATAATGTGCTCTGCAAGCCTTGGACTTCTTCTGTTTGGAAGAAGTGCGATAAGTGCAGAACATATGAGCTGTCCAACGAGAAAACCAATATAATGACCTCTGCGTAATGTATCAACCTACACAGTCCGCATAGACTTTTCTGGCGGGCCAACACATTCCATCTCAGGTGGATAAAGGTATAGAGTAATGATTCCTGAAACAGAAAATCCACATGAGGCGAAAAATGTCTATCCGGGTAAGCCTGTGCAGTATGCTTATGCTGATCCGGGTCGATACTTTATGCAGAGTCCACAATGTTGGTTTTCTCTCAGGCCGGCTCATATAGAGGTAGGAAGAGGCACGCTATCTCTAAGTAGTTAGTGTCTACTTCCGAGAGTAGCTCGGAGTTCGAGGGGTTTTCTGCTCCGTGAGCTCAAAGGGCAAGAGTGTTAGAGCTGTTCACTCATCACCCTTTACAGCTGTCCCGCTTTCAACATTGGCTGACCCTGCCCTGGGTTTAGCGTCGACTGTAGATAGCCCTGTTACCCATCAGTCACCGGTGGCCTTTACAGGTCATCCTTGCTCTCCTAGTATCCACCAGTCTTTAGACTGGTCGCCGGGTAGGGATAAGGGTAAAGTGAGAAATTACCTACCTACCAAGGATTTCTGTATGCCAGCAGGCATTGAGGCCTAGTCTTCGGATTGGGCCCCTATAGTGCCAACTCCTGAACGTAACCTTCAGGGTCCTACTTACAGAATTCCCTTGCTTGACCGGTTACTGGGCAACAGGGCACTGGACAACTGGGCATTAATCACCACCGGAATTACTACTGGACAGGTGAACCTTTTCACTAAATTGAAGGGAAATCTTGTTAACACTAGTACATGTATTAGCTTACCTATCCACAAAATGAGTTATTGTGATTTACTATGTGGTTTGCATAGCTCAGGGGAGTGATTCAGAGCCATCATGGCCCTCTTATTTAGTAATTTCTTTTCAAATATGTCTTATTGGTTGAAGCATAGTCACCAAAAAAACTGTATCTTCTTCAGACTCGTAAGTATTATTCCTTATCTTTGATAAGTGTGACAAATTGCTTTTACTTCCCTATTAAACCGCTGTCACATCTTACGGTCACGCGCGTAGTTGACCGTAGTTAAACGTAGTTAACTGTAGTTCAACATAGTTTAAACTTCAAGAAACCAATGATTTGGCCGTGGTTAGCACAAAATTGTTCAACATGTTCAAAATATTTCTACGGTGAGCTTGGATGCCAAGACCCTACTGTGACCCTGTTTTGAACGAATTTGACCCTTCTTGACCATAGTTTACTGTAGTTGTGCGTAATTTGAACGTAGTTCAAAGTATATTTCTGTAGCTTGCCCTAGTTAACCGACTTCACTCTACTTCTGCCTAGTTGACCGTAGTGGCACTATGGTGAACTACGGTCTGGTCAACTATGTGCGTGACTGTAAGATGAGACCGTGGCTTTAGTGAGACTACAAATGTGGGCTGACTTGCATGAGTCATTAATGTTTGTATAGAACTTAACTACTGATGTTTTTTTAAAGACAAAATTGCGGCCGGCTTGCATGAGCAATTAGTATTAGCCATCTTTCTGTGGAAGTCAAGGTCTTATTTCAGGTCTAGGGTCAAAATCAGAATGTTATGGCAAAATCAGCAATTTAGTACTGGACCTTTCTTCTTGTAACACTAAACATGTTTGTGTATAGGTTTCTATTTTTTCCTTCAGATGATTAGAACTAAGAAAAGTCTAAAACAAAATATTGGATAATTAGTTCAATACTTTACCCAATGATAAGATCATTTTCTAGAGTTATTAAGAAACATGCAGATCAAACCAACTCACAAAACCATGTATTTTGATCTGATTTTGCAGTTAACTATTTCCTACAGCGTCTGAAACTGGTTTATGAAGTAATGTTTAGAATTTATTCTTATTTATATTATAGCCAAGTTGAAAACATGTATTTACTTCTTTCAAGGCACACCAAGGAAAATCAATAAAAGGGGTAAAAGAAGAAGCATCCAGGACATTGAGAGAGAGAACATAAAAAGAATTTGTGAAGAGTTAAGAAGAAATGCAGCAAAAAAAGGAGAATTAAGACGTTTTTCTCTTCAAATGTCCACAGCGAGTAGTAAGTATATATTTTAAATCGTTTTGAAAGGGTCGCTTTCTTTTTATGTCAAAAATACGTTACCAGTCATTTAATACCCGATTAATTTCATCCAGAAAGAATCTGCATATATCCCACAATGTGCAAAAAGTATGGGTGACGGCATTTGCGCGGCACCCATGCGCATATGTCACTTTTAATTTCTGTACATCTGGCATACAGGCTTAATTTATTCTATTCTCAGAAATGAGTTATTGGGTCCCTGTATCTAGATGGCACTTCACCCTTTGCTATTTTTCTATCTATCCAACCTTTTTGCCAACAAGGTTGTTTAACTATTGTATAAAATAGCTTCATAAGAGCTTGTTTTTAAAATGTCTCTCTTTGACTTTCACGGGTCGGTTTACTCCACCCTTTACATATTTGGTTCTTGCTTAGCCGTTTTGAATTACTTACTCTAGTAAATCTACCTTACCTCACATTTCAATCCGCTTTTAAAGGCTTCAGTCATTCAAATCATTGGGATTGATTTTTAGCTCACCAGAGCACAAAGTGCTCAATGTGAGTTTTTGTGATCGCCTTTCGTCCGTCATCCGTCATCAGTTGTTCGTCGTTTGTCATCCATCGTCAACATTTGCTTGTTAACACTCTAGAGGCAACATCCAATCTTCATGAAAGTTTATCAGAACATATATCTCTTTCAAATCTAGGCCAAGTTCGAAACTGGGTCATATCGGGTCAAAAACTAGGTCACTAGGCCAAATTTAAGGAAAATCTTGTTATCACTCTGGAAGCCGCATTTTTGGCTTGAGCATGTTGAAACTATGTCAGAATGTTTATCTTAGTAATATCTAGGCCAAGTTCGAATATAGTTCATGTCAGGTTAAAAACTAGGTCACTGGGCCAAATTGAAGGAAAATCTTGTTAACAATCTGGAAGTTGCATTTTTGGCTTGAGCATGACATTGAAACTTTGTCAGAATGTCCGACTTAGTGATATCTAGGCCAAGTTCAAATATAGGTCATTTTGGGTCAAAAACTAGGTCACTAGGCCAAATTGAAGGAAAATCTTGTTAACAATCTGGAAGTTGCATTTTTGTCAGAAAGTTTGTCTCAAGTGATGATATCTAGGCCAAGTTCGAAACTGGATCATGTCGGGTCAAAAACTAGGTCACTAGGCCAAATTTAATGAAAATCTTGTTAACACTCAAGATTGGCTTAAAATAATTTTGTTTATTATTATTTTTGTTTACTTAACCCTAAATGTCAACATAAGATCTAGCCTAAAGTGTGTTGGGATCGAGAAAAAATTGCCAGTTACCATAAAGAAGGCTGCGAAGCAAGTTGTATTACAAAAATAATCTTTTATATAATATTGTTACATTATATTACAATGGGATACTTTAGTGTCTTAGACAACACAAGTTTAGTATACAAATATGACTTTTAATAAAGTAGTTTCGTTAAATAGTTATCAAGCAAATTGTTGCAATGAGCGAAGCATTCATGTGACTGGATTTTTTCATTCATTATATTGGTTTTGTTGAGAGCGCAAAATTCTGTTTCGCTCTTAAAACATTCCAACTTTGTTCTAATCACGTTCTGCTCAGATTTTCAATTTCATGATGTTCTTAACTGTACCCATCAGTCACTGGTGGCCTCTACTGGTCATCCTTGCTCTCCCGGTATCCACCAGTCTTCGGACCAGTCATGGTGTAGGGATACGGGTAGAGTGAGAAATAGTGGCAACTCTCTTGCTTTACCAGTCACCAGGCAACAGGGCATAGGGCAATAATCACCAGCGAGATTACTACCGGATAGGTGAACCTTTTCACTCCAGTGAATAGGGCACCGGTCAACACTCTCCGGGTATTGGGTACCGGGAGTACCAGTCAGATCTTACACTGATTGAGACAGGTAGGGTTTGCTGGTCTCTGGGAGGGCAGTCCTTAACCAGTCACTATGTGAGCTCTGAAAAGATAGTCCGAGACGTCACATACTGTGAGCATGGCCCCTTGCGATCTTCTTCTCCTGCGGGAAGATATTTGCTTTCGAGGGATCATATATCAATCATGTTTGATTCCAAAGCTTGACCTACCGGTCGGGCGAGACCCATGCCCATTTCTTCATCTGCGGAGGATCAGGGTCAGTGGCCCTCTGACATTGAGTCTACTATAGAGCACTGGACTCTAGAGAAGGCCATTAATGAGGTCTTTCGGCAGTTTCAGGTGGTGCCTGCCTCCATCTGGCCAAAGGTTCCCCCTCTTTGTAAAAACCTTTCGGGCCTAGAGGAGTTGACTGCGGTATTCTCCCCAGCTATTGCTCCCACAGGTAAATAATCTTGGCTGACTGCTTGAACAGGTTCAGGCCACCAGATCACTGGACTCGTCCAAGGTGAGATTCCCTCTGAATTTACCCTTCTTAGACGGGGAGGCTTCATCTCTGAGCCTGACCGCCCCCACTTTGGTGACGCTTTAGGTGAAGTGGGAGGCCAGGTTGCGACTGGGAATCATGATTTCGACCCATGATGATCATGTTGCAGCAGCCCTATCCTTATTGCTCAAAAAGGAGAACGTAGCCAGTCAAGGCATTTCTAGAACTCTTCGACAAGGAAACGGGAATCTGATGCTTTTGGAGCTTTCTTTATAAATCCGAACCCTGTTAAGAAGCAGAAAAGAAAGCCAAAGCCGGCACCTTATGTAGGGCATAGTAATGCCAAACGGAAGCCCCGCTTTATGGGAGCTAAGCCTTGGCATACAGCTCTCTCCCTAAGCCACAGCCCTAGGGAAGGGCTCTTCTCTATGACCATTCCGAAGCCCGAGATTACTGTCAGGTGTCGTTTGTCTCTCTTCCTGGAGGAGTGGAGAGGTATCACAGAGGATTGTTGGATCTTGTCTGTGACACAAGAAGGGTAATTAATCCCCTTCATCTCCCCTCCTCCATTGACAGACATCCCGATTGACCTATCTTTTCTTCATCCAGCTATGTCAGAAGTCATTGTGTCTCCGAAAGTCTGTACGAAGGTTGTACATGCTGTAGGTGCCTTTCTGCACATGCAGGGCCTTCAACTTCTTCAGGACTTCGACGACTGGCTATTACACAGGACAGGTCTGTCACTTCTGATCTGCAATTTGTCCATAGCTTGGCAGACTATTCTGAGAGAGGGTCTTACTCCAACCCGGCATAGTGGTTCACGTTCATGGGCATATCTCAAACATCTTGTGGTGATTCGGGTCCCCTTGGACTGAGCCGATTCCCTATCCTGGATCGTCCGACTCTTTCTGAATCGGGTCACAGAAACGGCCCGTTCCATGCTGTCACTTCTGGGATCCTTAAGTGCAGCAGCGGACCTGATCATTCTAGGCAGGCTTCACATACTGCCCCTGCAGTATCTTTTTCTGTCCCTGTGGACTCACTGGAACAGAAGATAACTCGGACAGACTTCTTCAAGTCACACCTTTGCTGGTGGTTAAACTCGTCGATATATAGCTGCAAGTGATTCCCTTTCTCACACCTCCCCTGGATCTGTTCCTTTTTATACATGCCAGTGCTGTGGGTTGGGGAGCTCATTAAGAGCCACTGGGGATAACAGCCCAAGGCATTTGGTCAATGGAGGAAAGTTGTCTACACATAAATAACTTGAGGGCAGTCCAACTAGCTCTCACTTAGTTGTCTGCTTCAGTTTCCATCAAAACTGTTTTGTTATCACTGTTGCATCTGACATACGCGGGCAAGGAGGAACACACTCCCACCTTCTCTTTCTTGAGACATGGAGGCATCCTCTGGTGCTGGGCGACGTCATTAGTCCTCCTAGTGAAACATGTCCCCGGTCATCAGAACGTGCTACCAGATAGTCTATCCTGCCAGAACACGATCTTTGCCTGCAAAATGGACTCTGAACCCAAGTATAGTGAATTCTGTGTTCATACACATCGGGACCCCTCTGGTGAATCTCTTTGCCATCGATGTCCCCAATGTACGATCCAACAGTGTGGGCAGTGGACACATTGACCCTCAATTGGAACCTATTGATCGGGTATGCTTTTTCCCATTGATTCTGGCTCTTATTGTCCTACAGAAGATCCTGCGTTCTTAGCAGTGCAAGATACTGCTTATAAAGCCGTTTTGGCCCAAGAGGTCATGGTTCAATGACTTTCTGGCCCACCTATCGGCCCAGCCTCTACGTCTTCCTCTTCAGGATGACATACTGTTCCAGCAACCGGGTTGGCCCCTTCATTCCAACTCAGCTATACTGCTTTCAGTCCGAGAGTTTTTCTGAGAGTGTTGCTTCTCGCATCGCCGAATCTCGACGGCAATCAACTAGAATCATCTATGATTCAAAGTAGACGGTTTTCTCAGATTGGTGTACTGCAAGGTCATTTAATCCAGAGCATCCCTCTGTGACTAGTCATAGCCGATTTCTTCCTATTTATTTTCAAAGAAAAAGACCTTGCAGTCAGAATTATTAAAGGGTATCCTTAGAGAAACCTGTTTTCAGAAGTTAAAATTCCAAAATTGGATCTTTCGTGTGTTTTGTTGTCTCTTACAACCCGTATGAACCATTGGCTTCTGCTTTTTTAAAGTTTTTAACTTTAAAGACAGTTTTTAGTTTGACTATTTAAAGAATATGAGAGCTATACTACTCACCCATGTCACACCTTGGTTAAGGTTTTGCATGAAAGTACTTAAATACTACATGTATTGCATTGAAACTTTCTACAACCCTACCCAACTATTACACCTATGTAGATTATTAGCTCACCAGAGCACAAAGTGCTCAAGGTGAGTTTTTGTGATCGCCTTTTGTCCATCGTTTGTCGTCAGTCGTCCGTAAACAACATTTGCTTGTTAACACTTTGGTGGCAACATTTTGCATCCAATCTTCACGCTGAACACTCAAACCTATATTGGAGATACATGAACAGAAAATTATCAGATGTATAACCAATGACTTTCCTAATACCATTTTACTTCATCTATGTTACAGTTTAAGACATGTCAAATATGTTCAAAGTCTTCTGCTGCAGAATTGTCGTATTAGGGAAAGGGTTAAACCCTTCAATTTTGTTTGCATACGTTTGCTGTACCTGTACCTGTTTTTATTGGCAAAAAACGAATGCTTTTCCAATAGTATTTCATAAATAAGTTGTCTATCGGGGTCTATGATAGACACTTTTTGAAAGTGTATTAGTGTTTTTTCTTAAAAATATATTATACATTAATACAAATAATGATGAACATTACTTTCACGTATAAAATGCGTCACCCAACTTGACATGTAAAATAATATATTTCTTTAATCATAACAACTAATGATAACTTTGTTTGAAGATTACAATTTTCAATATATTTCTTTAATCATAACAACTAATGATAACTTTGTTTGAAGATTACAATTTTCCATGTTTTATATATCACTAACTTCTCCGCTTTTGATTTTTAGCTCGTCTGATATTTTTTGGGGAAAAAGACGAGCTATTGTCGTCACTTGATCGTCGTAGTCGTCTTCTTCGTCGTCGGCGGCGTTGGTTAAGTTTTGCGTTTAGGTCACTTACATGGAAACTATCAAACCTAACACTTTGAAACTTGTTCGTCTAATACCCTTCTTCACATTGTATGCAAAAGATGCAAAGAGTGTTGTCTGTTTTTTGAAGTAAAAAAACATAAATTTTGATGTATTTTTGTTGATTTTGAGAATTGAACATAGTTGGTTAAGTTTTAAGTGTAGGTCACTTACATGGAAACTATCAAACCTAATTCTTTGAAACTTGTTTGTCTAATACCCTTCTTCACATTGTATGCTAAAGATGCAAAGAGTGTTGTCTGTTTTTTTGGAGTAAAAAACATAAATTTTGATGAATTCTGGTTGATTTTGAGAATTGGCGGCATTTAAGTCACTTACATGGAAACTATCAAACCTTGATGCTGAGGCCTGGTTCTTTTGGGTAAAAAATATCAATTTTGTTGTATATTGGTTGATTTTGAGAATTCGACATAGTTGGTTAAATTTTGCATTTATGTCACTTACATGGAAACTATCAAACCTATTACTTTAAAATAAGGAAAACTTGTGCATCTAATAACTTTCTTCACATTGAATGATAAAGAGGCTGAGCGGGCCTGTTTTTTAGGGTAAAACACATACATTTTGATGTATTTTGGTTATTTATGAGAATTCAACATAGTTTCTTCACTTTTTGTTACATTGATTTCAAATTTTCCCCAAGTAATAAAAACATAATGTATTTCAAACATATTATGAATATCTTCAATCAGATTTGTGTTTTTAGGGGCCAGGTCACTGCTACTAAAAATATGAAAACAGTAATATATTCAATATCTTTAGTTTGAGTTGACCATCTCATTTGCCTGTCCAATGCATACACAATACTCAGCTTGGGATCTTGACTGATTGCGACAGCCGTCCAACCTGAAAATCTTCCTTATTATATCATATATATGAACTTGAATGTATTACCACACGGTAAATTTTGTTTCAATACTTGAAAAATAGAAGTTGTGTGCGGTCATTATAATATGTAAATATTCATTTTGAATTTAAATATTTTTTATATAAAATAAATAAACCGTAAAAGGATAATATCAGACAAGTTTGAGGCACCCGCAGGCGGTGCTCTTGTTTGGAGTCATATTGACAATCATTGACAATCATGTGAATACATTATCTTGCATGATAACATTTTGACTTTTTTTTATCCGTTTTGGGGATTATGAAATAGTTTGAAATGTTTATCTATGCAATTTGTTACCATGGAAACATTAATATTTACTGTATTTCATTGTCATTACTTCTCGAATTTGTCTTACAACATTCATTTTCTCAAATTGTTTTGTTCATTGTCATTTCAAAAAACATTTAAGTTCTTATTGAAAACATGAAAATAAAATGCCTTTTCGAATATAAGAAAAATAGTATATTTCATAGCAATTGAAATACATTTAAAAGCCAAATTCCCTGAAAACTTTTAAAATTATTTGTTAGAAGAGGCGATGATATAAATGGATCCATTTTATTTAACCCACATGCTGGCAATATTTAAATAAATATTAAACAATTTTTTTATTTTTTTTTAAATTTTAAAATGATACATTTTGTATCCATGGTAAATAATTTTAGAGGCACTGTTCCCCATAGCTTTTTAGCTCACCTATGCACGAAGTGCAAGGTGAGCTATTGTGATCACATTTTGTCCGTCGTGCGTCGTCAACATTTGAGCTTGTTAACACTCTACGGGCTACATTTTGCATCCAATCTTCATGAAAGTTTATCAGAACGATCATCTCCATAAAATCTTGGACAAGTTCGAAACTGGGCCATTTGAGGTCAAATTGAAGATAAATCTTGTTAACACTTTGGAGGCCACATTTTCAACTTGAGAATGTTGAAACTTTATCAGAATGTTTGTCTTGATGATATGTAGGTAAAGTTCGAATATGGGTCACGTTGGGTCAAAAAGTAGGTTACTAGGTCAAATTGAAGGAAAATCTTGTTAACACTCCAGATGCCGCAATTTTTGCTTCAGCAGTTTGAAATTTTGTCAGAATGTTTGTCTTAGAAATGTTTAAGTCAAGTTCGAATATGGGTTATGCCGGGTCAAAAACTAGGTCACTAGGTCAAATTGAAGGAAAATCTTGTTAACACTTTGGATGCCGCATTTTTCGCTTCAGCAGCTAGAAATTTGGTCAGAATGTTTGTCTTAAAGATATCTAGGTCAAGTTCAAATATAGGTCATATTGGATCAGAAACTAGGTCACTAGGCCAAATTGAGGGAAAATCTTGTTAACTCTGTAGAAGCCGCATGTTTTGCTTCAGCGGCTTGTAATTTGTTCAGAATGTTGAGCTGAATGATATCTAGGCCAAGTTCGAATATGGGTCATGCCGGGCCCAAAAACTAGGTCACTAGGCCAAATTGAAGGAAAATATTGTTATCACTTTGGATGCCGCATTTTTTGCTTCAGCAGCTTGAAATTTTGTCAGAATGTTTGTCTGAAAGATATCTAGGTCAAGATTAAATATGGGTCATATTGGATCAGAAACTAGGTCACTATGCCAAATTGAGGGAAAATCTTGTTAACTCTGTAGAAGCCGCATGTTTTGCTTCAGCGGCTTGAAATTTGGTCAGAATGTTGAGCTGAATGATATCTAGGCCAAGTTCGGATATGGGTCATGCCGGGTTAAAAACTAGGTCACTAGGCCAAATTGAAGGGTAATCTTGTTAACACTCTGGATACTACATTTTTAATTTCAGCATGATGAAACTTTATCAGAATGTTTTTCTTGATGATATGTAGGTCAAGTTCGAATATGGGTCATGCTGGGTCAAAAACTAGGTCACTAGATCAAATTGAAGGAAAATATTGTGAACACGTTGGATGCCACATTTTTTGCTTCAGCAGCTTGAAATTTGGTCAGAATGTTTGTGAATTATATCTAGGTCAAGTTTGAATATGGGTCATATTGGATCAGAAACTAGGTCACTAGGCCAATTGAGTGGAAATCTTGTTAACTCTGTAGAAGCTGCATGTTTTGCTTCAGCGGCTTGAAATTTGGTCAGAATGTTTGTCTGAATTATATCTAGGTCAAGTTCGAATATGGGTCATATTGGATCAGAAACTAGGTCAATAAAGGAAAATATTGTTCAAACTCCGGAGGCCGCATTTTTACTTTGAGCAAGTTGAAACTTTGTCAGAATGTTTTCTTGATGATATCTAGTCCATGTTGGAATATGGGTCATATCAGGTAAAAAAAATATAGATCACTAGGCCAAATGAAGGAAAATATTGTTAACACTGTGGAGGATGCATTCAGAATAATTGTCTTGATGTGTTTTGCATTGCAGTACATTGTATAATTAAGGTGAGCGATCCAGGGCCATCATGGCCCTCTTGTTTTCATTTCTTGTGAGAAGAGATGTTGACCTTCATGCATCCATTACTCATTTGTATTCATATAGCCGCATTAAATTTTTATAACCATTCAAAAAATGGCAAAAAAGTGTTCTTTTTTCCCGTAAAAAACACCATTTGCAAAGAAGGGTTTGGGACCACATTTAACAATTTGATAATAAATTGTTTTTTACTTAATTTCCTTCATCAAATAATGACTTTTGGTAGAAAATATGATCCATTTTTTTAACCCACATGCTGGCAATATTTAAATAAACATTAAACAATTTCTTTTTTTTTTTTTTTTTAATTTTAAAATGATACATTTTGTATCCATGGTAACTAATTTTAGAGGCACTGTTCCCGATAGCTTTTTTTCATTTCTTGTGAGAAGAGATGTTGATCTTCATGCATCCATTGTTCATTTGTATTCATATGGCCGCATTAAATTTGTATAACCCTTCAAAAAATGGCAAAATAGTGTTCTTTTTTCCCGTAAAAAACACCATTTGCAAAGAAGGGTTTGGGACCACATTTAACAATTTGATAATCAATTGTTTTTTACTTAATTTCCTTCATCAAATGATGACTTTTGGTAGAAAATATGAATTTTTGCATATATATCTTCATTTATGCTAAAAACTGATTGGAAAATTTAGTGAATTTCCCATTGAAATCAGTCCTATAAAAAACGAGAGCCGGTTGCTATGGCAACCAAAGTCTATAGCATAGTTTTTTTTGCCATTTTACATTTCTTCCATCAAGTTGAGAAAATGTGTGAAGTTTGAACAAAATCCGTGACCATGCATGCCACAGTCCCCTTTATGGGAGTGCAAATGCTTACAGAGAATGGCTATTAAACTTGATCATGTTGAAACTATGTCGGAAAATTTGTCTTAGAGATATCTATGTCAAGTTCGTATATGGGTCATGTCGGGTCAAAAACTAGGTCACTAGGCCAAATTTAAGGAAAATCTTGTTAAAACTCTTGAAGCCGCATGTTAAAACTTGATCAGAAAGTTTGTCCTGGTGATATCTAGGCCCAGTTCGAATATGGGTTATGTCATGTCAAAAACTAGGTCACTAGGCCAAATTTAAGGGAAATCTTATTAACACTCTGGAAGCCACATGTTTGGTATGAGCATGTTGAAACTTTGTCAGAACTGTTTTGTCTTGATGATATCTAGGGTAAGTTCGAATATGGGTCAGGTCAGGTCAGGTAAGTGCAAGGCCTTTTCTCAGACACTGTAAGCTGTTGCTTTGAAAGTTCACACACTTATTCAGGGTCATTATATGACCCTGTATCAAATGTCAAGTCCCATAACTCTGGAATGGACTTTGACTGAATCATGCCCCTTTTTGGACTTAGAATTTTGATGAAACCTTTGTGTGCAAGGCCTTTTCTCAGACACTGTGTATGCTGTTGCTTTGACGTTCAGGGTCATTAGATGACCTTGTATGTTAAGTCCCATAAGTCTGGATTGGATTTTGACTGAATTCTGCCCCTTTTTGGACTTGGAATTTTGGTCAAACCTTTGCTTGCAAGGCATTTTCTCAGACACTGTGTATGCTGTTGCTTTGAAACTTCACACACTTATTCAGGGTCATTATAAGACCCTGTATGTCAAGTCCCATAACTCTGGAATGGATTTTGACTGCATTGTGCCCCTTTTTGGACTTAGAATTTTGGTTAAACCTTTGCGTGCAAGGCCTTTTCTCAGACACTGTGGAAGCTGTTGCTTTGAAACTTCACACACTTATTCAGGGTCATTATATGACCCTGTATGTCAAGTCCCATAACTCTGGAATGGCCTTTGTCTGAATTGTGCCCCTTTTTGGACTTAGAATTTTGGTCAAACCTTTGCGTGCAAGGCCTTTTCTCAGACTCTATGTATGCTGTTGCTTTGAAACTTCACACACTTATTCAGGGTCATTTTAAGACCCTGTATGTCAAGTCCCATAACTCTGGAATGGCTTTTGTCTGAATTGTGCCTCTTTTTGGACTTAGAATTTTGGTCAAACCTTTGCGTGCAAGGCCTTTTCTCAGACTCTGTGTATGCTGTTGCTTTGAAACTTCACACACTTATTCAGGGTCATTAGATGACCTTGTATGTCAAGTACCATAACTCTGGAATATTGAAAAGGTGTATTATCTTGCAATAGGTGATACTGTGTGACTTTACCTAATTATGCTATAACTGTTCTGAATTAGGCCCTGACAGGCAAGCTATATTGTCCTCCGACAACTCTTGTTTAACTTATAAATAAATTCTGGTTAAAGTTTTGCATGCAACTACATTAAGAGACCATATCTTAGTAACTTGACGCTTTACATTTAAACTTTATAAAGCCCTTCCAAACCATCACACCTATGTAAAAAATCAAGTAAGATAACTCTATCCAGCATTTTATGCAAGTTATGACCCTTTTTGGAACTCAGGAACTACTTGAAGCATTGTATTGAAACATAATACAACCCTTCCAAATTTCACAACTATATACACAACCAATTAAGATAACTCCTGCATATGATGCAAATTGTTGCCCTTTTTTTACTTAGAAATTGTGGTAAAAGGTTTGCGTTCAACTACATTAAGAGTCCATATCTTTGTTACATAGGTTGAACTGTATTTTTGCTACTCAAATGCACTAAGTGTTAGCATTATGACTGACTGGCTGGTGTCAGGATAAATGGGCAAGCAGTACTTGTAACGTACCCAGGAAACGTAGGGATATCAGTAAACAATTGTTTAAAGCGGTGTAAAATGCCAAACAATCAATCAATCAATCTTTTGATTATTCACAACATAGGGTTTAATAGAGCATTAGTCTTTAAAGGTCTGAGCCATCTCTAGCATTCAGACCAAAATATTTAGCTGTACGAGTGATTGCTACTGCAGGGAAGTTTAAGTCTGGTTTGAATGAGATTGCCACTCTGGTATAGTACTGTATTATTATATAGGATATTTTAAAACTCTTGAGATTTGTGATTGTGTCAATACATATCCAGCAAAGATCAAGACTGCAATTGTTGTTGTAATCTAAGCGCAGTTTGAAATGATATATGTGTTCTAGGAATGCCTTGTTTTTGAATTCAGAGCAAGGACAAGATTTGAAAAGGCAAGAAAATAAAGACAGGAATACAAATGAAGGAAACATTGTGGTGCGGGAAGAACCTAAAACACAAGACTTGATGAATGAACAAAAACAGATCAGTGAAAGTACTGCAGGTGAGTTAATCTTACAGGTAAAGAAAGCTGATACAGATGACTTAAGATGCATCTGCAGCATAAAACTTTTGAAACAACATGAATTTGTTACATTAGTGATGCCCATCTTAGAAGTGCAGGTAGCATCTCCTAGTTATCTTACCATATTGTCTGTCTGACCCTGTTACCTTGTCTGGAGTATAACTAAGATAGACTGGTCGTTGAACACAAAATATAGATGCTACCTAAAAAAAAAGTATAAAGTCTATTTTAGCATCTTTCTAAGCACAATCCTAATTAGAACAACATATCAAAAATCTGCTAATGGGAAAAATTCTAATGAATATTTAATTTGTACATTATGTATGTTTTGTATGGTAAAGTAAGGATTTATATTAGTCCAGGCAAAATAAAAGTTAGCCTCTAATAAATTGCAACACACGCCTTCTTTGATTTTTGTCTAGAGATGATGGCTACAAAGATCGTACTAAAAATCCGCAAAAATTATAGATATACTATTCGAGTAATTGCCTGAAGAAATTCAGATCATAGGTACTGTCCGGATATATAGGGTCAGTGTATTGTTAAATGTAATCTTTGGAGAATATGGAGGGGTTTTGTGTAAAGGCACAATTTTGGGGCATTTTGAACAATATGTTTACAATATAAATGTTTATTTAATGAAATATATCAACTTCAAGGCATAGGAAACAGAAACAACAGAAATTTGAGACCAGTGAAGATCTAAATCAGCCTTCGGTCGTACAGAAATTTTGCAGATGACAAAGGAATTCATTTTAGGTCATTTCTAATTCAGATCTATTCTGATCGCTCTCTGTCTGTCGTCTGTCCGTTGTCCATCGTTAACTCTTTTATCTTTAAACATCATCTCCTCCTAAACCACAGGATCAATTTCAACCAAACTTTACAGGAATGTTTCTTTGGTGGTCTTCTTTCAAAATTATTCAAAGATTAAAATTCCATTGAGAACTTTGGTTGCAGCGGCATCAGAAAGGGGGCAGAATGTCCAAACTTTATAATTCTTCTCCTCTGAATCTGCCTGTCAGATTCCAATATACTTTGGTATAAATGTTCCCTGGGTGACCCTCTACAAAAATTGTTCAAGCCATACCGATTGGTTGAAAAACATAGCAACCAGGCTACAGCAGAAAAGGGACAAAATGACAAAACTTTAATTTTCCATCTTGTGTTGATTTCAAGAAATTTTGTAGAAATGTTCTTTCATTGATCCTCTTCTTAATTTGTTCAAGCCATATTGATTGGTTACAAAATCATAGCAACCATTGGGTAAATTGAGTTTTTAGCTACATGTGAAAATTCCTACCATTCCACTAGACAATTTCAACTTAACTTCACAGGAATGTTCCTTTGTTGGTCGTCTTTTAAATTGTTCAAATACTTACAATCTGTGTAGAACCCAAATTTTAAAATCCTTTTCCTCCATAATCTGCTTGTCCAATTCCAAGATAAATTGGTAGAAATGTTCTTTGAGTGACCCTCTACGAAAACTGTTCAAGCCATATTGATTTCTTTGAAAAACAGGGCAACAAGGCTGCATCAGGAAAGGTGCAAAATGACTAAACTTTTTAATTCCATTTTATTAAAGTTCTTGTTGGATTTAAAGATATATTAATGGCCTCTACTAATAAGTTATATCTTTAACAGTGTCCACTCCTTGCAGTTTTATTTGCACTCCAGATCCAAGTTTACCAGATATTTGCTACTAACTTACTATCACTCAGGTGATCGATTTAGGGCTATCTTGGCCCTTTTGTTATAAATGTAGAAGTGCCTTGTGTAAAGAAATTGAGATCAAAAGAAGTTTATGGCCATTTGTCTGGAAAAATGGCTGCATTTTTGTGGTAAATCTGCAGCAGTTGATAATTGCCATCCTGAGAGAACATCAGTTAGCGCAGTGGCAACCATTCAAATACGTGAAAAACTTTTGGAATGTTGTGATAAGAGACATGATTCGTGGGCAGCTGAAATACAAGTATTGACTTTGTCGTTGCTGAGGCTGTTTATTATATCAACTGTTAATCGAGATTCATGCTACTTAAAAGTCAAAACACAACACCAACAGTTAAAATTGTTCAAGATAAGCGGGGACATCAAGAAATACATTGATTTGAAATGTTGTGCAATTGGTTGGAATCAGAAAGTGACGCAGATTTGTACACGGATGCAGAATTGCATGGTAAGATGATTGAATTTAGTGGCAGATCAGAGGGTTATACTATCAAGAGACTCAAACAAAAGCTGCAAGAACACTATAAATAATACAGATTTTTTGGCAAAAGTTAAAGGCCGCAGAAGCATTGTATGCTTTAGAAACATAGCAAAGTTCATAATTAGTGACAAATGATACTTAGAAAAGAAAGACGATATTGACCTGAAATCAGAGAAAGTAAATATCATTCTGATCCATATCCATCTAATGATGACATAAGGAATAATTATCGAAACAAGGAATGGGTACAACTCCACCTGCATACACTTTTGTCAACCATAATTCCATCAAAACTGATTTCAATATGTTTCCAGGATGAAGGGCTCTGGATTAGAGGAAGCATTAGAAACTTTTACGTTGCTTATGTGATTTCAGGAATGGCTGTTTCAAGAGTATTGCATGGCCACTTCTGGATAGAAGCTGTGTAGTTAATAAGTTGATTAAGTTGAAATGATACTTTTACAGGTATTGACACTGATGCAGTCTCGGTGGATATATACTTCTGAAAAAGGAAATGGGAATGACTAAGATTCCTCTGGTGATATGCAGATTGAAATGCCTCTAAGAATTCATGATATATGCCAAGAATGTGGGAGAATTATACTCAGGTACCTATCAAAGTGGCCAAAGTAAAGATAGAGAGAATTCTCCAGACTATTTTGCCAATGTCGAGGAAGAACTATCTGTTGATGGAATAGTTGCAGAAAAGTGTAATGATGCAGAAGCAGAATAGAATGGAACACTACTTGTATGAAGGAACTAAGGACAAATAGTTGCCACCGTTTTTGAATCAAATGAACTTAAAAAAGTTCAATGAATGCTAATGAAATTATAGAGCTGAAGTATATTGAATATGTGGAACATTGAACTTTTCATTTGCGCTGAAAGAACAGGAAATTGGAACCTGCATCTCAAAGAAGTTGAACAAATTTTGAATTTATTTGTTGCAACTGGCCACATTAATTATGTAAAAAGTGCAAATACTGTATCTGCAGCTGATGCTAGATTTACAATAAGACTATCCCTGGCTGCATCTATGCTTTCAAAAACAAGGATTTCATACAATTTGCAGAAGCAGTCCCTTCTGGGCAGGAATATGGAGAGACCTTACAATTGAACAGATCATGATGAGATCAATCAGAAGCAGAGGAGGACTGACTAGAGGGTGAGACGTGACAGAGACTGTTCAGTTCTCAGTAAAGTAACAAATTAGGTTGAATGACACTAGCTATCTACATACCCTGTTGATACATTTGAGAATAGGTTAGAATTGGCCTGGCAAAATATTCATGGCTGAAAAAAAAAGTATTTTGACTCTTTCCCTCATACAACAATTCTGTAGCAGACATCTTTGAACATGCTTTGTCAAAAAAGGAAAATCTCTAAAAATTGAATGGATAACCTATGACTAAAAGTGGAAAACATTGTGGCAAAAGAAGAATAAATTGATACATCATGTAATAAGAAAGAAAATACGGAATAAAGGGAGTTAATTACAAAACCTGGTAGGAGTTTTGTTCAATTCGCCTGGTTTTAAAAGATTATGTCAAATGGAAACAAAGTTATGACCAATTAATGCATATTGTGAAAGACAAACGGACGGACGGACTGACAGTCAGATGAATGGAAAGACAGAGAGAAGGCAATACAAATAGGCAGACATCAGAGTTTAAAACCCTTATTGTCTGCCTTTCTTACAGATAGGCAAGACACAAATAAGAGAACCCCTCCAAATTCTAATATTAACTCCTTTAAGGTGGAATCAATAAAATAGCGTTGTTTTTGACGTAAAAATGGGCGTTTTGGCAATAATGCTAGTATGGTTAAAGATTGGTTTACCATTTCTCTCATTTCAATTTGTATTCGGATAAAATAACCTTTAAACTGAAGAGAATACAATAACCTGCACAATGGTATCAATTCCATACATCTGTCATGACAATTAACGTAACATAAGGCGACATAAAATGACAATTTTGCTAGAATATATTAGCAGTAATTTAATTATTTCTAATTTATTTAAAATTTGCTCTGCAAATTTGAAAGGATTAATAAACTGGAGTTTTTTGATTATTCAAAAAATTGGTATACATTTTGGCATATGTTCCTTTGATCAAAGTATATAATTGCATGTGGCAAGTGATTTCAAAATTGATTCATGTTTGTTGAAAACAGGAAAAGGTCTATTTCTTCAGATTATGATCTTGAAATGTGACCTTGACCATAGAGCTACAACATTGGTTATAATTAGTGTTAGCAACTATGCCAATAACTTAATGTGAACATTGATTAATATCTGTAGCATTTGACATTGAAATGTGGCAATAACCTCTCGCTCGATTCGGGCTATAATTTTCGCAGAAAAACGTCTAAAACGACCTGGTCCCAGGTGGAGATAGGTTCATAAATGATTTTTCTCGTGATCCACCACATCAATATTTGCCAACCAACAAATACGCCGGCTTTTTATGCCCCCGGAATCACCGATTCGGTGGGCATCTAGTTTTTGGCCTGTCTGTCTCTTTGTTATGCCCCCGGAATCACCGATTCGGTGGGCATCTAGTTTTTGGCCTGTCTGTCCGAAAAAAACTTTAACCTTGACCACTACTGTTCAACCATAACAGGTACAGCTACCATATTTCACATGTGTATTCCTTGTGACATGACCTTTCTGTCAGTACCAACATTTTTGACCTAGATGTTGCCATTCCCCGAAAAAAACTTTAACCTTGACCACTTCTTTTCAACCATAACAGGTACGGCTACCATATTTCACATGTGTATTTCTTGTGACATGACCTTTCTGTCAGTACCAACATTTTTGACCTTGCGACCTTGACCTTTGACCTAGATGTTGCCATTCTCTGAAAAAAACTTTAACCTTGACCACTACTTTTGAACCATAACAGGTACGGCTACCATATTTCACATGTGTATTCCTTGTGACAAGACCTTTCTGTCAGTACCAAAACTTTTGACCTTGCGACCTTGACCTTTGACCTAGATGTTGCCATTCTCCGAAAAAAAAATTAACCTTGAGCATGTTTAATCTTAGTCAGAATGTTTATCTGGATGACAGGACTCCGGATATTTTGAAATCTCAATCGGTCCGGTGAAATTTTATTTGTTGTACCATTATTGAAATATTTTTGACATAATTTATTTTTACAAAGCATTTCGTAAATATCTCTTTTTCCATGCCACTATTGCCATCATGAAAGGTTACAAAGGTCACATGACCTATGCAAATTCACAAAAAAATCCATAAAACCCCAAAAGCTGTTTCAGATGCACACACGAAACCATTACCCCATGCATTCAATCGGATTTCCTCGGGTGATTCCGTCATCCATCGTGGTGAAGCAATCATTACCGAGGTATTCCGATTGGCATTATCTATCAGATAACATGATTGTCAAAGTTTATTGGATCAATAATCTTGTTTACATCACGGTAAGTGACTCTTTCAAAGTTAACAGACGATCATGTTCTCGTTTACTAAGTAACATATAGCGTATGTGTTAATGAGATTTATGAAAATATCTGGACCAATTTTTATTTACAAGTTTTAAGACCGTTACATTTTTGGTTTTCCGGAGGCCTGCTTGATAATATGTAGGCAAAGTTTTTAATAAAGGACATGTATGGTAAAAAAATAGGTCACTAGGCCGTACTCTTTTCTTCAGCAGTCCCATTTTCTCAGAATGTTTGTCTTTATATTATCTAGGCCAAGTTTGAAATTGGGTCAGAAACTAGGTCACTATGCCAAATTGAAGTAAAATCTTGTTAACACTATGGAGGCTGCATTTTTATCTTGAGCATGTTGAAAGTTAAAGGAATATGCTCGGCTGAAATTTTTAAAATATATGACTAAATAGCACTACAGTAATGTATCATTTTGATGTAATTACCTTTTTAGCTTACCAGAGCACGTAGTGCTCAAGGTGAGTTATTGTAATCGCCTTTTGTCCGTCGTCCGTCGTTCGTCATCCGTAGTCAACATTTGCTTGTTACTACTACAACATTTTGCATCCAATCTTTATGAAAGTTTATCAGAACATATATATATATATATCTCCATCAACTCTAGGCTAAGTTCGAAACTGGGTCATGTGGGGTCAAAAGCTAGGTCACTAGGTCAAATTTAAGGAAAATCTTGTTAACACCCCTTGAGCATGTTGAAACTTTGTCAGAATGTTTGTCTTAGTCATATCTAGGCCAAGTTTGAATATAGGTCATGTCGGGTCAAAAACTAGGTCACTAGGCCAAATTGAAGGAAAATCTTGTTAACACTCTGGAAGCCACATTTTAAACTTGAGCATGTTGAAACTTTGTCAGAATGTTTGTGTTAGTGATATCTAGGCCAAGTTTGAATATGGGTCATGTCGGGTCAAAAACTAGGTCACTAGGCCAAATTGAAGGAAAATCTTGTTAACACTCTTGAAGCCATATTTTAAACTTGAGCATGTTGAAACTTTGTCAGAAAGTTTGTCTTGATGATATCTAGGTCAAGTTCGAATATGGGTCATGTCCGGTCAAAAACTAGGTCAAATTGAAGGAAAATCTTGTTAACACCCTTGAAGCCATATTTTAAACTTGAGCATGTTGAAACTTTGTCAGAAAGTTTGTCTTGATGATATCTAGGTCAAGTTCGAATATGGGTCATGTACGGTCAAAAACTAGGTCACTAGGCCAAATTGAAGGAAAATCTTGTTAACACTCTGGAAGCCACATTTTAAACTTGAGCATGTTGAAACTATATCAGAAAGTTTGTCTTGATGATATCTAGGCCAAGATCGATTATGGGTCATGTCCGGGCAAAAACTAGGCCAAATTTAAGGAAAATCTTGTTTACACTCTAGAAGCCACATTTCTGGCTTGAGCATGTTTAAACTATATCAAAAAATTTGACTTAGTGATATCTAGGTCAAGTTCGATTATGGGGCATGTCCGGTCAAAAACTAGGTCACAATGCCAAATTTAAGGAAAATCTTGTTAAGACTCTGGAAGCCACATTCTTGGCTTGAGCATGTTGAAACTTTGTCAGAATATTTGTCTAAGTAATGGCTAGGCCAAGTTCGAATATGATTCATGTCAGGTCAAAAACTAGGTCACTAGGCCAAATTTAAAATCTTGTTAACACTTGAAGCCGCATTTTAAACTTGAGCATGTTGAAACTTTATCAGAAAGTTTGTCCTGATGATATCTAGGCCAAGTTCGAATATAGGTCATGTCATGTCAAAAACTAGGTCACTAGACCAAATTTAAGTGAAATCTTGTTAACACTCTGGAAGCCACATGTTTGGCTTGAGCATTAGAGAGTTATGTCTTAACCCTTTCCCTCATATAGACGCTTTCTGACGCCTCTGCAGCAGACGGCTTTTTGAAAACATAGTGACAAAAGAAGAAATTGCTTAAAACGAGCAATTTCTCCTTTTGCCACAATTTTTCCTCTTTAAGTCAAAGGTTATCCATTCAGTTTTAGAGATTTTCTTATTTTTGATCAATTATGTTCAAAGTCGTCTGCTGCAGAATTGTGCTATGTGGGAAAGGGTTAAATAGCCCATTCTCAGGTGGGCGATTCCAGGGCCTCATAGCCCTCTTGTTTTTACATGCTTGCACTACCAAGATATATGCTTTTAAAGTTTTGTGTTTTCACGTCTGTATCGATCACCTATGGGCGCCGCCATCTTTGCTTATAATCAACTTCCTGTGACGTCAGTTACACACTTCCGATTAGCACCGTATGGATTACTAAATTTTCAGATCGCCATCTTATCTTAGGTATAGGTCAAAATTGGCCGAATGCCTAAAAGGCCAGTCCAAAATGGCCGATTATAGGTCCAGAAAGAAAGGCCAATTTCCCAAAATGTCTGGTACAAAAAGGCCGATTATGAGGAAGGACCACTTTTTGAAGTTTAATGGTGTAAACATTGTATACATGTATGTTTGTTTTAGATTATTAATTCATCATAGTGGGGCGGGCGGTAAATTTATCTGTGTTATAATTGATTAGAGTTTGCTTTGAATGTTTATTTTAACTTCCTTATTTAGATAATTTGATAAGTTCGAGAACGTAATTGCCGTTAATTTATTGAATAAGATATAGAGATGTTTGAAAACGTAATTGCCGTTAATTTAATTTATCAGGTAAAAAAAGGCGATGGAAGGTAAACAAAAACACGACCTTGGTATGTGTAAAAGACATTAGAAATTAGGAAATTCTATAAAGTATAATCATTGCAAACATTTGAAAACATAATGGTAATGTTGAAAACATTACGGTAAAAGGAGAAACTGCTAATTTTGAGCAATGTCTCCTTTATTCACGATGTTTTTCAAAAGTCGTCTGCTACAAACGCGTCTTCAACAAGAAAATGGTCGACGTGTTCAATAAAAGGGTAAATTCATTTTTTTATATTTGACCAAACTTTCAAAAGATTTATTTGTTTGTTAAAGAATGAATTGTAAAATAATTTCTCACAAACCTGCATAAAAATCCCTTATAATCCAAATGAAATCGTCCAATTTCAGAAACACAAAAGGTCACGGATTTTAACACTGAATTTTGGGAGAGCCTATGAGAAATGCTTATGTCATAGCGCATGATGATTTTACTCAAATGAACCGCGTCAGCACAAATTCCGCATTTGGATAGTTTCAGTGTTAATTTCATAATAAGATCAAATTGCATATTTGTGTGGTATTTTTTTGGTCATGAATCTTCCCAAGAAACTTACAGTGTGATTCACAATTAAAAAGCAAACACAACAATTGAAATAAAACGGAATGGAGTGCAAATTAAACATAATGGACAGTTTGGCCAATTAAACCCTTCCCACACACGGCAAATCTGAACTAAACCATCTAGGCAAAACTGTGTATAAAATTGTTATAGTTGATTAGATTTTGACACTATTTCAACAATTTTCAATCATATTACGGAGGCCGTGTTCACCTTCCCATGTGTATAATGTCTTTATTACAACAGTACAATCTGTATGGCATCATATAGAAATTAAGAAGGAAACAATGTGTCAAAAGGCATCAATCAATAATTAGTTGACTTGCTGTTTATTACCCCTAGTCGGCTGCTGCTTCTAATCAGCGCATCAAAGCCTCGGCAGTGCTTTGTTGGTAGATCATAAGTAGTGTCTGATTGCTACCGGAAATATGATTGGGTTTTATGACCTTTAATTGGTTTTCAATAAAGAACGGTACAATGTTTTTAATTTACGATTAATCTGTGAATTACGCCGTTTGTCACAACGTTTACAACTTTATTTATACATGTATTTGTTGTCATAGAGATTGTAGTGTTGTGTGGAGTGCCGGTGTAAGAAAGCCTTGATAGGCATGGCCGAAAGTTGTTTTTGCTTTTGAGCGGTACAGTAAGCCTCTGCAGACGCATCCTGACGAAAAACCGACCATACAAATATGCAATTTGATCTTATTTGCAATTCACAATATGACCTCCGAATTGTGATTTGTGTGTGACGTGGCTCATTTGTGTAAAACCTCCAAAGCTATGCTGTACTCATTCTTCATAAACTTTCCCGTGTCTTGTATTTTGAGGTAATGAATTGTGGTAAAATACATTCAACTAAAAACAAGTAATGATTTTAGATATTGGACGATTTCATTTGGAATTAAAAGGGATATTTAAGCAGGTTTGAAAAATTTTCTTCAATATATAATATTAAAGTTTTACAACAAAAATCCTTTTGGAAATTTGATCAAAATTAACCATTTCAATTCTCCCTTTTCAACATACACCAAATCTGCAGCAGATGAATAATATGAAAAATCTCTTTACCGTCAACTTCAGAGTATGTAGGGAAGGGATCAAATTATGTCTGCTCAAAAGACTCACCGACATATCCTATTACAGTAGCGTCCGACCACTACCGGAAATTTGATTGTTTCTATGACCTTTGATTGTTCTACAAAAACGACGGTTTATTATGTCTAACGAGCTTTGAAATCATAACAAACAACTGTCAAATATATAAACAAATGAAATTATTGTATAAATAAATGTTAACACACATATATTTAATTGGCTGATATATATTACACGAGTCAAGTTCATGTTTTCTATTCACCTACTATGGTTTGATTATATTTACTATAAAACTTTATAGAGCTAGAAATAATATAATGTAATGCTTGGAATTTCATTTTGAATAATTGAAGTTTAGGTTTGTAAACTTCCGGGGTTAATTTTCTTACGAAAAAGTATATTTTGTATTCCCTTTATAGAACCGCAGTCGTTCATTAGCTAACTCTACTTGTATGTTTTGTTTGGGACATAGTGCGTAAATGACGTCACGATTCTTTTCAGAAAGTCTCGAGACATTGCGATATGTAAACAATGGCTGCGCTCATGCTGCGCACCGATCAGCACAAATAGTCATCTTTAAATAGTAATATCTTCATTATTAGTTGTATGTTAATGAAATGCATAGTAAATAAATGTTCATTAAGTCAATATTTTTCAATTCAAAGCAAGTTTTTTTCAGCAGAGCGTATTTCTTTAATCAGAATAATTGTCTTGATAATATGTAGGTCTAGTTCGAATATGGGTCATGTCGGGTCAAAAACTAGATCACTAGGCCAAATTGAAGGAAAATCTTGTCAGCACTGTCGAAGCTGCTTTTTTTGCTTCAGCAGCTTAAAATTTGGTCAAAATGTTTATAACTAGGTCATAAAGGAAAATCTTGTTAATACTCCTGAGGCCGCTATTTTATGTTGAGCAAGTTGAAACTTTGTCAGAATCTTTGTTTTGATGATATGTAGACCAAGTTTGAATATGGGTCATGTTGGGTCATTAACTAGGTCAGAAGGACAAATTGAAAGAAAATCTTTTCAACACTCTGGAGGCTGCATTTTTATTTTGAGCATGTTGTAACTCAGAATAATTGTCTTGATGATAATATTATGTAGGTCAAAATTCGTATATGGGTCATGTCAGGACAAAAACTAGATAACTAGGCCGAATTGTAGGAAATCCATGTTAACATTGTAGAAGCTGCTTTATTTGCTTCAGCAGCTTTTAAAAAATTGGGTCAGAATGGTTATCTTTACAATATCTAGGCCAAGGTCGAATATGGGCATGTCAGGTCATAAAGGAAAATCTTGATAACACTCAGGAGGCTGCTATTTTACTTTGAGAAAGTTGAATCTTTGTCTTGATGATATGTAGGCCAAGTTTGAATAAGGGTCATGTCGGGTCATTAACAAGGTAAGAAGGCCAAATTGAAGGAAAATCTTGTTAATACTCTGGAGTTTGCATTTTTATCTTGAGCATGTTGAAAGTTTATCAGAATAATTGTCTTGATAATATGTAGGTCAAGATCGAATATGGGTCATGTCGGGTCAAAAACTAGATCACTAGGCTAAATTGAAGGAAAATCTTGTTAACACTGTAGAAGCCGCTTTTTTTGCTTCAGCAGCTTAAAATATGGTCAGAATGTTTATCTTTATGATATCTAAGCCAAGGTCGAAACGGGTCATGTCAGGTCTTGAACTAGTTTATAAAGGAAAATCTTGTTAACACTCAGGAGGCCGCTATTTTACTATGAGCATGTTGAAACTTTGTCAGAATCTTTGTCTTGATGATATGCAGGCCAAGTTTGAATAGGGGTCATGTCAGGTCATTAACGAGGTCATAAGGCCAAATTAAAGAAAAATCTTGTTTACACTCTAGCATTGTTTGATTCGGCAGCTTGAAATTTTGTCAGAATGTTGTCTTGATGATATCTAGTCCATGTTCGAATATGGGTCATATCAGGTAAAAAACAATAGGTCACTAAGCCAAATGAAAGAAAATCTTGTTAACACTCTGGAGGTTGCATTTTGAATCTTTGTCAGAATAATTGTCCTGATGTGTTTTGCATTAGAAATCACAGTGCATAATTCGGGTGAGCGATCAAAGGCCATCATGGCCCTCTTGTTTGTTATATCCAATTTTCTAACAGGGAATGCTTTGATTGTGATGCAAGTTTGTTGTTGTTATTTTTAAAAGTTGTTCAACAGCATTTCAGTTATATAACATATCTGTTAACATATCTGTCAACTGTAAGCAAAGCTTTCATAGTTCTATTGAAATACCCTGTGTACCAAAACTCTGTGTACCATAGAGAGGGTTTGAACACTGTCAATTGAGAATTGGTTGTGCACTCTGACACTGATCTCCGCCATTTATGAAGTCGTGAACTGGCTATAATGCAAACCACACAGTTTTTAGTACATCTGTTAATTAACCCTTTCCCACATATAGATGCTGTCTGACACCTCCCTCTGCAGCAGACAACTTTTGAAATCATTGTGGCAAAAGGTGAAATCACTCATAATGAGCAATTTCTATTTTGGCCACAATGATTTCAACGCGATTCAATAATCATACTTTCTTTTGTAGATATTTTGTATATTTTGAACTTGATAATTTCAAGGTCGTCTGCTGCAGGTTTGTTGTATGTGGGAAAGAGTTATTTGAAATAATACTTTGTTAAACGATTACTAGATTTGAATACATTTTCCGGGTTTGTTCCTAAGTTTTTAAGAAATAGATGCATCTGTTGGCATTCACATCTTCATCTAGATGCATAGATATAGAATTTTCGTAAAGCACAGGAAATAAAAGTGAAACAATTTGTCAGTTTCATTTATTGCATGTTTTAACAGGACTATGGAATGTTGTTCGAAAGGCATCCTCGTTTGATGTAGAATTGCTTTACAGGTGAAGTTATAAATGGAGAGGCTTTAAAATTACTAAAACCAATTTCAAATTTGTTTAGAATAAAATTATAGAAAAAGGGAAACAATTTATCAGTTAAATGTACTTGTGTGCATGTTTTGGCATGACTGTCATTTTGTTTAAAAAGCTGTGCTTGAAATTGCATCCTCATTTGATGTAGAATTGCTTTACAGGTGAAATTATACATTGAAATTGAGAGGCTTGAAAAGTACTAAAACCAATTTAATATTTGTTTAGAATAAAATTATAAAAAATAATCAGTTACCCGTTTAACCGTATGTTTTTCGATTAATCAGTTAGTAATTCAAGTAACCGAGTACTCGGAAAAATAGATAAAATATATACACAGTTGTATTACAGCTTTTGTTCTTCTCAATTTTTCACACTTATCTGACCAGAAGTTAATTATTCACACCTCGATCAGGAATGTTTACATAACTGAAAACGGCCACACTCGATTGTATTGATGACCGTTTGTTATCGAATAATTGTGGCTGATCAAACGATTAATTACAGGACAGTTTGTTTCTTTAAATGTCTAATACAAGGCTAGAAATATATGATAAGGACTTATTAATGTTATTGGAATTAATTTGATAAAATTCAAATTAATGTATTTGTAAATTATTTACCAATCGGATTAGAAGATTTAAAGAGTAGTTTTTTCTAACATATTTCCCCCTGAGTTGGTATTCAAAATATGCAGCTATGCATCTCTTTCATGCAACATATTATAAATCGTATAACTGTCTCTTCGTTTAAAAAGACCCGATTATTTTCTCAACTATAAAATAAAAAAGGGGGGGGGGCGGGGCTATTTTGCCTAATATGGCTATAGTGAAAACTTAAAAAATCTTCTTCTCCGAAAGTGTCAGGCCGATTTTCAAATAATTTTATAGAAATGTTCCTAGGGTGACCCTCTATCAGATTCCTTCAAGCCCTGTTGATTGGTCGGAAACTATGGCCGCCAGGGGGCGGGGCTTATATAGTTAAATTGAAAAAAAAAAATCAGGTGAGCGATCCAGGGCCATCATGGCCCTCTTGTTATATCAATGCATGAATTTGAAAACATGCCAAAATAATATTTAAATTCTAACATACGGTTGAAAATAATATTTAAATGCTAACATACAGTTGAAAATAATCTGTTGAATAGAAAACATTCTCAAAATGAGTCTATTTTATTCTTTTCCTATAAATATTGAAAGTATTGTCTCCTACATAGTTATCTAAATTCTGTTTTATCGTGAACATTTCTACTGTTAAATTCATCGCACTGAAAATCTCCCCCTTCAAACCCCAATCTCCCACTTTGAGATCATGAAACTCCCCCTTGAGAATGAGAAAAGGTTTGTAAGCATGTATTACACTGAAGGCAGAATGCAGTCTACCACTTACAAAAAGGTTAAGACTGTTAATGTATGATTAAAACATACTGTTCATCATCAAATCAGTTCAAGTATCATATTTTCACACTGATTATGAATTAGCGAAAGATAGCAAAAATTTATTTAAGGCAAACAAAACCTGTTTTACAGTAACCAATCAATCAGTCAATCAAAGTGAATTAATTCATTTATCCAAAACTACAAATCATTAAATACTAGGTATTTAAGTTGATTGTTCATTGTTGAAACTGATAAGCTCAAGGACCATCACTTACTTGTAATAATAATGAAAAAAAATATATTTTTGAGTTGTTGGCCTCTGTCCTTTTTCATTGCTCAGAAAACCTGAACATTTGAAAAGAGTTATAAACATTGGGTAATATCACATTCTTTTAGCAATTTATCTTCTTTTAAAATTGTTAACTTTGTTCGATGCATAGTCACCAAAAATTTTCTGTTTTTATCAGACTCGTTAATATGTTTCCACACCTTTGATAAGGGTGACTTTACTTTCCTGACAACAAAATAGTAAAATGAGACTACAGATTGGCCGGCTTAATGAACCATATGCGTTTCTATACAACTGTTTAACAAATGTCTTTTTAAAGGTTAATTTGCGGCCGTCTTGATTATGCCATCAGTATTTGCTATGAACTGTGTGATCGTCTTTTCTTTTTTCACATTTTGACAATTGCCTCCACTAGAATATTATGTGGATATTTTTATTGGTCCAGACTTTCCAGATATTCTACATTATGAATTAACACAAATTATTTTCTTTTTCAAGTAACATCACAATATGGAAATAATAGGAATAGAAGACACCTTTTAAAACTTCTGCCAAAAAGAAATCAGTTAAAGATGACAGTGTCCAGAAAACAACTGAAGAAACCCAAAGGGGTTGCCAAAAATCCATTAACACCCAAAAAACAACCAAAGAAACACAAAGGGGTTGCCAAAAATCCACCAAGGCCCAAAAAACAACCAAAGAAACACAAAGGGGTTGCCAAAAATCCACCAAGGCCCAAAAAACAACCAAAGAAACACAAAGGGGTTGCCAAAAATCCACCAAGTGAGTTTATTCTTTTGTAGCGATAATAAATGTACTTTTTCAATACCGAGTAGTCTAGCATCTTTCAGATGGTCATGCCATTGGCTATCAGTCCAGGTGACTTGAGTATAAGTTACAGTTCTGCAAGCATTATAACCCCATAGATAATTCAGTTGTACCACATATTGGCAATAAAATCTGTGTGAACTCCATGATCGGTTTAACACTTTCATTGATACAGATAATTAAACTTAATTATCAATCAAGCAACACCTCCAGAAAACTTATTTTGGGTTATGGCAACCATTGAACAACCAAATTAACCCATGCATCTGTGCAGTTTTATCAGTTTCTCAGCTATAATCACCTAAATACTTAACCCTTTCCCTCATACAACAATTCTGCAGCAGACGACTTTGAACATATTTTGTCAAATAATTGAATGGATAACCTATGACTAAAAGTGGAAAACATTGTGACAAAAGGATAAATTGCACGTTTTGTGCAATTTCTTTTTTTATTACTATGTTTTCAAAAAGTCGTCTGCTGCAGAGGCGTCAGAAAGCGTCTATATGAGGGAAAGGGTTAAAGTTCTGATGTTTAAATTTTGAAATCAGAGCAGATCAAAATCGGGCTAAGATTTAGGCCCCCTTATTTATGGATGTAAATGTTGTATTTAATTTTGACTTTTAAAGATCGTAAAAGGAAAAAGCATCAGCATGTAATCCAAGTAACAAATTCACATCCACACAAAGTACAGATTAGTTATGAAATCAAAACAGGGAATACAAAGAAAACGGGGAATACAAAGAAAAGAAACGTTGATAACCTTGAAAGTCCAGTATCACATGAACACTCACAGAAACATATAGGTAAGCAAAGGTTTTCTGTGAAGTTATGAAGTATCACTGTTATCATAATCAGTCATATATGTTCCATAAATGAAACTAGAATCAAGTTCAACAAGACTTGGTACTTTAATGAAAGATTGTAGATTTTTGTATCACTCTGCATAGCATGGTAGGCACTTAGGGATTACTTATTTTTTTGTTCGGCGTCTTTCTGTCCGTCACACTTTTTTGTCACACTTTCAATGAGCAGATGCAGGTGACACACATGCTCCGTGGAGCCCTCCATTCTAGTTCTGAAAGATATTTCTCTACACCTATTGATTGTTCAAGCAGAAAGTGAGTTTGTATATGCATACACAGGATTTATCTTAGCTGTTTGATGCCTTTCCTCAGGTGCAAGTATATGAACATACATTTCATTAACCCTTTTTCTTATAGAGACGTTTTCTGACGCCTCTGCGGCAGACAGCTTTTTGAAACATGGAGACAAAAGAAGATATTGCTCGAAACGAGCAATTTCTCCTTTTGTTACCATGTTTTCAACTCTGTTGAATTATTGTACTTTCATTTAAAGGGAGTTTCCAATTTCGTTCGGTATGTCTACTGCAGATATGTCATATTTGGGAAAGGGTTAAAAGGTGTCCCGAATTGACCCTATACACCAAGACTCATGAGCATGTTCTTCGCACAATACAACCATTGCTCTGTTCTATACAATACCAAAACTTTTTTTTTGTAATCTGTTACCTGTAAAATTACACTGGCCAAAGGAAAATTTTCACTGGACAGGGACTATAGGATTTAATATTAGAACCACAGCTAATTGTGCAGATTTCCACAGTTTGATTGGTTGATACAGGAGCGGACCTGTATGAGTAGTCATCCAATATATATACAAGCGAGCAAAGTTTATGTCTAGTTTTAATGAGATTAATGTACATAATGACAATGAATATGAGGTCTTCCATGAGAAAACTCTGCGTTAAATATCGACCCAGATCAGCCTAAGCATGCCACGAAGGCTGACTCGGACAGACACTTTTTGCTTCTTGTGGATTTTCTGTTTCAGGATTCATTACTCACCTATATTCCCCTGAGACGGAATGTGTCGGCCTGGATTTGCCTGTGCGGACTGCGTAAGCTGATCCGGGGTGATACATTATGCAAAGTCCATATTGTTAGTGTTTTTGTGGAATGACTCATATGTAAACATGAGATAATGAACTATGATACAGCAGTTGTCATTCAACTGTACAGACTTTTGATGCCTTTTGACCTCTTATAAACATTGATGTGAATTTTCTCAAAATATATTTTTTAAATCATACTTTATTGGTCAAGAATTGATTAATCTCTTTCCAACAAACAAACATTTTCTGGCGCCTCTGCAGCAGACAACTTTTGAAATCATTGTGGGATAATGAAAATTGCTCGTAATAAGCAATTTCTCCTTTTGCTACATATTTTCTACTCTTTTTAATAATGTTTTTATTTTTGCCAACATGTTTCAAAGTTGTCTGCTGCAGATTTGTTGTATGTGCTAATGGGTTAAATTTTTTTCCAGGTATTTCTTGTCCTATACAATATACTGCTGTGGGGCAATCATGTTTGGTAGCCTCCAATACAAGATATTCTCTCAGACAAGCAGTGACAGCTTGTATGAGTTTAAATGGTTTGCCAGTATCAATCCAGTCTGCTGAAAAACAGAAAGATGTCATGCAGTTTATACATAGTAACATATGTTTTTTTATTTCTTTGCTTTAAGCTCATATTGAGAAATTCATGCTTTTCTGACCATTGATTGTCCATTGTCCATCAATTGTCCATCAACAATCAATTGAATGCCATCTCCTTTGATACCACAGGTTCAATTCCATGTAAACTGTGCATAGATGATTGATACATGGTCCTCTGTCAAAAGAGCTCAAATAAATGTGATCCATGTATACGATGAGAACTCTGGTTGCCATAGTAATGGAGTGCAAAATCTGTTATGGTAATTTGCTACAAATGATCATCTGGTATCAAAAAAGCTAAAATGAAGACCATCCTTTAAAACAAGAGCTGTCGGAGGACAGCGCGCTCGACTATTCCACCGCTTATTTAAGTTACTGAGATAATGGACTCTAATGTAGTTGCATGCAAAACATTAACCACAATTTCTTAGTGGGTGATAATTTGCATTATATGCAGGATAGTGTTATTTAACATGATTATTTTCATAGATGTGATGGTTAGATAGGGTTGTATAACCTTTTAATGGAATGCATCAAGTAGTTACTAAGATATGGACTCTTAATGTAGTTGCACGCAAACCTTTAACCATAATTTCTAAGTAAAAAAAGGGCAACAATTTGCACCATATACAGGATAGAGTTATCTTAATTGGTTGTGTTTATAGTTCTGCAATTGGGAAAGGTATAAAGTTTCAATACAATTTTTCAAGTTGTTACTGAGATTACACTCTAAATGTAGTTGCAAAACTTTAACCAGAATTCCTAAGTCCAAAAAGGTCCATAACTTGCATAAAATGCTGGATAGAGTAATCATACTTGATTGTTTACATAGATGTGATGGTTGGTAAGGGCTGTATAGGGTTTCAATGCAATGCTGCTTTATGCATCAAGTAGTTACTAAGAGATGGTCTCTTTATGTAGTTGCATGCAAAACTTTAACCAGAATTTATAAGTCCAAAAAGGCAATAACTTGCATAAAATGCAGAATAGAGTTATCATACTTGATAATCTACACAGGTGTAATAGTTGGGTAGAGTTGTAGAAAGTTTCAATGCAATGCATCAAGTAAATACTGAGATATGGACTCTTAATTTAATTGCACGCACAACTTTAACCAGAATTTCTAAGTAAAAAAAGTGCCATAACTTGCCTAAAATGCAGGATAAAGTTATCTAACTTGATAATCTACATAGGTGTGATAGTTGGGTAGGGTTATATAAAGGTTCAATGCAATGCATCAAGTATATACTGAGATATGGACTCTTAATTTAGTTGCACGCAAAACTTTAACCAGAATTTCTAAGTAAAAAAAGGGCCATAACTTGCATAAAATGCAGGATAGAGTTATCTTAGATGATAATCTACACAGGTGTGATAGTTGGGTAGTGCTGTATAAAGTTTCAATGCAATGCATCAATTAAATACTAAGATATGGACTCTTACTTTAGTTGCACGCAAAACTTTAACCAGAGTTTCTAAGTGAAAAAGGGCCATAACTTGCATAAAATGCAGGATAGAGTTATATAACTTGATACTCTACATTGGTGTGATAGTTTGGTAGGGTTGTAGAAAGTTTCAATGCAATACATGTAGTATTTAAGAACTTGCATGCAAAACCTTAACCAAAGTGTGACGTGGACGCCGAAATCGTCTATATGAGGGAAAGGGTTAAAAGTCATCTGCAGATAAGCTATATGGAGAAAGGGTCATTTGAAGCTCAAAAAGCCCCCCATTTAAATATGTGTACTAGAGGCCACGAACACACAATGTAGTCTAGTGGCATTACTCATTATTATAAATTCAGAAGAAGTATTGTTTTTAAGAAAACCACATTCTTATGTATCTATCATTGATTTACTTGTCGAGCCTGTCACACTATAGCTATTTTTAATAAGAGAGCTAAGATGGCCTAATATCGATCACCTTAGTGATGGTATAGTAGCAAATGTGTAAATGTTAAAGAGTGGACACTATAAATGAAACGGCATGTCAGTAAAGAACATTAAATTTATTTTTCAAATTATGTTTCTTTTGAAAGAACATGAATAATTCTCAAAAAGTACACAATCATGTTGTGTGTGATGTTGATAGATGTGTTATAGTTCAACACACACTATTTGGCAAACTCAATTTTTGACCTTAAACCATTTCCCTCATCAACCACATGTTTATGCACTTGCCTCTTAGGAATCACTTCAAAGTTTTGTCAAGTTATCTAATATAACCTTCCTTTTTTGGAAACATTTTACAATTCAGTGTGAAATTATCAATTAATGGACTTCAGTATTAGGTTTGTGATGACTCTGATTGTTGGTGATGTTATTGTTACACACACTGAGATAAGATACTGTATGTAATTAATTCCTGAATGTTGTTTTCTTATAGATTTTAATTCCCTGATACCCTGTTGCTAGATTTGCCATAAGTCAGTTTTGTATTACAAAGATTGAATTTGGAAGTCACTTACCAAGAATCTTGAAAGAAATTGTTCACATGTTGCATGATGTATAATTCAATGAGCTGTAGTCAATTTAACTTACATAGGTCCCATTACCAGAGCTAACTTTCATCATTTCTTCAATATTTACCCCCCAGAACTGAAAAGAAATAATTATATGCTCATTATGTCTTTTTTTCACAGCCCTAGGTTTCAATTCACCGCCAAACTTTTGGATGGCTCCTATGCAGTATGAAAATTATGGTTTTGTATGGACATCAGACAAAAAACCTGTAACCTATAGTAATTTCGAGGTAATGTCAACTAGTTTGAAAAATCTAATTATTCAATTTGAGTATCTCTTTAACTGTTCTGATTTTTAGCCTTATCTATTTTGATAACTTGTAACATCTGAAAAAAGGATTTTTAGCTCACCTATGCACGAAGTGCAAGGTGAGCTATTGTGATCACATTTTGTCCGGCGTCCGGCCGTCGTGCGTCGTCAACATTTCAGCTTGTTAACACTCTACAGGCTACATTTTGCATCAAATCTTCATGAAAGTGTATCAGAACAATCATCTCCATCAAATCTTGGACAAGTTCGAAACTGGGCCATATGAGGTCAAAAACGAGGTCACTAGGTCAAATTGAAGCAAAATCTTGTTAATACTCTGGAGGCCACATTTTCAACTTAAGCATGTTGAAACTTTATCAGAATGTTAGTCTTGATGATATGTAGGTCAAGTTCGACCATGGGTCATGTTGGGTCAAAAAGTAGGTCACTAGGTCAAATTGAAGGAAAATCTTGTTAACACTCCAGAGGCCGCAATTTTTGCATCAGCAGTTTGAAATTTTGTCAGAATGTTTGTCTTAAAAATATCTAGGTCAAGTTCGAATATGGGTCATATTGGGTCAGAAACTAGGTCACTAGGCCAAATTGAAGAGTAATCTTGTTAACACTGTAGAGGCCACATTTTTAACTTGAGCATGTAATTTTGTCAGAATGTTTGTCTTAAAGATATCTAGGTCAAGTTTAAATATGGGTCATATTGGGTCAGAAACTAGGTCACTAGGCCAAATTGAGGCAAAATCTTGTTAACTCTGTAGAAGCCGCATGTTTTGCTTCAGCAGCTTGAAATTTGGTCAGAATGTTGAGCTAAATGATATCTAGGCCAAGTTCGAATATGGGTTATGCGGGGTCAAAAACTAGGTCACTAGGCCAAATTGAAGGAAAATCTTGTTAACACTTTGGATGCCACATTTTTTGCTTTAGCAGCTTGAAATTTGGTCAGAATGTTGAGCTAAATGATATCTAGGCCAAGTTCGAATATGGGTCATGCCGGGTTAAAAACTAGGTCACTAGGCCAAATTGAAGGGTAATCTTGTTAACACTCTTCATACTGCATTTTTAACTTGAGCATGATTAAACTTTATCAGAATGTTTTTCTTGATGATATGTAGATTCAGTTCGATCAAGGGTCATGTTGGGTCAAAATAAAGGTCACTAGGTCAAATTGAAGGAAAATCTTGTTAACACTCTAGAGGCCGCATTATTTGCTTCAGAAGTTTGAAATTTTGTCAGAATGTTTATCTAAATGATATCTAAGCCAAGTTCGATTATGGATCATGTAGGGTCAAAAACTAGGTCACTAGGCCAAATTGAAGGAAAATCTTGTTAACACTTTGGATGCCGCATTTTTTGCTTCAGCAGCTTGAAATTTCGTCAGAATGTTTGTCTGAATTATATCTAGGTCAAGTTCGAATATGGGGTAAGAAACAAGGTCAATAAAGGAAAATATTGTTCAAACTCCGGAGGCCGCATTTTTACTTTGAGCAAGTTGAAAATTTGTCACAAGGTTGTCTTGATGATATCTAGTCCATGTTGGAATATGCGTCATATCAGGTAAAAAAAATATAGATCACTAGGCCAAATGAAGGAAAATCTTGTTAACACTGTGGAGGTTGCATTCAGAATAATTGTCTTGATGTGTTTTGCATTGCAGTACATTGTATAATTAAGGTGAGCGATCCAGGACCATCATGGCCCTCTTGTTGATTTTGATACAGTTGTAAACATTGGAGGAAAAGGAAACATTTTCTTGTTCTGATCACTTCACTGTGACTTGTCCTTCACAGTCAGACTTGTTGCCTTCAAACACCCATTCGACAATGTTTTCAAAATTCTTCTGCTGCAAAGCTATCAAAATATTTCTCTGTATCTCAAGAAAGAGTATTCAACAAATGAAGAAAGCATTTAATAATACGTTGTGCTATTTCCAAGCTACAGTTTTCAAAAGTCTTCTTGGATATAACAATATTTGTTTAATAGTTCCCAACTTATATCAAATCTGCAGCAGATGACTATTCGAATGAAAACATATAGAAAATCTCTATAAATGTAACAATAATTATTGAAAAGAGTTGAAAACATTGTGGCAAAAGAAAAAATTGCTCATTTTGAGCAATTTCTTCTTTTGTCACCATGTTTTCAAAGAGCCATCTGCTGCAGAGGCGTCAGAAAATGTCAGAAAATGTCTATATGGGGGAAATGTTTAAAAAAGAATGATCACATTTAAAATAAGAATCTTAAAGAATCATTCAAAATTGAAGCATCCTAATAAAAAAAAAAATGAAAATATTGACACAAAGGAATCTAAGAGTCTTGAGTTTGAACCCTGGCTTGGTCATTTATTCTTTCAAATGATTGTCAAAGGTCATTTTTACTAGAGTCATTCATTTTCCACAATTGGGCTAAATTCACTTACTTTCCAACTATATTCGACCCAGATTTTGTTCGATTTTCAATTTAGAGTGGTTGGTGAATACAGACTAAATCTGAGTAGACGTACTTGAGCCTGATAATTTAGTCCAAAAATCAAACTTAGACAGGTTGGTAAATATGGACCCAGATGTCAATGTTTGTTTCCACTCAATAACTTTCTTTAGACTGGACTGATTCTAACCAGGTATCATAGGATTGTAGGTTAGAAAGAAATGGACTGAAATGTTTCGGGGGTAATATCGGTCACTGTCTCCTGTGATATGATCACCTTTGAAAGCCCATTATTATGATTAATTAAGTGTATATCACATTTTCCTGTGTTTATATTTCAGACCTTCCCTGAGATAGATGATGATGTATGTCTGGTATTGGAGAGCTCTAGCTCTAACTGGCAGGCCCGGAGCTGTGAGGACAATAAAAAGGACAGGAATCATTTGTTGTGTGAAAGTGAATACATAAAAAAGAAACATCCCACTGAAATGGGAACCCCACCAACAGAACAGGCTAAAACAAGCTCTCTCAACACTACAACTCCTACTGTCGAAGTGCCAAAAAGATTTGTAGATGATTTTAAATCAGAATTTAATGAGTATTAGTGCATAAGGAAATGTTGCTTTATGTAGGCAGAAATATGTTTTATCAATTTTTTGAACTTTTGCCCGATATATTTTTTATAGCTTTCTGCCATTAAAGCAGCCAAGGATAAAAATGGTTAAGATCTAGAAAGTTGAAACTATGATATTTGAAAATATGGACTGTGGAAAGGTTGAAATTGCTCATCATTGGCAAGTTCTCCTTTTCCCACAATCCTTTCAAAAAGGTGCATGTATCTGGTAGAGGAAAGTGGCTTAAAAGTTATATTCATGATATGTAGAGTCTACTCCCTTGTAATTTATACTGTTTTCTCCAAGAATGGCTATTGAACACAGTTACTACAATTTCATCATCTTTTTACTTTAAATTAATTTTAAATGACTTACTGTTAAAGCATTTTACCTGATCATTTTGGTTATTAAACAAACCTGATAATGTTAAAATGACTTACTTTTAATCTATTCAGTCTTTATCAAACAACATAATTTATGTTGCATATCTAAATTGATGTGAGAAAATGAGTCTTCTTGTTTAAGCCTTTCCCACATACAGACGCCTTTGCAGCAGACAACATTTTAAAGAAATGTGGCAAAAGGAGAAATTGCTTATCATGAGCAATTCCTCCTTTTGCCACAATGTGTTCAACTCTTATCAATAACTAAACTTCCTTTTTTAGAGATTTTCATTAATTTTGCCTAGATGTTAATAGAGTCGTCTGCTGCAGATTTGTTGTATGTGGGAAAGGGTTAGGATCAACCTACACTATCAAAACAGTCTGTTAAGTCTATAAACTATTTTCTAGATGGTCAATTTACTCTGATCTAAGTCTACACTAGACGCAAATAACTGAATGTCTACTTTTCTTTGTTGACATTAGTACACCTGACCTTCAGACAACCAGATGGCGCCTTTATTCTCAGATTCATGGCCACCAGATCATTGTTAATCCTATCCACTTATAATTATAGACTTTCTGACGCCTCTGCAGCAGACGACTTTTTAGCTCACCTATGCACGAATGTGATCACATTTTGTCCGGCATCCGTCTGTCGTGCGTCGTCAACATTTGCGCTTATTAACACTCTACAGGCTACAATTTGCATCCAATCTTCATGAAAGTTTATCAGAACATTCATCTTCATCAAATCTTGGACAAGTTTGAAACTGGGCCATATGAGGTCAAAAACTAGGTCACTAGGTCAAATTGAAGGGAAATCTTGTTAACACTCTGGAGGCCACATTTTAAACTTGAGCATGTTGAAATTTTATCAGAATGTTTGTCTTGATGATATGTAAGTCAAGTTCGAACATGAGTTGTGTTGGGTCAAAAAGTAGGTCACTAGATCAAATGGAAGGACAATCTTGTTAACACTCCAGAGACCACAATTTTTGCTTCAGCGGTTTGGGTCAGAAACTAGGTCACTAGGCCAAATTGAAGGGAAATCTGGTTAACACTGTAGAAGCCGCATTTTTTGCTTCAGCAGCTTGAAATTTGGTCAGAATATTTATCCAAATGATATCTAGGCCATGTTTGAATATGGCATGTCATGCCGGGTAAAAAACTAGGTCACTTGGCCAAATTGAAGGAAAATCTTGTTAATACTCTGGATACTGCATTTTTAACTTGAGCATGATGTAAACTTTATCAGAATGTTTGTCTTGATGATATGTAAGTCAAGTTCGAACATGGGTCATGTTGGGTCAAATTGTAGGTCTCTAAGTCAAGTTGAAGGAAAATCTTGTTAACACTCTAGAGGCCGCATTTTTTGCTTCAGAATGTTTGTCTTAAAGATATCTAGGTCAAGTTCGAATATGGGTCATATTGGGTCAGAAACTAGGTCACAAGGCCAAATTGAAGGAAAATCTTGTTAACTCTGTAGAAGACTGACATTGTAGAAGCTTGACATTTGATGAGAATGTTTATCTAAATGATATATGAGCCAAGTTCAAATATGGGTCATGTTGGGTCAAAAATTAGGAAAATCTTGTTAGAAACAAGGTCAATAAAGGAAAATGTTGTTCAAACTCCGGCCGCATATCCAGTCCATGTTGGAATATTGGTCATATCAGGTAAAAAAATATAGATTACTAGGCCAAATGAAGGAAAGTCTTGTTAACACTGGAGGTTGCATTCAGAATAATTGCTTGATGTGTTCTGCATTGCAGTGCATTGTATAATTAAGTTGAGCGAACTAGGGCCATAATGGCCCTCTTGTTTTAAAACATTGTGACAAAAGGAGATTTTTCTTTTTTTCAATTCTATTTAATTATTCTACATTCTTTAGAAGAGCTTTTCCAAATGTTTGCCTAGATATTTTAAAACAAGTCCACATTTGAATTGGTTGCCATCTGCTTCACACTGATTTGATTGGTTGACTGAATAAGTTAAAATCCATCAGCTTTCTTTATTGAGTCAAAAGAGTTCTCACACAATCTGAACTATTTTTTACCTCAATGCCTGCCATGTTTGTAAACAATCGAAAAGTAATTTGTCTTTCACCAATTGGCTTACAGTCTATGTGGAAAAGCAGCCAGTTGCTTGGAAAGTATCTTGTATGTATTACTGGTGTGAGAAAGCATGCAGGGTCTTTCAAATAGTACGAATATTAAAACGAGCAGACGAATATTAAAACATTGCAACAAAAGAATAAATTGCTCATCTTGAACTGATAACTTGCATAATAATGTAAAATGTCCTTCACTATGTTGACTCAAAAATGTTTTATTCTAACGGGAATGTGTTTAAAAAAAAACAATAAAGCTCCCACTAATTACGTTCTACTATTTCTGTTGTAAGGAATTTCAAAGGAGTGGGGATATTTCTTAAATCACTTCTATATCCGTCGTTGAATAAGTAAATAGGCATTTGTCTTTTGATTAAAAAATAATGTTGTAATAAGATATACTGAAAAGAAGCTTTTTTAACAGATGAAGTTGACTTTCTGTACGAAAAACCGTTCGAAACACAACAGCCTTCCTACCGTCTTAAACGCCAATGTAGGCTGACACTGCTTAAATAAAAAAAATAAAAAATAGAGCCGGCTTGAACTGATTGGGAACATAATTGGCAAATTAAATGTAAGATATGTTTTTAATTAGTGTACATGTACATAACAAACAGCTATTTGTACATGTGTCTAATAATATAATTGCTGGCATGAGTACATGAGAAAAGGTACATGTTGACTTTTGGGAACCGTACAGATCAAAATCAGTCAGTGCATCCGGACAGTTTGATCGGGATTCCCAATGTTCACATATTACTTACACAAGCTGGTAAGAATAGTTTGTCAACGTGTGTAGATTCTGAAAAGACTGTTCCAGGCGTACAAATTGATCTGAATCCAAACTTTTAAGAAATGCCAACTTCTATCTTTCACCATGCACTGACGCATATATGTTGATATGTATACGTCGCAGGCCATGGTCACGTTTGAGTCCTAGATCAAAAGTAATTGTACGTAGGCTGGCAGAGGGTGATTACGATGACGTGAAGCAAAGAAATGACTATCATTCAAATAAGGTGTCGGTTGTCAATCATCACATTGAAGAATCTGATAAGATTGCACAATAAAATGGATGCAATGCTGAACTCATCCTAAATTCCCTTGAAATTACGCCAGGTAAGGATTTTGTTGGAGGGAACGCTCACACTGCCGTTACTGCCAGCCATAATGCAGCTTGGTTTAAGCGGTCAAAAAGCCTTTCCGGTAAGAAAATGATGACTACTTTTTATACGTTGTTTTGCAATGCATTGAACATAATGTCAGGAAATCCTAACCGTTATGTTCATTCTTTATATAATGATGCATTTTACCTTAGTATTTTTTTACAAACTATATTATCTCAATACACGGAAATGTTCATTTTACAAATCTATGTCATTATATTTCAGGTTGGGGTCATGTTACAGGGATGCAAATGCGACTTTTCTACAGGAATCAAATGGTCTTCAATTTAAACAACACTTTATTGAACACATCAGGATAACGGATTAATCATAAAAAACTTCTTTGAATCAATTTGCACGATATTTAGTTCATTGCCTGAAGATGTGCTAATTAAGAATGTTGTTTAAAAGTGTTAATACATTGCGAAATTGTCACCAGAAAAAAGAAATAATTTCAAAGGATACCATTTTAAGTGTCAATGTTCTTCATTTTTCAGCATTAATATAATTTATTGAAATCTGATTTCTTTATTAAATAAAAAGCATCGGATGAAAAACGAATAACATAACTGCAACAAGGACCATTGTTTCAGCACACACATAATGTATATCTAAAATACACCTTTTTAACGTCATAACTGAATAGGTTAAGGGGTGAGATATATAGGATCTGACATGAGTTGTCATTTCATATACAGTTTTATCACATAACTTGCACTCCAGGAGTGACATAAATATCATATGTAACAGCCGACTCACAACACGTACGTGACGTCACTTTAAATGACAGCATATTGTTTACAATTGTTCTGAATTTCCGCATTTATTAAAAATATTGTTTAAAGAGAATAAATCTCGATAAATGAAATGTTATAAGTGCCTTGTTGCTAATTTTGTATACAATCAAAAGGTTATTGATAGGGACTATTTTTTACAGTGGAAGTATGCATTAGAACTTCGGGGTGAACTTCGGTCACTTTTTATATGAGGGCGAAGAAAGATAGATTTACAGATTGAAAACAATCTTTTTATGGTCTTATGTGATAAATAGAATCTTACATTCGTGCTTATTTGATACTGTTTTTATGAAACTCGGCGACTGAAACGAATATGACGCTCGACAGAGCCTCGCGTCATATTATTTCAGTCGACTCGTTTCATAAAAACAATATCAAATATTACCACTCATGTAAGATCAGCGTTCTCCCCAGACCCTTATGGCGTAGCGGGCCCGCTACACCTTAAAAAAAATAATCATTTAGCGCTACGCCTTAAAATCGCCGTTACAGCTTAATTCCCAAAGCGTTACACCTTAAAAATATTGTGATATTGGGTAAAAACAAAGAGTAAATTTAAGGAATAAGGTGTTAATAAGTTTTTATTAAACTCGTCCAAGATATTTGTTATTAAGCTCGCCACAGGCTCGCTTAATAACAAAATATCTTGGACGAGTTTAATAAATAGAGGATCTTAGATCCTCTATTTATTAAACTCGTCAAAGATATTTTGTTATTAAGCGAGCCTGTGGCGAGCTTAATAACAAATATCTTGGACGAGTCTAAGATCCTCTATTTATTAAACTCGTCAAAGATATTTTGTTATTAAGCGAGCCTGTGGCGAGCTTAATAACAAATATCTTGGACGAGTTTAATAAAACTGTTTATGAAATGACAACGAATGTCAGATTCTTGTTATCACATGATGAAACAAACAAAGAAAATCGGGTTTTGCAAAACTATTTTAATTTCGTCAGTAAACCGTATAACAATGCCACAAATAATTATTCCGAGGTAATATTCAGCTTAGTTTATTAAAAGAAATAATAAATAACACTCATGAGATATTATATCTATCACATACAGTGACTTATGAGGCGTATTTCGATACAAAAATTTACTTAACGTTTACAATATTTCTAGATGAAATGTACGTGTTTGGGCGCCAAAGTGACTAACGTATGACGTCAAAACGCTGACGTGACGTCATTTTCCTAGTATTAGGTCATGTTATATTACACACATTGTATCCTCGAGCATCCGTAATTCGTGAGTGTAAGGCTTCAAAGACAAAAACATGCAGAAGGCTTTAAAAATAGGGAATGATACGAAACTGTATGTCTTATCTGAAAGATTTATTCATTTCCATTGAAAACTAATATTTCACAACAACAATATCTTGAATACACATGTGTTGAACTAGTCCTTTTTTTAAACGGGCCAATAGGTCTTAACATATTGAAAACTAAAAAACTGCAGCAATTAAACATTTTACATATTTTAAACAAATTAATTTGAAATTATCCATGATTTAAATATGATTTTTTTGTTTTTAGTCCCCTACCGGCGTGCCGAAGGGGACTCTTAGGTTTGCACTCCGTCCGTCAGTCCGTCAGTCAGTCCATCTGTCAGTCAGTCAGTCAGTCCGGCAAATTTTTGTCCGGAGCATATCTCCAAAACTGTACTAGCTATGGCTATGAAATTCCATATGTGGATACATCTCATCAATGCGGAGTGCAGTGCATATGAACCATAACTCTTGCTTCCCTAATTTTTGAGTTATTTCCCTTTCTTTATTTTCATACTTGATTTTTGTCCGGAGCATATCTCCAAAACTGTACTAGCTATGGTTATGAAATTTCACACATGGATGCATCTCATCAAGGGGGAGTGCAGTGGACATGAACCATAACTCTTGCTTGCCTAATTTTTGAGTTATTTCCCTTTCTTTATTTTCATACTTGATTTTTGTCCGGAGCATATCTCCATAACTATACTAGCTATGGCTATGAAATTTCACACATGAATACATCGTATCAAGGGGGAGTGCAGTGGACATGAACCATAACTCTTGCTTGCCTAATTTTTGAGTTATTTCCCTTTCTTTATTTTCATACTTGATTTTTGTCCGGAGCATATCTCCATAACTATACTAGCTATGGCTATGAAATTTCACACATGAATACATCGTATCAAGGGGGAGTGCAGTGCACATGAACCATAACTCTTGCTTCCCTAATTTTTGAGTTATTTCCCTTTCTTTATTTTCATACTTTATTGTCTTGATATACCTAAACATTGGGTTGCTATGACAACAGAAACAGACTCAAAAGTGCAAACCGGTAGGGGACTATGGTATTGCTTGCAATCCTCCAGTTACTTGTTAATTACTCAACTTTGAATTAGCGTTAAGCTTATTTTCCTTTCCTTTTTTTATCCCACTGTGTCAACCTGAAGGGTCTGCATGGATATTTGGTACCCTGTAAGCATCCTATATTTGTATCATCACAAAGATCAATACAGATTTCAAAATTGCCATATTTCTAATGGGTTATTTTAGTTAAAATGTTCTAGTCATTTTATATCTCGATGCATAAGCTACTTTAGGAATGTGAAATGCAATGAAAAAATTGCATTGACCTAACTAGGTCAAACAAATCATATGACCCTTGCCGCCATTTTGTAAATAACAAAAGACCCTTTATACAGTAAATTTTCATGTCCGATTTTTCCTCATTTGGTGGGTTTAAACTGTTCTTTAATTTTGGTATATAAAAAATAAGGGTATTTTGGATATTCCTCCTATGACAACAGGTAACAAAACTGTTTATGATGCATTTTATTGTTGAAATATGTCAGCAAATATTTTGGCCATTGGGAAATAATTTTCCATTTCCAAATCGGCTGCAAGGACAAAGTCACGTGATATAAGCCCGATAATAGTGACGTCACGAAAAAGGGATGCTCCCGAAAATGGAATGTCCAACGATATATAAAGAAATACGTAATGGGTATATTACATGAAATACAAGCTAGCATTGTCATGTGATAAAAACTGATATTGTGCAAAAACGATGTCGATAAGGTATACTTTTCTTGATATCAAACCATTTGTAATAAGATTCTTAATAAAAATGAATTAAAACAAATCATAAATTAGAGTTACAGATTCTTTTTAAATGTAAAAAAAACACGCTTTAGTTAGCGTATAGCGACGGCATCGGGTATCACTAAACAGAGTCTGGTAGAGTCTGGTCGTCAAATATCCCATTATATCACTGTTTTGTTGTGTTTTTGTACTGAAATGAATAAAATAAAGTGCTATTGTATCATATAAATAAAAAAATAAATGGTATTTGCCTATTTTAGTTCATTTTCGAGTAAATATAGAAATATTATATGCGTGAACACGGACACTGGCAGAGTCTGGTCATTATTAAGCAATAAATACAAAGTTTTATACGATTTTTAAGTTAGAAAAAGTTTAATTTGATTTATATGTGTCATATTATATATTTATTTCTTATATTATTTCAGCTGATAATCGGGAAAATAGTGGAAGATTGAGGATTTTTAACGATAACATTGTGTTTCGTGAATCAAAATGGCTGACGTGAAATTTCTGTTTATAATGCGGCCCTATCGTACATCCTGTACGAGTAATACACTAAATTCTCTCTCTATTATGGGCCAACTAATTGATTAGGTGTGATCAACAGATTAGTGTTATAATTACCAAGATTTTAAATGTATGAAAACTACTAGATTGGAATAATTTTATGTTTTATATGTCATAAACATTAATTAAACCAAATGCTTAGAGAGCTATATACTTACTTAAAAGTAATTCATATGAAATTGGAGGATAAATTGAGTGACATTGACCAGAGTAAATTAATATTTTGTCCCTACGAAGAGTTTTCGACTTGTAAAGCCATTGACATATGTTTCCCACAAGCCACAGGAGTTCTTTGCGCGAAACATTTGAAGGATAATGCGGTAAATTTACTCAGTAAGTGTCTTCCTCAACCTGAGGTTAACCGCATTATTTGTAAACTCTTCGGTCCTAATGGTATCTTAAGTGCTGAAACTGCAACCTCATTCACAGAAATGGACCAAGAAATATCCAATACACATCCAAATTTGACATATTTACAAGGGATACTTACCAATTTGGAGAAGCACATGTTTCTCCCCAAACTCAAACATTCCTGGCTACCACAACAATGGTTTAATAATGCAAATGAGTCGTACAACCATGTTATCAAAAGGACGACAAACTGGGTAGTCCAGAAATTGCCCGACATGATAGAAAAGTTCCAAGAACTTGAACAGTGTCAAACTCTTGATGTGAGAGGCGCAATGCACGACACGGGTAAATATTGTTTGGCGACACAAGCGTCGGTGCTACACGTTTCTCATGCTACATATGGACCCAGTTAAGTCCTGACCAGAGATCAAGGCGATTTATGAAATTATTGAACTTTAAGTCGCATCACATTTCAAACATCACATCAACAGATAAGCAACTAACATTACCCTCCATTACGAGAATTGAACGAAAACTCGGCACTCGCAAACGCCTGAAAAATTGCAAAACATACACAATTGAAAATAAAAAAACACAGATTATATTGAAACACATTCATGTTAAAAGGACTGCATATTTTAGTTGCAAACCAACAACAATATATTTTTTATCAATCATTCGCTAATACCTGTATGTCAGTTGTACATTCAACATTTTCAACAATAATTCCTCTATATCCGTCTAAAATGTTAACGCTAGGACCAGGTTTAAATTTGAGTACTGGTTATGTCACCAGGAAGCAGACATAAAGAAGCGGAAAATATAAAACCAAAAACAATGAATAAAAATCCCAAAAAATGGAGCTCTGTGTAGGGTCTTTTTTGTTAACCTAAAATGAGATCACGTCACCAATTAGAAACGAATTGAATCAAACACACCTAAATCTTGAGGATACAAAAGAAACCGGCATACATCTGTTCGAGATTCGGGTTGAGACAAACGTGTTAAGGGACAATTCCTGGTTTGTCCTTTGCGTATCACTCGATTCAATAGCGAGCTGGCAGGGGAAGAGTCACTATATTGACTTATGAGTTTCGTGGGTAATGTTGGCCCCGGGTTCACATGTTACCAATGTCTGCATGCTAAACAAGCGCTGCGAGCACCCTAAGCAAGCACGCTCAACAGTGGTGCAGACACCAGACAGCCGGTAGCTGGGTGCTGCTGCTCGGCCATGCTTTTGATCTTTATCAAGTGAATGTACATAGAACCAAAATCATAGAATAAAAAAAATGGAGCTCTGTGTAGGGTCATTTACGGCTCGGGTCCTGTCAGGCGCACGGGCTCTATTTTGGTAACCTAAAATGGGAAACATAGAAAAAAATTCCCAAAATGATATAATATAGATCCAAACATTGAATTTTGGACCATGAAAGAGTTCCTCCACGTGGTGTGGCCTGAGTACAATATTTCGCAAAATGCATTTTATGAACTATATCAGGATATATATTTATTTTTTAAGTTAAAATATTTTTGCATATTTTTATATGCAAAAATATGGAAATATGGTTTCGTTTGATTCTATTTTTTTGCGGAATGTAGTCTTTAATTTCATATGAATTACGTTTAAGTAAGTATATAGCTCTCTAAGTATTTGGTTTAATTAACGTTAATGACATATAAGACATAAAATTATTCGAATCTAGTAGTTTTCATACATTTAAAATCTTGGCATTGTTAAAATATAATTATAACTATACTCTGTTGATCACACCAGAGACACATAAAGTGTCCCTGATCACACCTAATCAATTAGTTGATGCATGATAGAGAGAGAATTTAGTGTATTACTAGTTCAGGATGTGCGATATTGCCGCATTATAAACAGAAATTTCACGTCAGCCATTTTGATTTACGAAACACATATTGTTATCGTTAAAAATCCTCAATCTTCCACTATTTTCCCGATTATCAGCTGAAATAATATAAGAAATAAATATATAATATGACACATATAAATCAAATTAAACTTTTTCTAACTTAAAACTCGTATAACACTTTGTATTTATTGCTTAATAATGACCAGACTCTGCCAGTGTCCGTGTTCACGCATATAATATTTCTATATTCACTCGAAAATGAGCTAAAATAGGCAATACCATTTATTTTTTTATTTATATGATACAAAAGCACTTTATTTTATTAATTTCAATACAAAAACACAACAAAACAGTGATATAATGGGATATTTGACGACCAGACTCTACCGGACTCTACCAGACTCTACCAGACTCTGTTTAGTGACACCGGACGGCATCTTGCTCCTGAAAAGTGTCGTTAGACGCGTTATTCTTTTTAATTATACGACACAAAGAAGAAAATTACATGTACGTGAAGGTATTCTTAAGATGAAAATCGTGATATAATTTATCAACGTAAAATTGAACACACTATCAGCTGTTGTTGTTTTAACGAGAGACATTGAGAGACGTCTAAAAAGTGACGTCAGTGGTAGACTTTGAGGTCTCGTAGTTTCAAAACTGTTTTAGATACAAAACAAAGTAAGAACAGAATCTTATTGGGCATATGCTGTATTATGGTAATGCAAAATTTCGTGAGGAAATTCGAATATCTTTTTAGAGGCGCGTTCTACTCTAAGTATATCTTTAAGTTACAGTTTCGGAAAATGAAAGGAGAGTTTAATCAGGGACCGTGTATATATTGTCCCTGGTTTAATCAGAATGTGAGAACCTGACTTCCGAAGTTGAAATCATAAAGGAATGTGCAAATAATAGCGATGAATTGAAAAAACTCGGTGCATGTCTATATGAGTTGTCCCCAGTTGTAGCTAAACTGAAACATTCTAGGAACACTGTTTCAGAGCAACTATACATACTCTACAGACCTCAGTTCTAACAGTGATAATGTTCGAACGAACGACCAGAAATGCAAACATGCAAACCCAGAGGAAAAAGGACGATTTAGTGCGGCCAATCTCAGGCGTTTTAGGCCATACGTTATAACTGGCATTCACACTGATAGTGATCAGAATGGACTCCGACTTCCTGGAGTTTTATATGAATATTTCCTTTACATCCGCACAACGTTCTTGATCACGGGACGAATCGACTGCAACGTGGCACATAGTTGTCGATGATGAACAAGACGCATACATAGACAATGAAATTTCTGGCCCGATGGCATCTCTTGTGGCCCTTGTATTGAATAAAAAGGTCCGAATATGTGCAATTAGATTTATTCATGGATTTACGATTTCTTTCATTTTATATGCTACAGAAATAATGACTGCAATACCGTACATATTAAGTGAATTGAATGGAAAGAAATGTTCCATTTGTGGCATATCCGAACATTGGCTGCTGGAGCATAACGCTGATATATTAAACAGTATTGATACAAACTATATGGCCCCCGTGGTCATATGTGCGAGTCCGGGCTACTTCAGTGGTCGTTTGATTGGTAAGGGTGGTTTCGCAATCATGTGGCATTGTAGTTTAGACAGTTGTATCGAAACTATTCAGACTGGAAGCGATAGAATTGCAACTGTTAGACTGTGCCTTCAGAATATGTCGATTGTTGTAGTACAAATGTCCCTCGTCTGCAAATCTCGTTTCCGAAATGTTTAAAAGTGTTGTAGACCAATTGTACGATCTGTGGGCAATAAATTATATCGACAATAAACACTTTATTATGGGAGACTAATGCTAATGTAACCGGGGTTTTGGTATTAAGTACCAAGTCGATTTAGGATGAAATTTTCTTTCATCTAAGAGAATAAAAACTTGGAAAATAGTAAACTCATAAATAATCATTTGCAAAGTAAACAAATGTCCAGTTATATATATATTATAATTACAATAATAATAATAATAATAGTATTCACAATGAATGAAGAGTATAATCTTACCGGCCGGAGCATCTTGTATCTTATTAATATTTACTAATCAATTAATACATGTAATAGCAATTATCTATAAAAGAGTAATGTTCGCCGAGCAGACCGAACATGCAAGACGGGGATTGAAACAAGAGAATGTGGTTTAAGGCGGGAAAAGGAAAACTATCCCACATGCTTTCACACTGACAAGTACTCAACTATGCACGATACAATCAAAGACAAACACATAGTATATACAAGACATATACATGTACGTGAGTAAAAAAACAAAAACTAACCTTCGTCCACGTGATGCATATGTTTCCAGCCTATCTAAGTGAAGTTACTGAAACAAGACTCTTTACACAGGCCTGGCACACACATTCTACCCATATTCCGGTGTAAATCCTACACGTATTTCATCACATATATAACTTGACGCAGCACTTGTACAGAATTGTGTTAGTTGCCCCGCTGAATATTTCACGTCCCTTACCATTGGCTCTCCATTTAAAAATTGTTGATAATACTAATAACAATGTAAATTTTGAAACATTCCAAAGAGTGGTGTTTAAACCGAAATATATAAAAGATTGTTGTGCTTATCAAGCTAATTTGACGGATCTTTTCAAATCGGTACGCATTGACTACAATGATATCGATAGTGCATATACAACTATAGTACAGTTGAGTGTGTCGCGGGTATAGACATTTCATAAAACGCTTCTGGTCATTTGCCTTGACGGAGGCTCACCATAAATTAAAGAATGCAACTGTAACCTGATCGCAGTCCGGCGAAAAACACGCTTTACAACCATTCGCGCCGCTGCCCAAGAATACGAACAAAGTGAAGATACTGAACTCTAGAAAGTCACTCAATAAAAAGCAGGGCTGCGAAATAGTGTTCAATGGTGAAAGGGAGACAACTCTTGACGGTATGCTAAATGAGTGGTCGGCCTACTTTAGTGATCTGTATAAATTCAAAGAAAATCCTGACTTTGATCACGAGTTCAAAATCCATGTTAATCATACATTACAAACGGTGATACTTCCACCGATTAAACATTGTGTAAAGACGTCAAAACCCATGGGCTACATACCTTGATAAAAATGCTGCCCAACAACAAGAGCGGAACTATAGACAACGCAACATACGAATATTTGAAATATGGTGGAATCGAACTGTCTGATTGTCTAGCAAAGTTGTTCAATGCCATTTTCCATTGTGAAACTAGATTACAATTACCCTTCATAAAGGAAGCCATCAAATGACCCGAATAGTTACTGGGCTATTGCATTGCTACCTGTAATTTCGTCAAATCGAAACGAGTTACAAAATGGGTTTAAAAAGAATTTTAAAAGGCGAAATGGTTTCCTTTATTGTACAGGAAGCCCGAGACTATTGTATTGAACGCGGAAGCTACTTACACGTGTGTTATATGGACGCAAAAACTCCGGCAGAATTAACGAACCGGGAATTTTGACTTTTGACCCTGACCGAGAATCTTCTGATGAACCCTTTTGATGATTTAATGAAAATTGTGGTTTCTAGAGTGTTCATACGTTTTTTTTTAATTTTGACATAGTGACCTGATTATTTAGCCCCACATGACCCTGTTTAGAGTTTGATTGAAATGTGATGGAGATGGAAGTCTTAACGAACTTTCATGATGATAGTGTTCATTGTGGCCTGCCTGTAGATTATTCACAAGGTCATTGTAATATAAACCACGATATACAGTACTTATACAATATATGTTCAAGGGGACATACCTCTGGCATTTTTGAGACGATCTTAGTGAAACTTGACGTCTGACATTTCCCTACAGTGGTTAACGTTTTCATATAGTTTTAATGAAATATATCCAACCATGCTTTATATATGGCTCTAGATGGACAGACAGGCGTCATCAAACTAACATTCAATCTGTCATTTCATGGCAAGGAATAATACGATATGTTTTCCCCCGACAAAGATCATTTATTCTCTCGTGATGGAGAGTGTTGCATGGACTGCTTGTTTTCAAGGACCTCTACTCTTTGACATCATATCACTGTCTTTGCTTCTTTAAATGTGAGTCCTAACAGTACATATTATGGATTCATGTACACTTAAAAAGCATTCAACATTCATAAAAAGTTGTTGGTTCTCTAAATTCTTAATCCAATCGTCACACTGATTATCGGCAAAATCTCAAAAGTTGACTGAAGAGTTATGACGCCTCATTTGAAGACTTTATTTGTTTGAAAGCTATTTTACACTACTTCCAAAAGTATATCAGTTATCCCTTTCCCACATACAACAATTCTGCAGCAGACGACTTTGAAAACAAAGTGACAATAACTTAAACAATAGGGCCATGATGGCCCTTTATCGCTCACAACTTCAATAGTTTTCAAAGTTTTTACTTTATACATATAAGGAAAGCAAGCAACCACCCTGGTGGCCATGTTTTTCAACGGATCAGAATAAATTGAACAAACCTGGCAGAGGGTCACACAAGGTACATTTCTGCCAAATTATTTTCAAATCGGGACAGTGATTTAGTACAAGTAGTTTTTTAAGTTTTCACTGTATTACATATAAGGGAAACAAGCCCCGCCCCCTGGCAGCCATGTTTTTTTATCAGATGGGAATAATTTCAACAATCTTGTTAGAGGGTCATCAAGGAACATTTGTGCCAAATTAGTTTAAATCAGGCAGGTAATTTAGGACAAGATTGTTAAAGCTTTTACAATACACATATAAGGAAAACAAACCCCTGCCCTCGTGGCCACGGCGGCCATGTTTTTCAACGGATCGGAATTATTTGAACAATCTTGCTAGAGGGTTACCTAAGAAACATTTCCCCCAAATTATCTTTAAATCGGATTAGTACTTTTGAACAAGAAGATTTTTAAAGTTTTAACAATGCACATATAATGAAAACAAGCTCCGCCCCCTGGCGGCCATGTTTTTAAACGGATCGAAAATATTTGAACAATCTTGGTAGAGGGTGCCCCATAGCACATTTGTGTAACATAATGTTTAAATCGGGCCAGTACTTTTGGACAAGAAGGTTTTTAAAGTTTTGGCAATTTTTTAAAGATTTTACAATGCACTTCCGAAGAAAACAATCTCCGCCCCGTGGCGGCCATGCTTTTCGACGGATCGGAATTATTTGATCAATCTTGCTAGAGGGTTATCATGGGAACATTTGAAGCAAATTATCCTTAAATCGGGCCAGTTCTTTTGAACAAGAAGATTTTTAAAGTTTTAACAATGCACATATAACGAAACCAAGCTCCGCCCCCTGGCGGCAATATATTTCAACGGATCGGAAATATTTGGTAGAGGGTGCCACAAGGAACATTTGTGCAAAATAATTTTCAAATTGGGCCAGTAATTTTGGACAAGAAGATTTTTAAAGTTTTGGCAATTTTCCCCTTTTCCAATGGGTTTTACTTGGAATTAAATTATCGGAACAACTTTGAAAGGGGACGACCACCTAAGGAACATTCCTGTGAAGTTATTTTTAAATCAGTCCATTGGTTTAGTAGAAGAAGTAATTTGTAGGAAATTGTTAACAGACGGACGGCAGACGACAACGGACGGACGGACGGACGGACGACAACGGACGGACGGACGACAACGGACGCCGGACGGTGAGTGATCACAAAAGCTGACATTGCTCTTCGTGCTTAGGTGAGCTAAAAATCTCCATAACAGATAGCTTAATTGTTAAATAAAGTTAATAAAGTCGTCTGCTGCTATTGCGTCAAAATGAGTCTACAGGTGGGAAAGAGTTAAATTATGGTGTGTCCGTGGTATATTACCAATAGTGCTTGAAAGCATACATCCGTCGTAACCTTGAGTCAAAAGAAGGAGGTCACTACGACCAGTTTTGTTGGGGTTGACCCATCATAAGGCATCTTAGCCTTTTTCAATCTAAAACAAGTACAAATACAATAAAACTTGTTCACAAAATTTACAGTATGGAAATAATGTCTCGACCATATATGATAGCAAGACAGTGGCTCAGAGTTACCTTTCCATATCCTGTTGATATGGTCTCTTTCCCACATTTGACAAATCTGCAGCAAACGACTTTGAAAACATAAACAAGTAACAAATCTGAACACTACCAATGAAATAACAATTATTGACTTAAATTGAAAACATTGTGGCAATAGGAGAAAACGCTCATTATGAGCAATTTCTCCTTTTTCCACAGCCGAGCGTCGGTAGCGACGCGGGCTGTCAATCCAGGGCTTGTGAGTTCGAATCCCGGCTCGGCCAACTTTCTTTCCGACGATTGACAAAAGTCAATGCGACATGCGTCTTCCACCAATGGACTAAGTCTATGTGGAAAAGCAGCCAGTTGCTTAGGAAGATTGTTGTGTGGAGTACTGCTGGTGTGAGAAAACCAGGAAATGCATGAGTAGGAGAACTGGCCGCCGTGATATAACTGAGAAATTGTTAAAAACGGCGTTAAACCCCAATCAATCAATCAATCCTTTTGCCACAATATTTTCAAAAATAGGCAATTAAGGTAATATCAAAAATGGGATCCTTAACACAGTTCTCCAATCACATCATGTCATCATCTGCAATATCTTGTACTGTGTAAGTTAGTTCTTCTTTTTCAGACTACGACGCTTCAAAGGAAATTGCGAATCCGCTGTGGTCGAGTGGTTAGCGTAGGGGATTTTGAAACCGGGTGTCCCGGGTTCGATCCCCAGTCGCGGCACTACGGTCTTGGGCAAGGCACATTTTCTAGCCTAGTACTGGTTTGTTTACTAAGGGATCATGAATAAGTGAACTGTCGCCGTGATATAACTGAAACAAGGGCACCGCAAAGCGGATGCATCCCCTCGGTATTAAATTTAAAAATATGGCTAAAAACATATGGCCAATGACCTGGATATTAAAAATAATGTTATGTAACAGAAAACTAATGTTATTTGTCCTTGCCTTTATTAAAGTTGACATTTAAAATCAATAGGCTTCTAGAGCTTACCATATACTAAATGTATGGCAAGTTTGGTTATGATCTGCCAAGAGATGGTCAGTGTAGAGTGGTCACAAGGTTGTTGCTATGGAATAGTCAGTCTAATTTTGACCTTGACCTTTAACCTATGTCCTTGAAAATAAATAGACTTCTAGACTTTGCAATATACTAACTGTATACCAAGTTTGGTTAAGATCAGTCGAAGGATGTTCAGTGTAGAGTGGTCACAAGGTTGTTGATATGGGAAAATAGTCAAAGTTCAATTTTGACCTTGACCTTTAACCTATGACCTTGAAATAAACAAGCTTCTATACCTTGCCATATACTAACTGTATACCAAGTTTGGTTAAGATCGGTCGAAGGATGTTTAGTGTAGAGTGGTCACAAGGTTGTTGATATGGAATAGTCAAAGTCCAATTTTGATCTTGACCTTGAAATAAATAGGCTTCCAAGTTTGGTTAAAATCGGTCGAAGGATGTTCAGTGTAGAGTGGTCACAAGGTTGTTACGCACGGACGAACGAACAAACGAACAGCCCCGTCACTATATCCCCTCGCAAACTTCGTTAGCCGAGGCGATAATAATGTTGAAAGCGGCGTAAAACCCCAATAAAACAAACAAATAAAAGGTAACGGATTAATACTTACCCACATACAACAAAGCTGCAGCAGACAACTTTGAAAACATGTCGACAAAAAAAGGGAACATTTCTATAATTAATAGTATAATTATTTAACAGCGCATTACTTCATACAGACGACATTTTACACACCTGCTGCTGCAGACGACTTTTGAAAACATTGCAACAAAAGGTGAAATTGCTCCAAACGACTAATTTCACCTTTTATTGAAATATTTTCAACTCTTTATCAATAAATATATTTCGGTTTTCTAGATCAGTGAAATTGTTCGTCTGATGATTGTTAAGCAGACGACCTATGAAAAGCCATGTGAAGTAATACTCAGGGGTGCTAATGCATTATAGGGTCTGTTTGGTTCAGATTCTCCCAAAAGCACCAACTTTGGCCCAGAGGTCTCCAATGCAATACTTATTACATTTTTGATGGGAGTGGCGCCCGTGGGCCGCCGTATTGGCAAAATCCAATATGGCCGCCATCCGACTTGGATGTCATTCCCAGGCAAAAAATTAAAAGGGCTAGAATCATACCACAGTTTAGGGGTTTTCGGGGTCGTGGAATCCAATGCAGATGTTATTTCAATGATCTGAGATCAAGATTACTCCTCATCAACACAGTTAAGGTCATTTTGCGGTCAACCCGGTGTTAAGCGAGGTATTTCGCGTGCGGTGTGTGCTCGGCATGCTTAGGATGGGGGTGGTGCTACCAACCTACAGCCATCTCAAGGTTTTCATCACCCATGATGTGTATAATATAGATAGAAAATCTAAGGGCAACTTCTCACATGATGAGTTACACGGATATGCACTGAGCGTGACCAACCATCTCTCTCACGGGAACCTTGGAGTGAAGCGGGCTCCCATTAAGCTTGAAACATCCAACACATCAACTCCAAAGCTACCAGATGCTTACGTGATCCAGCTCCCGGTCGAACTCAAACAGACGTCTTTGCACCCAGACTTGGCAACAGTGAAGTCAGACTACCCCTTGATGTGCGAGGTGCCAATGTCAAGGATGAGGCGTGGATGGCACACATCACCAGGGTGATGAAGCAAGGCACGCTGGCACAGTACGACGTCATCACCTGGTCGGGATACAACTCGATGCCAGCAAGCGACGATTCCACGAAACCCCCTGCCGAGATCGGGGTATAACCCCTATTCCGATACAAGGCTGCATCTGAATCATCAATAAAGCACGCGATGGAGCTAATGATGCAGACGACTGGTGCAGATCAGCCGTTGTATGCTCTCATCAAACTCATCCAATGGCAATACCCTGACACTTTGGAAGAAAACAAGCTGATAGATTTGATGGGTGCGCTGCACATTGAAGACAAGATGCATCTTATGGTAGGGAAGCTGCTGCTTGACTCCGGGTGGGTCACCGTGTTTTCTCAGAGTGAGGTCCTGACATCTGGTCGCGCACATTCTGCACTCAATGCATCCCATCAAGCGCACAATATTCGCCCATCAAGTTTCTCTCATGTCCATTTACCTGCTCAACTGTGCAGAAATCAGCTAGAAAGTTCAGCATCATGGCCAAGGACTAAGCCCGTAAACAGTCCAACAAAAGTCTCTCTGCAGACATCTGGTGGAGCTGTTTGACTTTAAAGTTTCAAAAGGATGTACTATCGTTCATCAAGGTGGTAGAGCAGCTGGGCAATCCTGTCCTTGCTACACGTCAGGAGCTCATAGTACTTGAAACACAAAATGGGACATGCCGTTGCTACTTCTCTATCTAAAAACCGTGAAGCTGGCCAAACCCTGCATGCAGCATACGTCAAGGGAAAAGTGGAAAAGGCTTCAGGACCAGTATCTGTTACAATCAAGCGGAATAACATGCTAACCTTCGTAAACCGACCTGACCCCCAAGAAAAAAGATACAAAGGACAGTGGTGTCAAGTCAGAATATGATGTCAATCACACAATTCTTCCTCTCACGCCAGTTACGTCCCGATACCGACATGACAGAATTCTTTCGGGTCGAAAATCAGAGACAGCCACCGAGCCTAGCGGATCAAGGATGCTGCCATTTGGGACAAAATCAGACATTCTTAAGTGCCTCAATGTACCGCGCAGCTACTGCCAAACAAGCCACCGTCGTGGTGTTAGATATGGCAGCTGTTATCCACTTGGTGCGACTCACAGTAGCGAAGGCATTCAGCATGTTCGCACCGTCGACAGCGATATCGTACTTTTGACAATCCAGTGTTTCGAGTCCCTCAGCCTATCAGAGCTTTGGGTGGGTTTCGGTACTGATAAAGACAACCGTGACATACCATCTACTCTGATCATGGCCCGTCAAAATTCTTGGCATTACCACTCTTTCACAGCTTAACGGGGTGCGAAACGACTTCACAGTTTCGTGGATGTGGCAAGACGACAGCATGGGCAGCATACCGGATCTCACTGACACACTAGTGGCTCTCACGCATGAAACTTGACCTCTTCATTCTTGAGGCTGTGCATATGTAGCGCATCGAACGCTTTGTCACAGGCATGTATAACAAGAGGTGTAGTACAGCTGTAGTCAACGCGGCCAGACAACAGCTCTTCACCACTGGTAGCAAACTGCTGGAAAACATCCCACCTACCCAAGCCACACTGTTCCAGCATGTAAAGCAAGCGCTACTGTTTATTCTGGCGTCAATCAACCCCGGTCCAGCAGGAAATTCCTGTCTTCAGTGTGTGGGGCTGGCACAAAGATGGCAACCACAATGGACCACTCTCAGCGACGCTTCAGTGTCATTTTTTAGCACTGTTGCTTCCACAAGGCATGCCCAGGAAGATGCAAATGCAACCGCGCCGGTGTTCCATGCACGGCCCTCTGCAAATGCGAATGTGTTATTAACGGTGTCAATGACCAGTAAGACTTGTTGTCGAAATTATAGAGTGCAAGCCAGAACGTATATATAGAAATCATTAGTTATCCTGTATTGTAAATGCCCACAGCGGCATATAGCATTTTGTCACTGCAGATGTCTCCGAATTGTTTTAATTAAAATTGTTCCTGTATAATCTTTATTGATATTTTAGTGACCTTGAAGAGTAAACTTGACCCAAGATCATTGAAATAATATCTGAATCGGATTCCCTGAAAACCCCTAAAATGGGGTATTATTTTTTATTCTAGTCCTTTTAGTCTTTTTATACCGAGATTGACATCTTACCCGGCTGGCGGCCATATTAGATTTTGCCAATATGTCGCGCCCATTAAAAAAGTAATAAGTATGGCATGGGCTACCTCTGGGCCAAATTTGGTGCTTTTGGAAGAATCTGAACCAAAATATCCCTTACTATCCCCCGACTATAATGGGATATAGTTAAACTTTGTGGCAATAAGGAGAAATTACTCGTTTTGAGCCATTTCTTCTTTTGCATCAATGTTTTCAAAAGTCGTCTGATGCATGGGGCGTCAGTAAGTGTCTATATATTGGAAAGGTTTAAGCGGGTGGATCTTTGAGTGTTGAGGGTAGTTAGTCCATTCCCGTGTTTACTTACGGGATTACTAATGTACAAGTAGCTTTGTCGAGCAAAGATATATAGTGGTTGAGAGTTCTGTAAAATTGGTTAAAGATAAAAGAAACACCCTTTTTTTTAAAACAATTTATTGCAAATATGTCTTACAAAAAGTGAATGCCAGTAAGGCATTATTAGAACAATAAATACAGGTATATATATATTATATATATGTTCATAACATAAATGGACTAAACTGTTCAGTAGGGGAGTAGTATGAAAATCAAACCAATTTACTAAGACACTAGATCTACAAAGAGGTCATTTGTGTAACAAGTATTTTCACTGATTTCAAAAAACAAATTTAGTAATGAGAACAACTGAACTTAACTGCTTGAAAAACAACTAAGTGATCAGGACTTTGTAAAAGTTGTACACCCCAACATTCTCCCCTGGGTGTGTACTGTTGTCCAAAGAGTAACAAAAGCTTTAATGTGAATCAGATGAATATCTACACTTGTCACAAATAACCTATGGTTGGTTTTCTTGCAGTGTATTTCATTTGTTTGTTTTGCAAAACAAAAAAGTATGTAGTATGAGTTGAAGACAATAGACATTAATACAATCGAGTTTTAATTTTTGCAAGCTGATACACATCAAAGTCAACAAGTTTTGTCAATCATTAGTTTAACAAGAAGCGTTAAAACATGTTGCTGACTCGGTGAAGAATAGTTGTACAAACATATCAAAAGCATGATGTTATTGACAAAAAGTTTACATGAATCCTTCAACTAGATTACCTTTTTATGACAATAAAAACCCTTCTAGCCCTACCTTTTCTCCAAGGTTATTAAAAATATCTTCCCCATCAAGACCATACTTAATCTGCAGGTATTCTCTGGGCCATAACAATTAACATTATAATGTTTTCGTCTTTATACAGTAAAATTACTAACAACCATCTTTTAATTTACATCTTTAAATGACCTAAAGAGAAAAACACCCTTATGTAAACTAGAGAAACACCTTTTCATAAACAATTGATGATCTTTTCTAAAGCAAGAAAGAATGCTTCCAGTAGTCAAGCTGAAATGAGTTTAACCCTTTCCTACCTGTAGACGCATTTTGCATTTTGACGCATCTGCAGCAGAAGACTGGAAAACATTATGACAAAAAGGAGAAATCTATTGCCACAAAGTTTTCATCCGTTTCAGTAATTATACCTACAATAATAGAAATTTGTCCATATTTTTGAGAAGACATTTTTAAAGTCGTCTGCTGCAGATTTGTTGTATGTGAGAAAGGGTTAAGCATCTTCTAATTTGAAAATTTCACGGGGATTTTATTTTGACTTCTCAGGAATTGAAAATGTAATTTGAGATAATATTGTGAAAAAGTAGAAATGTTTCATTTTGAATATCTTCTTTTCCCCTCACTATTGTACATAGTTGTCTACTGCAGGAGTATTTAAAGTCATCTGTATGTGGGAAAGATTTAGCTACTTTTTCTCAGATAGAAACTCCTTCCTATGTAGCGATAGGCATTAGAAAACATCATGAGAAAAGGAAAAACACTTATAACGAAGTTGTCTCAAAAAAACATTTTTTAATTTTAACCTAACACAGTAAAAGTTAATCAGTTAGTGAATTATGTGATCTTCATAGTATATGTTATTTATGTGGCAAAATAACAAACCAGAAAACTTATTTTATAATCATTCTGTGAGTCATTATATGTTGATAAGCTTGGGAGAGAGTTCATACACTAAATATGAAAGAATAGGGTCATCTTTACAACTATTAATTAATAATTATAATACAGCTAAAACTCTAACCTTGTACATTTCTGTAAACAACAACAAGTAAAAGATCAACCTCAAAATTTACACTACACCTCTATATTCAATGTGTCATTTTTACATGCAAGTAAAATCACCGATTGCAAACAATGAAGTAATTACACAATGAAATCCTTATCCCTTACTCTAAATGTCTTTGCAGTTTATGTTTGTAACATTTTCTCCGAAAAAAAAACCTAGAACTATCACTGAAGATGATAAATACCCCCTAAACAGCACCTTGACCTACACCATAACTTAATAAGTAAAAATTGTAACCCCTTTAGGATATGCACATCTCCTCTTGGTAAAGAAGCTTCATGTTAAATTTTATTGAATTCCACCTAGTGGTTTGTAAGAAATAGGCCGGACAAAATATGGCTTCCAGGCCGACCGACAGACAGACAGACAGCCCGACACACTCAGTGACTCCTATATACCCCCTCTTCTTTGAAAAAAAATCATTAGCAGCAATTTTTTCTCTTTCCTCAATGTTTTCTGTTCTAATTTACAAACAAAACTTTCAAACTATCAAGATTTTTCTTTCAGATGTTTTCATGTCTTTAATAGAACAAGAGAGCCAAAAAAGCCCTAAATCGATCACCTGATTGATAGAAAATCAGTAGCAAATATTTAACTGCAAATATCCGGGAATATTTGATCAGGAGTGCAAATGAAACTGCAAGGAGTGGACACTTTTAAAGAAAAGGTAAAATGGCTTATCAGTCAAAGCCATTTGTATCTTGAAATCTAAAAAGAACTTTAATAAGAATGGAATTATAAAGTTTTGTCATGTTGTGCCTTTCCTGATGCCACCAGTATGACTTGAACAGTTTTTGTAGAGGGTCACTCAAAGAACATTTCTACCAAATTATCTTGGAATCAGACAAGCAAACGAGGAAAAGGATTTTAAAGTTTGGGTATTTTTTTCACTTTCTGATGCTGCAGCAACCAAAGTTCTACATAGAATGTAAGTCTTTGAACAATTTTGAAAGAGGACCAACAAAGGTATGGTAGGAGTTGTCATTTGTAGCTAAAAGGTCAATTTACCCCTTTTGTGTTGACACCTGGTTGCTATGATTTTGTAACCAATAAATACGGTTTGAACAAATTAAGTAGAGGATCACCGAAGTAAGATTCCTATTCAATATTATTAAAATCAGACAAGCACTTTAAAAAAAAGGAATTTTCAAATTTTGTCAACTTGCCCCTTTTCTGAAGCCATGTTTTTCAACCAATCAGTATGGTTTGAACAATTTTTGTAGTGGGTCACCCGAGGAACATTTCTACCAAATTATATTTGAATCTGAATCTGACAAGCAGATTCTTAAAGTTTGGACATTTTTTGCCCCCTTTCTGATTTTGAAAATTTTAAAAAGAGGGCCACCAAAGGCTCATTCCTGTGGCGTTTTGTTGAAATTGGTTGTATGGTTAAGGAGGAGATGATGTTTAAAGCTTAAAGTTAATGACGACGGACAGACGACGGTCAGAAAGCGATCAGAATAGATCACCTTGAGCCTTTGGCTCAGGTGATCTAAAAACCAAACAGCATACTGATATTGCAGTGAATTGCACAAATCAACCAATTACATTGAAAGTTAAGCAAGCAACAGGTTACTACCTGCATTATACACACAGTTTTACAACAACTGATAAAACCATTCCTTTATTTCCTTAATGTTTTTGCTCTGCCTATTTTGCTAGGAATCTATTCCTTTGGTTAATTATATTAAATGTCAAAAATATATATCAGGTAAAAAGCCATTTATTCAAACAATATATAAGTAAGTTCTAACTAAATTGGTGTACATGTTATTCAATCCTTTGTTGATACAGGCATGGTGCTTCAAACGCGATGATATCCAAAGGAAGACAGTTTGAAACTCGGCATGTTTTCATCTATGTCCACTATATAAAAATATCAAAACACAAGTGTAGAATACAAACATACAGTAATATAACATCAGCAGTTCTGTTAGCATGCATAGGTTCAATATACTTCGGAAAGTTAGTAAAAGTCTTGGGCACTGTACGATACTTCAGGCTTAACTCTTTCCCTCATAAGATAATTCTGCAGCAGACGACTTTGAACGTATTTTGGCAAAACATAGAAAATCTCCATAATTGAATGGATAACCTATGACAAAAAGTGGAAAACATTGTGGCAAAAGGAGAAATCGCACGTTTTGTGCAATTTCTTCTTTTGTCACACTATGTTTTCAAAAAGCTGTCTGCTGCAGAGGCGTCAGAAAGCGTCTATATGAGGGAAAGGGTTAACTTAATATTCTAATTTTAGACACTTTCTGAATTGAAAGCATCTTGTCAGTAAAAAAGAAAACAAATATATTTTGCATAAAGTCAAGACAGATTTTAGAAAACAATTTAAGAAAAGGAGAAATTGCTCTTCTGAGAAATACTTCTATTTCCATCTTTGTTTTCAAAAGTAGTCTGCTGCAAATGCATCAGAAGTCATCAGTATCATGGAAAAGCTAAACCTTTTTTCTGGTAAAGGTGTTTTTTATAAGTTGCAAGCCAGAATTTGATTATAGCGTTTTTCGCAGCAACAAATAAAAACTAATTACACATTAAACAACTGTATTTTCATATGTGCAGACTGACAAATCTTTGGTCTGCTTAACCTTTCCCACAAGTCATGCAGACACACTTTGAGGGGAGATCCCAGCAGACACTATTGAACATGTTGTAGCAAATGGCGAAATTGCTAATAATGAGCATTTCTCCCTTTGCAATAATGATATTTTCATATATAATTTTCAATATCATTTTCAAGTTGTTTTCGAAGTTGTCTACTGCACATTTCTTTTATGTTGGAAAGGGTGGATTTCCTGTATGCCGCCGCCCTACAGTAAAATCACCAGATCCTGTCTTACAATAGTGTGATATTATTGTAGACCAATTTATTTGTTTTTTAAATAACATGTAAGAAAGTATTTGGTGTTAAGATAACTTTGGTACATTAACATGAGCAATAAAAGCCTTTTTATCATAAAAAAAAAAGTACTAGCAAAATTTTAAAATCAGAGTTGTTATGCTCATCCCTTTCCCTTATATGACAATTCTGCAGCCATGACTAAAAGTGGAAAACATTGTGGCAAAAGGAGAAATTGCTTATTTTGAGCAATTTCTACTTTTGTCACTATGTTTTCAAAAAGCCGTCTGCTGCATGTGTTCAAAGTCGTCTGCTGCAGAATTGTCGTATGAGGGAAAGGGTTAACCAGATTTATTTTGCTCAGTCTTATATGGATTAGTGCTGTCCTGACACTCTTTGTATTTTTTTATCTGATTTAATGGGTTGTAGATAATGTTCACTCATGACAAATAGCCTATGGTTTTTTTTTCCTGGAGCTAGACTAATATTTTCACCAGTTTCAATTAGTTTTCCTGTAGATGTGTAATACTCTACAGGGTATCAAAATGCCATTTTAGGTTATGTTTCAAAGCACCGTTTATGTTCAGAATAAGATAACTAGGGCAAACATTTTGGACCGATTGCCCGAAATCATGAAAATGAAAACCTGTATCTACAAAAATATATCAAAAACATTCATAAAATCACATGAAAAAATAGGTTTATACTTCTGTCCAGACCATTATGAATCACACAAAAATATGCAAAATGAAAAGAAAAAAGAAAAAATGAATTGCACAAATCCGTAACACATAAACAAGAATTCATGTAAGAAATAATATACAAAGAATTCCTCATAATTTTAATGTAATGTTCCTAAACTAGAAACGGGAAATAGAATACCGAGTAACACCTTTTTGTGTGCCTCAATGAACATAATAATGAAATAATGTTACATCTAAGCAATGCACAGTAAATATTTCCATTCTCTAGACAAGAAAACCAATCTTCAATATATAGATCTACACCACCCTTCACGGCATGACCTGACTGCAATTCATGGAGTTCACTCAACAATTCTAATCAGCTAAAAGTGCAGTCACAAGTCCGAAAGATTGTTGTAATTCTGTGGTATTCTTTCTTGGGTGAAATTGTTGATGTAAATAGATACTTCTGTAGTAACAATACACTATATAGCATGTCTACCATCGAGAATTTCAAAATTATGGTTATTTTTTTTACATTTTTGATTGATTGATTGTTTGTTGTTTAAACACCACTTTCAATAATTGTTCAGTGATATCATGGCGATTCCTGGGTAAGTTACCAGTACTGCTGGTCCATTTATCCTGACACCAGTCAGTCAGTCGTAATGATAAACCGACAACCCTGAGCGTCAAGGAGGGAAAGTCATGTCTTCCATCTTTAAAGTCTTCTGTTTAACTTTTTGAAGATATTATGTGAATATTGTAGTCACACACAAACATGTAAATATTGTTGCATTGTCTAAAATAAGATCTTGCAAAATATTTCCTTGTTTGAAATGTAATTTTCTGTAATTTTTAATCTTTTCCATTTATTCTTTTAACAAATAAAATAATTAAAATATATTAATAAGAGATCTTTCTTTTATTAACATATGGAAAAGAAAGAATACTTTACTGTAAGAGTGGGATGAAAAAGCAGTAAAACCAAAATGACCAAAACTGCATTTTGTTTCATTTAAAAAATAAAGAGAATTCTAAAAGGAAAAGTACAGAAAGTTGGCAAAAGCATTTGAGATAATAAAAAAAAGTTGGAAGAAATAGGTACAAGCAAAAAACAAATTCTGTATTTAGTAGACATGCATACAGCTGATTGGCTACAAGATAGTATGACAAAGATATTAAATAGTGTCAAATCAAAACACAGTACATGTTGTTTTACAATTGTTTTTATTTTTTTTACCAATGGATATCTAAGAATCTAAATTTGGTCCTTTTATCATGTATTTTAATGTTCGGATACAAATCACGAAATGTTAAAACACTAAATTGAACAACTTCATTTTTCAAATGGAACATTTGATTTCAAAAAGGATTAGAAATTCAGATATTTAGATATAAAATCTGTCCAATAATGATAGAAAGGGCTAATAAAGCTCCTTTTGAACATGAAGAGATGTCTACGGAAACTAAACATACAAGAGGTACAAAAATGATGTGATAACTAAAGATAACATAGAATGGTACAGCCAGAGATTATACACTGTGAACTGTACAATGATTTTTATCCTTTTTCCAAATTAACTATTTTATAGGATTCTTTAGAAATAGTATTAAATCTGAGATAGGAAGAACTTTTGACATAGACCTAAACAAAAATTGTGGGAAAGGAATAAATTGCTCTTTATGAGCAATTTCTCTTTTTCCCCACAATGTTTTCAAAATTGCATTTATGACCAAAAATGATTATAAATTACAAACAAAATAACCAAATTATTCCTATAAAGTTTTCAAAATAAAGGTGCTGCACATTTAGAGAATATCTTTCAGGAAACTATATGAAGTTTTTTGTGTAAATCTGTCCACAATTGCATCCACTGTAACATGTTAATATGGTGGAATAATCAAAGTACAGTTCAATTTAGTTGAATTGCTTGAATACTAATAAACTTGTTATTGATTATTATTTGAATATAAAATTCCATGACCAGAGGAGGCCAATGAAAATTAGGTGTAAAATGTCTGTGGTAATCAAGCAACTAACACATTCTGATTGTGCCCATGAAATAAAAGCTGCAGTAACAACAGTTTGAGTTTTTTCACCATCACACATCAGTCTTTTTGCGAGAACGGCAGGAGAAGCACATGAGAAACTTACAGTCGAAACTCCAATTGCCCCGTTCTACAATATATTGGTCTTTGCCTTTCGGTATTTCCTGTTCCTGCTTGGTGCTCATTATTTCTTTAAGCTTATCGTGATTTTTCCTTAAAGTCTACAAATTGAAAAAGAAAAAAACAAAGGGTTACATAAACAACTGAAAATTAAAACGCATCTACTTCTGGTTATACCTGTACAAATAATACCAACCTATATCATCCTATGATCAATGATGAGCATTAAGAAACCAGAAGGTAAATAAAGTAAGTACTCATTATACTGTTGTCATCCTCTTCCACATTGACTTTCTTAACCATTTCTAATATACAGATGCTTTCTGAAATCCTCTGCAGCAGATGACTTTTGAAAACATGGCAGCGAAAGGACAAATTGCTCATGATGAGCTATTTTTCTTTTGTCACCATATTTTCAATTTTATTCAATTATAGTTCTTTCATTTACAGAGATGTGCCAAATTTTTGAGTAAATTAATGTATAATTTGAAGGACAGCAAAGAAAATATTCTAAGAAAAGGAGAAATTCCAAATTTTGTGCAATTTTTCCTTTTACATGTAGTAACGATGTTTTAAAAAACATATGTATCAAAGTCTGTTCTAAAAAAGAAATCAATAAAGCATAGTTATTTGTTGATGTTTTTATAAGCTTTAAAATCAAAAGATCAAACTTTCTTATTTAACAAGAGTGTATGAAGGAACACATGTGCTGCCTGCCACCAAGAAGTCAGTGTTGTGGACAGACAGACAGAGAGACATACAGATAGACAGACAGAGAGACATACAGAAGATCGAGAAGTGATCCAAATGCCACACACAAAACAGACTTTAAAAGGATTCTTGCATACAAATTGTCCTCCGGTTATAAAAGTTGTGTAATTACATGTATTACTTTATAATTAATAAATTGTAATCTGAATCAAGTGAGCAAAATGGCCAAGAGTAAGGAACAAAGATCAGCATGCCTTGTATGAGTCACCTTTTCTCTATTGACCCTTTCCAACTGCAGACAGAGTAATTTCTCCCTTTTCCACCATATTTTCAACTTTATCACTTATACATAACTTTTCTGCATTTTAGCCTTAAAATCCGCTGCTACAGATTTGTTTTAAGAGGAAAGGGTAAGTATGTGTGTGTTTTTCAAAACAAGTTAACCATTTAGATATTACGGAATTTTACATAAAGAATAACTTACATCCTCATCAGGCCTCAGTCTGTTCATCCTTTTTACATCATCAGCATCATACTCTTTAATTTCCAAAGGCTCCTCTTTCACTTTGCCATGCTTCTCAAACCGTACTGTCGAGGATGGACTCACTCGCGATATTTTACTCGAAGGACTTGACTTCCTGCTAGACGATTCTGGACTCTCAGATGATCTGGAAGGAACAGATCTGCTCCGGCGGGTACCTACAACATACAGCATTCATTTGACTATTGTTCAACACATGTTTTAATTGAAATGGTTTTGTAATAACCCTTGCCTATTCTTACCCCTTTCCCTTTCCCAGATGCAGAAGCGTTAATGGATGCATCAGAGACCCTTTCAGTGGTGAAGCATCCTCCTCAGGTGTGGGAGGTTGCGGATTTGATCCCTGGCCTGGTCATACCAATTATTTAATATGGAAGTAATGGCTGCCCTCCTTGGCGCTTACTTTTGAAGGGTTATCATAAGAACTGACTGACCGGTGTCAGGATAAATGGACCGACCAGTAGTACTTGTAACTTGCCCAGGAAACACCCTAATATAACTGAAACATTGTTTTTTTGTCTGAATTTATTGTTTCAATGTTTTAAAAAAATATATATGTGTGATATACCAGTTACTCTTGTAACCCCTTGTTATATAATGAATATCTAATTTGGACTTGTTTTTTCAATGCTATTCCAGAAAAATAATAATAATAACTACCCTAAGCAATATCTTTTCATATTAAACCAACCTTTATCAAATTATTTTTTGCCAGATATGATCATAAAGTTGGCAATTAATTTAGCTTTTTCCCTGGCCTTCAGCCAGCTCAAGTCAGAAAATCTATAAAAAGGCTATAATTATTATTAATTTCATTTTACCACCATATTTTTTTTTATACAATACAGATATTATATGTTATGATCCCCATTATACATAGATATTTTCTAGAGATTCAGATATATTTCGATCTCAATACTCTCCATTACTTAACCCTTTTCCTGGAACCATCGAAGTTTGACCCCTTAACACTACACAATTTTTCTAGCATTATGGCTGCAAGAAAAATACCTCAAAGGAACAATTTGTTTTTCCAAACATTTTTTAACCCTATACATTTACTTTTTGAAAAGGTAACATTCTTATAATTATATTTTCAAAGCAGATGACTCATGGATATATAAATACTAAGAAGTAGTTGTTTAGTATAACAACATTTAATCTTAACCAGAAGCATGCAGCTTTCAAAAACATAGTGGGAAAAGAAGACCTTGAAATCGTGTTATTTCTACTCAGTAAAATCACCCAATCTTAGCGTAATTGTTGTTCTTATTTTCAGATGCTTTAAATTAGAAGATCGTAGCTAACAAAACAAGCAATCCAATTAACCTACAAAACTCATAAAACCCAAATACTATATGTTCTTGATAAAGACCAGATTTCTAAATTAATCACTGATCAATTGTAGTAATGAAGATTTGCTTGATTCGGTAACTTAAAGCAAAAACCTGACTGATTAAATAATTGTTTCTGTTTGAAGGTCTCAGCCTGATTAGCTGACTCCCTGTATTAGTTCCTTGAGGCTATCATTTACAAAGTGCAAACAAGTTTTAGGTTTTACAATAATATCTCAAATAATGACAGTATCTCCAATACCTCGCATAAACTCCTGCCATAAAATATTTGCCAGATTAGTCCAATTACCGCCTTGAGCTGGCATTCAGATTTTGGATTACTTATAAGAAATAAACAATATCTGAATAGCTTAACCCTTTCCCTCATACGACAATTCTGCAGCAGACGACTTTGAACATATTTTGTCAAACAAATAGAAAATCTCTATAATTGAACGGATAACCTATGACTAAAAGTGGAAAACATTGTGGCAAAAGGAGAAATTGCATGTTTTGTGCAATTTCTTCTTTTGTCACTATGTTTTCAAAAAGCCGTCTGCTGCAGAGGCGTCAGAAAGCGTCTATATGAGGGAAAGGGTTAAGAATAATTAATGGCCGAGACCAAATGAAAGATAATTAATAAAACATGTTTGTTTGTGGTCATATAGAATTTGCGTTGGCTAACAAACTTAGAATCAACAGGCTGTTTACATCTAGATCATCATGATTTTAACCATATCCCATGTTCAACAAATCTGCAGCAGATGACTTTGAAAACACATAGGCAAAAAATGGAAAAAATCTCTAAAAATGAAATGAAAGTAAACTTATTGAATAGAGTTGAAAACATAGTGGTAAAAAGTGTTTGACCTCTGTGATTTCAAAAAGTTATCTGCTACAGATGTGTCAAAATGCAGCTACATGTGGGAAAGGGGTCAATGCTCTCTAAAAGAAGTTATTTACAAATCTTTCAATAATGTTTTACTTAAACTTAACTTGTAACAATCAGTATTATTTCCCCTCACATTTTCTCCCTTTCTGAAGCTTGCTCAACTTTCAGGTATTTTAACCATTTATCTCTCATACAGACATTTTCTGAAGCCTCTGTAGCAGACCAATTTTGAAAACATTGTGCTTAAAGGAGAAAATGTTAAAAAATTATCAATTTCTCATTTTACCGCATTATGTTTTCTGCCGATTTATTGTTTTTGGGATGGGGTTAAAAGTAAATTACCACATTATGAGTTAGATCAAAATTGCTGTCATACTTACTTGGCAATCTTTTCTTTTTGGATCCTTTTTTCTTGTCCCCAGAAGATAACTCATTTGCACTTTCCTCTTGGGCCGTTGATGAACCAGACCCTTCGGAGTCACGCAGCATGCTCTCGTACCCGCTACTCGTTCCTCCATGCTGTTTATCAGAAGTGCTACTACCCTGTTTTGAGATCAAGTCGGTGCTCAGCGTACTGCTGTTGTCACTACCATGTCCACTACTCGAGTGGCTGACAGTGCGTGGTTTTGTTACTGTAGCATACGGAGATAGAAGAGCTTTCTCCATGGAAACAATTACACTGTCATTCCCACTGTCAGAATCATTATTTCTGATTGTCCGTGAACTCACTTTCTTGCTTTCTTTTTCCTTTTTCCGACTTAATTTTGAATCTTTTGAGGACACTTGCAAGTTTTTTGAAAAGATAGGTAATCTGCTATGACTTGGCGACTGAGATTTTGATTTCGAACTCTTCACTGTAGCAGTACTTGCAGGACTGCCACTCGATGAAGAAGAAGAATATAACACATGCTTTGTCTTATCTTTGTCCCTTCGTGTTAAACTACTGTGGGAGTTCTTTATCGAAAGAGCCACCATTTTTTGACAATCCTTGCACATTTTTGATATTGGTTTCGAGGTTTGTTGAGAATATCCACACTTTGAACACACTTTAGAAGGGAGAGAAGTTTTAAGGGGGGATAATGTATCACTTTTTTCCCAGTTGTATTTATCTTCAGTTTGTCCGTCCCCCTCTCCAGATCTACCTGATTTTGTCAATGATCTTTTTGAAATATCTTCTGATTGACTAGACAAAGCATTCGTAATCAAAAACTCTTCACGAAGTGCTGCAATGTTCGTCTTTTCAGTGAACGTTTCACAAATCAAATTCGGATTGGATGCTCCATCAGGCTTTCTAGACAACAACCTAACCGTAGGATCAAAGTCAAGTTGGTCACTGAACTCATCATTGCACATTTTGTCATTATTATCACCATTGTCCTGATAGGAATCTTCTGCATCTCCAACTAATGTTTTTATACTCTGAAGTGTTTCAGATTTTTTCATATTTCCATCCATTTCCATATTTTCAACAAAAGCTTCAGACATATCAACATCTGAATTTTTGGCACAAGAAGCATTACTAAATGTTTCATCATCTTGCATGTCTGTATCACACTTTTGAGAGCTCCCTATTAACGCATTTTCCAATTGTTCATCCATTTGTAATTCATATATTGAATCCCTATTTTGTGCCGAATTGGACGTTTCAACACTACTATCAAAACTCATGTCTGCTATATTACAATCTGTAACCGAGTTATCAGTTTTACCCGAATTGTCAATATCTGTACACTCTTGTGTTCGTGAATCATTTAATGAAGTATCTGGGTACATTGAACTACAAGACGAAATATCAGTCGATTTATTTATGTGAGCAGCCAAAAGTTCAAATTCCTGATCTGGCTCTGTTTTTATTGTGGTAGCTTTAACTACTTGTTTTCCAACAATTCCCTCCATATAAATGGTCTCCTCTGGTTGGGTTTTTTCAACAGATTTCAACCAATCAGTGACCCTCTTTGTTGTACTTCCTTGTGCAGGAAGCTGTGACTTCACCAGTTTAGGTGTGGTTGACCTCACCTTTCTTTGTGCAGACGGTGAATTTTTAGGAGATTGTTTTGGTGTTGAAGATGCAGGTATTAAATTTTTCGTTCTTGAATCATGTGGTTTTGGTCTTCTGTAAGATCCACTAGCAGACTCGAGAGTTCCAATAACCTGATCCTCACTGTCCATAATCAGACCAACATCTTTCTCACTATCACCAAGACCATGTTTCTCCACCCAGTCTCTGACAAATGGCTTTACTCTGCCGTCCTGAGTCACTATCTTCATAACTTCATCAGCTTCTCCATTCACAGTAACCATACTATTAGGTCTTGAATCTCCTTGTTGTGCTACATTTGAATTAGTACTCTCAACACTTATTGAACTTTCTGGTCTCTCTTTTATTTCTTTCATTTGCAAAGTCTGTTTTGTACCCTGTCTGTCACCACGGTGAAGTGTGGCAGGAGAATTCATAGGTGATTGGTGTTTTGGTGATGATGACAGACTCCTGACATGTGCTTTCTTACTCGATGTGGCAGGCATTACAAGCTTAGGAGTTCTGTTCTGGTTTTCATCCATTTGGTTTTCCACCAACATCTCTCGAGGCCCATCCACCCACATCTCCTCTGAGCTCATCTTGGTGTCTGCCTTCTTTGGTTCAGGTTTGACAACAAAGGAAGGTGGTCCGTCAATCCATTGTTCAGCTGATTTCTTTTTCTCTGGATAAATAGCTGCACCAGGTCCGTCTATCCATTGTTCCCCTTCCTTATTTTCTAATGAATTTGACCTCTTAGTTTTACCAGTTGACCTTGACATTTTATCCACAATATTGACACTAGCATAGCAGCTCTCCTGTTTAGATGGTAGAGTTTTAGTTCTTGAGTTTCCTTTACGAGGTAGATTGAAAGCAACAGGAGGGGGAGATGTAGCACGATGTGGAGATGACTCATTTTGGGAGTCACTGACTGGGGTAGATCCCCTTGACAATGACCTGACAGGAGTACCATGTCTTGAACCAGTAGTAACAGTAACATCCCGCACTGGCGACGTTAAATGTCCTGGACTTCGGAATAAAGTTTCCCGAGATTTGTATAAACTTCTTCCACTGTCTGAATTTGATCCTTCATCACCTGACGATCTAGATCCGCTGGCTCTTCGTGGAAGACGAGGATTTGTTCTGGGCACTGATCTTGGTGGACCCTCATGGTCTGTAAGTTCTCTGTCACTTAGTGATTGTCCATTTCTTCCAGTATATATAACTGTGTCACATGATTGTTCACTACTTGATGTATAATCAGGGTCGGAGAGGGATGACGTCTCATGGAGGGTGCCCATACGAAAACCGCGCAATGGGCGTGATCGAATGCTGCTGCCATCTGTTGAACTGTCATCTGAACTGGTTCCAGAAAATTGCTAAAAGTAAAAAAGCCAATGTTTAGTTTAACTGAGATGACCACATTATCTAACCCTTTCCCTTCTACAGTCAACATATGGTGCCTATGGTGCTCGCGACTATTGAAAACATTATTGGAAAAAGAAAATTGATGATTTAGCACAATTTCATCTGCAAAAATGTTTTCAATTTCTTTATACTCTTAATTTAACAAACGTAATCAGATTTTTCACAGTTGTTTAAACAGAAGATATCTAAACAAAATAAAAAGCAGATAATTAATCATTTAACCAGCAGTTGTAGGGTCAAAATCTAAAGGAATCAAGCCATTTTTGCATTTACTCCTTATATATTCATAGAAAAAATCTTGTAGAAGAACTAGATAAGTTAACCCTATTCTACATGTAGATGCATTTCATCGCATCTTCAGTGTCTTTTGAAAACATAATAAGCAATTTCTCTTTTTGCAATAATGATTTCAACTCTTAAAATTATACTTTCAATTATATAGATTCTCCCTAGTTTTGCCTAGATGTCTTTTAAGTTGTCTGCTGCAGATTTGTTGTGTTTATGAAAGAGTTAAGAACTATTATTCATAATTTCTTGATACTCTATTTGCAGACTCTCCTTCAATACAAGAAGGCCAAGATGGCCCTAAATCGAGCACCTGAATGATAGTAAATTAGAAGCAAATATTTAACAGCAAATATCTGTGAAAATTTGATCAGGAGTTCAAATGAAACTGCAAGGAGTGGACAGTCAGTTAAAGAAAAAGTTTATCAGTAAAAGCCATTTGATGCCGCTTTGCTACCCTGATTGTCATAGAAATCAATATGGCTTGAACAGTTTTTGTAGAGAGTCACTCAAAGAACATTTCTGCCAAATTATCTTGGAATCTGACAAATGGATTATGGAGATGGAGGTTTTTAAAGTTTGCATATTTTTCTAAATTTCTGATGCCGCAGCAACAAAAGTTCTACACAGAATGTAAGTCTTTGAACAATATTGAAAGAGGACCATCAAAGGAACATTCCTGTGAAGTAACGTTGAAATTGGTCAAGTGGAATGGTAGGAGTTGTCATTTGTAGCTTAACCCTTTCCCTCATATAGACGCTTTCTGACGCCTCTGCAGCAGACGGCTATTTGAAAACATAGTGACATAGTTTGCCACTATGTTTTCAACTTTTAGTCATAGGTTATCCATTCAATTATAGAGATTTTCTATCTTTTGACAAAATATGTTCAAAGTCGTCTGCTGCAGAATTGTCATATGAGGGAAAGGTTTAAAGTTCAATTTACCCCTTTTGTGATGACGCGAGGTTGCTATGATTTTGTAACCAATCAATTCGGCTTAAACAAATTAGGTAGAGGATCACTGAAGTAAGACTCCTATTAAATTTTCTTAATATCAGACAAGGTCTTAACAACAATGGAATTTCACAATTTTGTAATTTTGCCCCTTTTCTGATGCTTCCTGACTGCCATGTTTTTCAACCAAACAGTATGCCTTGAACAATCTTTGTAGAGGGTCACCAAAGGAACATTTCTACTAAACTATATTAAAATCTGACATGCAGATTCAGAGGAGAACATTTTTAAAGTTCGGACATTTTGCCCCCTTTCTGATGTGGCAGCATCCAAAGTTCTCAATGGAATTTAAATCTTTGAACAATTTTGAAAGAGGGCCACCAAAGAAACATTCCTGTGAAGTTTGGATAAAATTGGTCCTGTGGTTCAGGAGAAGATGATGTTTAAAGCTAAAAGTTAACGACGGACGACGGACAAAAAGTGATCAGAATAGCTCACCTTGAGCCTTTGGCTCTAGGTGATCTAAAAAAAGATCTTAAAAGAAAGAATAAATATCTTAAAAGAATGACATTGTGAAGTATTGTGCAAATAATAAACATTGTTCCTTCACCCATGTTGGCAAACGTTATCAGCTAAAATGTTAAAGAAAGTTTTCTGTATAATTATGGGAAATGAAGGGAAGGCTTAAAATAGCTTTATTGCTTAACCCTTCCTCATACGACAATTCTGCAGCAGACGACTTCGAACATATTTTGTCAAAAAATAGAAAATCTCTATAATTGAATGGATAACCTATGACTAAAGTGGAAAACATTGTGTCAAAAGGAGAAATTGCTTGTTTTGAACAATTTCTTCTTTTGTCACTATGTTTTCAAAAAGTCGTCTGCTGCAGAGGTGCCAGAAAGCGTCTTTATGAGGGAAAGGGTCAATAGCTTACCCCTCTTATTTTCCGACGTCTCATCCTCTGTATGCGAGCGGCTAACTGTATCACTTGCAAGGATTCATTATAATGAGGCACGGATTGGGACACATGGGCTATCAAACACGTCCGGCACGTAACATTGCCCAGGGAATCCCGCATTAATTGTGCAATCTTGCTGTCTCTGTGAAAATAAAAACAAAGAAAATTGCTCTTTTGTAATGGGCCAATTTAAATTCTAATTAATCTTGAACTGCCTCCATCAAAATGCAATTCCTTTGAATTTCAATCTAATTCTGCTGTGAAACAATACACACTGTACAGAAGAAAAAATCATAGTACGGCTTTATCTCTTTCCCAAATACAACAAATATGCAGCAGACAACTTTGACAAAATATGCAAAATTGAAGTATAATTATTAAATCAAGTTGAAATTGAGTGGGAAAATGAAAAATTTCTCATGATTCTGTTCGCCACAGTGTTTTTTGTAAAGTCCTCTGCTGCAGCTTTGTTAAATTGCGTCTGCATCCGGGAAAGGGTTAAATATATTTTCAATATTTGTCTGCTGCAGAGAATAAAGTGTTGAAAACATTGCATCAAAGGGAAAACAATATAAAGTTTCTTCTGTTGCGCTGTTTTCAAAAGTCGTCTGCTGCAGATGTGACAAAACATGGCTTTAAGTGGAAAGGGTTAGGAAATCATATTCATCATTACCCAAAATTGTTTTTTATGCAGAATTCCTGAATAATTTGTTTTGAATTTAGAGAAGTAATAACTTCTTATCTCTAAACTCTTTAAGATAAAGCAATTAATTTACTCAAGTCTGATAAATTTGTATATAGATTTTGCCAATAAATGCCAGTAGACCAACATTAGATCTTAACCCTTTCCCACATACAGCAAAAATGCAGCAGACGACTTTGAAAACATAGTGACAAAAACCTGAAAAATCTCCAAAAAAGATAACCTGAAAAAAATCCATAAAAGATAGTTGTTAAAAAAAGTTGAAAACAATGTGGCCAAAGGTGAAATTGCTCTTGCTTATGATGCTCATCATGGGCAATTACACCTTTGGCCACAAGGTTTTAAAAAGTCGTCTGCTGCTTTTGCATCAAAATGTGTCTGCAGGTGGGAAAGTTACAAATAATATACACCTACCTTTCATATCCTGGTGTGCATTCCATTGCTTTTTACGAAATGATATTAAAATCTTACCTTAGATAATGTTTCCATTACACTCTGACAATTTCTGGTAGAGGTTTGAAGAGACTAACCATCTCTTTAGGGGTCGTTAAACCCTTTCACTGATACAGACAGCAATTAATTGATGCCTGATGACTTTTCTAAATAGCAATTTCTACTTTTCCCACAATAATTCCAACACTGTACCATTAATTTAACTACTATTTTCATTGGATGTTCATCAAACAGACAATACCTAAATCCAGTTAATTGTTAATAGTCATTCAGTCATATCAAATCTCTCTTGTAAAAGACTGCAATGAATATAGTGCACCAATTAAGATGAGTTGGCTAACTTGGTACAGGTATATGGAAGGAAGCACATGTTAACTTAATTGAGAAGAAATGGGTTAATGAAATCTTACCTTAGCCTCTAAATGATTGGATGTGAATTTCCAAAAACTAAATTAAGGATAACTGGTAGACTATTAACCAACTACATAAAATACATAATTGAACCTGGCCCAGGCATAGCTAAGGAGTAAACAGTTCTTATGTAAATAATAATATCTCTCTTAATTAACCTTATGTTGTGGGTCCTCAAACGTCTAGTCTCTTTGTGAAGATTCTTTTGGATACCAACAACATAACAGTTTTCAAGTCCAATAAGTATTTTAGAACTTGAAAGACTCTGCTAGATCATTAAAATTGTATTATGGATATTTCATCACTAATCTTTCAATAAAGAACTTTTCAAATTAAGGATCAGACTGCACATCTAAGCCCGCTGATCTTGTTCAGAAAGTTAATAAATGACAACATCAATAGAAAAAAGATTAACAAGTTTAGCAATATCTCAATTACAAACTGTTCCCCAACTTGGGGTTTTAACATTATTAGTCGCCGGGCAGAAGCCCGCGACTTCTATTTTTAATAGCTTTTCGGAAATCACATGGGAGGGCGGCTTATTATTAGAAAGAAACAAATCTAGATGATTTGAACATATTACAATTGTGGTTGTTTACGAACACTAATAAATGACACATCTAAAATGAAATAAATATTCCGATTTTTTAATGTTTGCAGTTTTTTTTATTTCACTCGCATTTAAGTTTTTTGTCTTATTTACGAAGACAAAAGTGGTCCCTTCAAGACGTGAACCAACACCCCCTAATGCAGACTCTTATGTGTCATCATTGAGGTCAATTTCGGATTCTCCTTTTAATAGCAATTTTAACTTACTAAATGTTGTTTTCATGTTCAAAGAGATGTCTTGATTTGTGTAGAATTCATTTAATAATGTTAATCCATGAATATCTAAAGTAGGAACTGTTTCTAAGCTAAATATAGACCCTATTCTGTTGTGTAGGTTCGTGACCTTTAACATCGATTTTCGCGCATGCGCATTTCGATATGAAAAAGCGAGTGATATTATTTTATTTTAGACAAGTACAAGACGAATGTTTGACGCAAAGCGTCAAAGAGAAGCCGCAATATTTCGTTGTACATGTAGAAATAAGAAAAAAAGAACATTTTTAAATCCACAAACAATAGAACAATTTAAACTGTAGACGGTAATGCTGATATATTTCTCCTTTTGAAGACTTTTGTTTTCTTCGAATTACCTCCCTTTAAAGCAATATTAGGATATTTACCTTGTGATTCGAATAAGATTGACAAACATTGAAATTATATGAATGAATACTATTATTTGAATAAGTAATAACAGCAAAATTAAATTTAAGCCAAGATAAATGTGTACACATTTCGTTAATTTTTTATAGATACCCTAATGTAAGTATGAATATAAAATTTATAAGTAAATGTTTTCATTTCAACGTTTTTAATGTTTTAATAGACTAAGAAAAGTCAAGAATACATAAATAAATCAATGCAGTCTTTTCCGGCGACATTGATGCCTTGGCATCAACTTTCTCTTGTATGCCCTTTTGTAAGGTCCAAACTATTTTCAGGGGGAATTTCCAGCCAGATCCATCAGGAAAAGGATTGGAAATTGAACAATTTGGCAACTGATCAAGTTCTACAAAAGTGTACCCTACCCCTACCTTGTGGTCTAAATTATCCCCCTTAAAACAAAATCAGCATCCATTAAATTCTATTTGCCGCTTACTTTATTCTAACTCATGCATAAATGCAATATCAGAACTGTTCCAATTCATCCTGTTTATTTTCCAAGAAATTTGGGGAGCTATCTATCCACGAGTATTTAACCCTTTCCCACATACAGGAAAATTGCAGCAACCACTTGTTTACTTAGTGAAATGAGTTGAAAAAATTGTGGCAAAAGGAGAAATTGCTTGTTTTGAGCAATGTCTCCTTTTGTCATGATGTTTTCAAATGTTGTCTGCCACAGAGGCTTCAGAAAGCATCTATATGTGGTAAAGGGTCAACTATGATTTGCCAGTTTTGTTAATGTTGATTTGAGAAAATATTTCACAAAAGTAGTAAAATGAGTACAACAAATCTGCAGCAGACGACTTAGAAAACCTAGTGACAAAAACCTGAAAATCACCATAAATAGCTTAAATGTTAAATAAAGTTGAAAACATTGTGGCCAAAGGAGAAATTGCTCATCATGAACAATTTCACCTTTTACCACAATGTTTTCAAAAGTCGTCTACTGCTATTGCGTCAAAAGGCGCCTGCAGATGGGAAAGGGTTAACCAATCAACCCTTTCTCTGAATGGTTATACCAATCCTTCTGTTTTTAAAACATCTTGGGAAAAGAATGTGAAAATCAGAACAACTCGAAGTAAAATTTGAATTCCGAGTAGAATGCAGTGTTGGAAAAGAAAGAATTGCTTAAAATTAATCATTTCTATGTTTCTTAGAATATGTTTTAGAAATATTGCAAGCACATTCTCTTTTTTAATCAATCTCTTCTAAAGCAAGTTTAGTAAACAAGCATCAAAAGTCTGCTTTTCCAGAAAATGCTGTGTTTTCCCACATTCAACAAATCTATAGCAGACATCTTTGAAAACAACTATGCAAAATTATAGAAAATCTGAAAGTATATAATAGAACACAGTAGAAAAGATTATGGGAAACAAAGGCATTTCTCATAAAGATCAGTTTCTCCTTTTGCCACTATGTTTTCAAATAGTCACTTTCTTCAGATGTGTCAAAATGCAATTGCAAGAGCGGAAGTGTTAATATAATGTAAATACTGTAAGCTCAATACCATGGCTCATAAATGCCCGGAACAACCTATTTATGGAGCAAAGATTTAATCCCCCTTTTTTGCGTAAAAAAGTTGTTATAATCCACCATTTACTGGAAAATGTTAAGAACTTGAAAATTGGTTATGTATAATACTCTAAATCTGATAAAATTGATTAAAAGAAAGAGATTGAGTAGCCTCCCTTCCATTACTATTTTCTTCTATTATAACTTGCTCTGAATGTGGTGAATTGCTGTGCTCCAGTTTTGACAGTTTTTAACTATTCATCTGCCAAGGGCAAGTTTAAAATATATGTTTCTCCTTTTGCCACAATGTTTTCCACTCTAAGTCATAGGTTACTCATTCAATAATAGATTTTTTTCTATTATATGACAAAATATGTTCAAAGTCGTCTGCTGCAGAATTGTCGTATGAGGGAAAGGGTTAATGCAAAAAAAAAAGATTTGTTTGAGCATCAATGTAATCCATGTCATCAAACTCAAATGCAAAATGATTGCCAGAAGTTCTGTTGCAGTTCTTTTGAAACCTTCTCCTACTGAATGTTGAACAGCACAGAACCAGATAAATCTAGGCAAAACACAGCATGACCTGGATCTACATATGTATCATTACATTGTGATTGGATTTCTGAGAGCATTGCACAAATAAACTTGAAAGAACGTTGTACTATAGTTATGATACAATTCATATGCCCTTCATATTACTAGTTATTACCATCAGGGAAGTTGAAACAACATAATGACACATAATATCCCAAAATGTCATGGTTTCAAACAATAAATTTCATATAAAAAAAAAAAAAAAAAAAAAAAAAAAAAAAGAAGACAAAAGAGCGAGTTAAAATATTTTTTGAAAGAAATAAAAACAAAATTACCCTAAAGTCTGGTAAGTCAAATATTTCTCATATGAGGTAGCATATAAACCACCAAGCACAACATCTTTGAATATTACAACATCAAAAATCCCTCCAAGTACATAACAGCAGACAGACTATGTTTTGAATGTTTTGTAGGAGCAGAGACTTTGTATTTAATCATTCATTCTGAACCATCAAGACTAATCAAAGGGGAACATATCGCCCCACATTTCACCTGTATGTTATTTACTCCTAATGCCTGTTATTACATCAGAAAAGTCATAATTCTCACTTTATAAAGTCAGAACTGATAAGCCCTCAGATTTTGTTCAGGTAAACCACCAGATGTCCTCAATGTTTACCTGATAACTATGACATTTTAACCCCCTTTCCCACATACAGCAAATCTGCAGCAGACGACTTTGAATATATTTCAACAAAAACGTCAAAAATCTCAATTTATGACGGTTTAATTATTAAATAGAGTTGAAAACATTGTGGCAAATGGTGAAATTGCTCATCATGAGCAATTTCACCTTTGCCACAATGTTTTTAAAAGATGTCTGTTTTGAGAAGACAGTAATGTAACGCCTTACAAATGGAAAGAATGATTTTCATACAAAGTTGAAAACATTTTGTGAAAATGTAAATCGTCTGCTGCTTAGTAGTCAAAAGTCATCCGTATTCTTCCTACCAACCTTTGTTACTTATTTCCCACATATAGACGCTTACCGACACTTCTGCTGCAGACGACTTTTGTAAACATTGTGGTAACAGGAATAATGAAATCTCTCCTTATGCCACAGTGTATACTATTCTTTTCAAAGTTGCCTATATTTGTTTTATGTGGGAATATGAGGGTTATGGCTAATCAAAACAAGAGCATCGCGTACGGCACAGACGCTCGACTGATAGGGAGAAAAAAACAACTTTTGAACACATTGTGACAAAAGTAGAATTTGCTCAAGACAAGCAATTTTTCCTTTTGCCTTTTTCAAAGTCGTCTGCTGCAGATTTGCTTTATGTGGGAAAGGGTTAAGTATGCCCTTTATCTACAGGTTTGGTTATGATGGAAATGGACTAACTCATAATCATTTCATACCTATTTCCCATTACAGAAGCTCTGCCAAATGGATTGTCATTATAGATCTATTAATTATTCTTATGAAAACCGGATCATTACATCAAATAGTGTAAAAAGCAGCCATTAATGACAATTAGGCGGTTGTTACTCTTTCATGCAAAAACACAAGTTTTTAACTCTTTCCATATATAAAAACCTGCAGCAGACATCTTTGAAAACATCCATACAAAAATATGAAACATATCTTAAACTGAAAGTACAATTATTGATCAGAATTAAAAAGAAGAAATTGCTCATCAGGAACAATATCCCCTTTTGCCATAAAAAAATGTCAGATGCATCATAGTTTACCTTCCCTGACCAAACCATGTTTTGATGTCGCTACAAGGTAAAGATATAATGAATAATTTTCAACTATTTCTACGATGTTTGTAACTCAATTTGCGGTCATATTTTCATTTGCAATGTATTTCCACTATTCAGCTCAAAAGTTGAATTGGTAGAGTTAAAAATTTGCACATTTGGTAAAAAAACAAAACAAGTTGATATAAATCATTCCATTTCTAATCAGTTTTATTGATTCCAGTGAGTTGTTTCATATCCTAACATACTGCATCAGGCTTTTTCTCCCAGAAATAACTTACAATAAAAACATATCCCAAAGGTGTATACCTCTGAGAAAATTGCCCATTTGAAAGACTTCAAGCAACAAAAATGCCTAACTTTGTTGGTGGTCAGAGTTCTAGGTAAGGTGCATATTTTTGATTAATATTCATTGTTTGAGTTTAACCCTTTCCCTCATACGACAATTCTGCAGCAGACGACTTTGAACGTATTTTGTCAAAACATAGAAAGTCTCCATAATTGAATGGATAACCTATGACAAAAAGTGGAAAACATTGTGGCAAAAGGAGAAGTTGCACGTTTTGTGCAATTTCTTCTTTTGTCACTATGTTTTCAAAAAGCTGTCTGCTGCAGAGGTGTCAGAGAGCGTCTATATGAGGGAAAGGGTTAAAACCCTATCCTATGGGCACTTAAATATTGGCTGATTGAAACAAATATTTAGAGTGTCCACAAAATAGATGTAAAAAGGGGGATTAACCCTCCCTTTCCCGCTTACAGATGCCTTTTGACGCTTCTGCACCAGGCAACTTTTTTAAAATATTGTGTCATTATGAACAATTTCTCCTTTTGCCACAATGTTTTCACGTTTATTCAATAATTGTTCTTTCATTTATAAAGAGCTTCCAAGTCCAATTTGTATTAAATGTTTTCTCAAAGTCGTCAGCTGTAAATTGTTGTATTTGGGAAAGGGTAAAGACAGATATGAAATGGCAAAAGAGCAGCTTACTCTCTCTTATAAAGCATCTGGTGGTATTACTCAACTGGTTACCCATCGGAATCAAACACATCTCACAAAGCTTGGTTCAACTGTGTTGTTACAGCAGGTTGAAGCCAGTTTACCCATTTGAGTAATAAAATTGCTATACAACATATGTAACTTATATTGAGTAACAATGCTTCAACATTATGACTGGAACCAGCCTTTCATGTTGCTACAGCTGGTTATCGAGTGGCAGTTAGTCATGTTCAGGATGCAAACCATCATGTATTTTACTTAAACATTCACCTGATATATACTATTTTATAAGTTCTGGAAATTTGGAAGAATTATTCGATACACCGTTCTCAATTCTGTTTAAAAATTATGCTTCCAATTACCAAGATGGTTCCAACTAGGTAAATGGGGACTGATCAGGGGAATTTACATGAAATACCATGTCTTATTTATATGCAAGTTTGAGCAAATATAAACATTTGTAACAGTCTTTAATGCCACCTGTCTGTTCTAACACTAACAAAGCTTCTTACATTGTTTACTTTAGAACATTTCTTTTCATCTGTTTGATAAAACACCAAAATGTGTTAAATTCATAATAGGTTGCAAGAAGTTTTTGATTCAATACCAAACTTGATTACTGTTTATCAGTTGAAACAGCCAAAACCTTTAAACTGCAATTCAAAGGTTTCCGAGCTTAATTTGCCAATTGTATAATTATTTATCTTGCAAGTTCTTAATGTCAAGTTTTAAGACGAGAGAAAACCTTGGAAAAAGGGAGACATTGCTGATCATTAACAATTGCTACTTATCAAACTTCACTAGATATTATATGCATGAAAACAAAATGCATTGATAAAAGGGCAAGTGTTAAATGAGGGTTAAAGTCAAGTTAACTCCTTCTGTCCTTACCTCATAATCAGTTAAACTGCAGCACTTGGAATGATTGATTACACTAAAGAAATGGAGGCCAATAATTAACACAATCAAACAGGCCAAAATAGCATCCAATCACAAATCATTAAAATTGTTATGTCATTTGTCTGCATTACATGGTTCACATGAGATGGGGACAGCCCTTTTTCTTTCCTGGGGTCCACAGGGATTTGGGGCCATTCCTAGGTCTTTCTTGGCCTTTTGACACGAAATTACAACGATATGAAAGCACTGATGTGTAAAATTTCTCATTTTTCCTGTTTCTATCATTTTGTCACTTTCTCTTTCAATGACAGGCTGACATAAAAGATGAATATTTCATAATTCCTGACACAGAATCACTTCAATGTTCAGAAGGCATAAGCCAGAGAAAGACTGTATAATACAAGTCTAGACAGTATTCAACTTCTCATATCCATTGTATAGCTACAAACAGCAGCAAAGTAAGTATTAAAATGGTATCATTTGTTTAAAAACATTGATGTAAAAATATTTATTGAATGGAGTGGAAAACATGTTGGCAAAATGTGAGATTGCTCTTATGAGCAATTTCTCCTTTTGCAATAACGTCTTGTGCAATTTCTTCTTTTGTCACTAAGTTTTCAAAAAGCTGTCTGTTGCAGAAGCGTCAGAAAGCGTCTATATGAGGGAAAGGGTTAATTAAAGAAAGCTGTGATAAGTCTATATTAGAACAATAAGGGTCAACTCTACAGAATTATTTTTATTTTGCTTCACAACATTTTACCATACAGTAAAAGGCAGATGTATGGTCATAGAATACAAGTGGTACTGACTTGATTTAAAAAGTGGAAGTTACTTGAAGTAATTTATCATTTGCCTTATAACTATTTCCCTTCAAAAAGAAACAATTCCACATGAACAATTTCAAAACAATCCTTTGACAAATCTAAGAAATACAGGGGAGCAACAAATCAGTTTTGGTAGGAATCATTTGAGAATATTCCATCAAGGCGCTACATCCATTGGAGGCCATACAGTGTATCGATTTGGTATTCAGCTGTATTCATCTGAGTTATGAAGAGGCATGATATAATACAACTGATAAGACAACTCAACTGTGTAATTTATGGAAATTCACAATTGGTAATTTGTACACTTTCTCCCTAACAGAAGATGACAGAATGTTTGATAAGCAATGAAAAATGTAAAGCAATTTATAACGCTATAGCTGTCTTCTGGAGACTGGCTGTAATTTTGGTAGATTCTTGCCAAAAATCTGATGTTTCCCAGTAAGCAATTTTTCTCCTCTGTATAACTGTAGACCTTTTAGACTTTCACGGTATCAAAGTGGGCTTGACTGTGTGGATCAGATTTTACTTGCGTGATAGGATTTGGTTGTCACTTTCAGGACAAATTTTAACCCTTTCTCACATGTAGATGCATTTCGACGCCTTTGCAGCTTTAGACATTGTGGCAAAAGGAGCAGTTTCTCATTATCAGCAATTTCTCCTTTTCCCACAGTTTCTTTCAATTAAGCCTGGATATGTCTGCCAAAGATATGCTGTATGCAGGAAAGGGCTTAAGAAATATCTGCTTTGCATTGACATATTCATACCATATTTGGTTGTTTACATTCACAAAAAGTTATTTCTGAAACGACCTTTTCCCAATTATTCACATTTCAGAAGTTGTGTTTCTAGGAGCTACTTTGTCCAGCATTAAATATTTCCCTCAAACAGGCGCTTTCTGACGCCTCTGCAGCGGATGACTTTTGAAAACATTGTGGCAAAAGCAATTTCTCCTTTGGCAACAAGGTTTTCAAATCTTTTTACTAATTGTACTTTCATTCAAAAGAGCTAAAAAAAAATTGTCATTTACTGCCGATTTATTGTATGTGGGAAAGGGTTAAAATCACTTTGTATAAATTCTATGAAAAAGTATACTGACTGTTCTTCCTTTCCCACATACAATAAATAGGCAGCAGACATCTTTGAAATGATCAAACCCAAAATAAAGAAAATCTCTATACATTTGATTTTATGATTTTTGAATAAAGTTGAAATAATTAGAGCAATTTCTCCTTTTGCTACAATGATTTTAAACAAGAGCACCGCGTAAGGCACAGACGCTCGACTGATAGGGAGAAAAAAAAAAAAAAAAGAGCTTAAACAAAAAACCTTAACCGGACGACGCCGACGCCAGGGTCATGACAATAGCTCTCATTTTTTTCAAAAGTCAAGCTAAAAAGTTATCTGCTACATATGTCAGAAAGCGTCATCTGCTACATAGGCGTCACAAAGCGACTATTTGTGGGAAAGGGTTAAGTATTATAGACTGCAACATATGATTTCTCTGAAAACATGAGCAAGGCTGTATAAAACATTATTCTTGGCAACAGATTTAAATGGTTGAAGTTCTTGAAGACCCTTGACACAGCCCCTTTATCTAATTGCCCCAGGGGTAGATCAGATAGGAGCCCCTATATCATATAATTAATCCTATACTCCTGAACTCTTCATTTCAACATCTGATTCTGTAACACATCTCTCACAAAACCTAACTTTAAACAGTCACGTAAACGTACAGCAAACATTCTTATTTTCATCTATTTTAAATATATTTGGTGATGAAATTATAAGCCTGGTATATGGGAGATTCCATTGAGATACAGAGCTGAACACACTGTGCGAAAAGAAGTAGTTGCTCATTTTAAGCAATTTTTACTTTGAATACAACATTTATAATATTTGTTTGATGCAATGGCATAAAATGCAGACTATATCAAATTGATATTCATACTATATTACCAAATAAATGATGCAGGACACCAAGACTCAGCCACTATTCATTAACCCTTTCCCTCATACGACAATTCTGCAGCAGACGACTTTGAACGTATTTTGTCAAAACATCCATAAAATCTCCATAATTGAATGGATAACCTATGTCAAAAAGTGGATAACATTGTGACAAAAGGAGAAATTGCACGCTTTGTGCAATTTCTTCTTTTTTCAAGATGTTTTCAAAAAGCTGTCTGCTGCAGAGGCGTCAGAAAGCGTCTATATGAGGGAAAGGGTTAATATAGCATGTATAATATATACATGTCAAATTGTTATGGGTAAACTAATTGGTTGATTGATTAATTGATAGGGATTTAACTTTTCTTTCAACCGTATTTAAGTTGTGTGCATTACAGCCAGCTCCACTAGCCATGCTTGCACTAATGGTCCACACATCATTCTTCTCAGGCAACTTGCTTTGTAACCTTCCCGGAATTCGCTGTGGTCGAGTGGTTAGCGTCGGGGATTTAGAAACCGGGTGTCCCGGGTTCGATCCCCAGTCGCGGCACTACACTCATGGTGGAGTGCCCTTGGGCAAGTCACATTTTCTAGCCTAGTACTGGTTTGTTTACCCAGGGATCATGAATAAGTGAACTGTCGCCGTGATATAACTGAAATATTGTTGAAATCGGCGTAAAACCCCAATAAATAAATAAATTGTAACCTTCCCATGGGTAAAATAAACTCAGGAAAATGATAATGAGCAGCAAAACATGTATATGAGTTACTATGAGCATTGTGCAAAACAAGTGTAACTAGCTCTTGGTATAAAAGAGAGTTACAGCTGTTACACAAGAAGTTTTGTGTAATAGGAATATTTATGTGCCATATAATCTGAAGTAGATCTCACTCCCAATATCAAAATGTAGTTACCTTCATATGGTAGGCTCATTTAAAAACACTGCTATCACAGAAATGTATATCATTAAAAACATCATTCTCCTTTATTGAAATTATATTCCCCTGGGCTTATCACACATGAAATTTATCACAATAAAAAACATGTCCCAGATTTGTTGTTGCTTCCAAGGTTATCAGAAGGATTTACCATTTCCCACATGCAGACACATGATGACGCATATACAGCAGCCTACTTTTGCCACAATGTTTTGAACTCCATTGAAATGATTTCAATTCTGGTATATAGCGACTGAAACACGACACTAAAATGTCCGCATCTTCAGAATCTTTTGTATTAAGATTAGACCAGTCGCAAACGTTTAATGGCATCTTGATAACAGTACTCTAAGGTCAAACAAGTTAAAAAGTTACAAATAAATATTAATTTGCGTTTTCTTTTTCTCAGCAGAGTTTGAAAGATTTCAGACTAGATAATAAGACAAGAGTATTCAGTTGAATCTCTACAATAAAAGTGGGGGAAAAAAAACTTGCTTTGGGCAATTCTGGTCTTATGAGAACCTTTCGCTACTTATCAGATCAGTTGAAGAGTTGTCTGCTGCAAAAGTGTCTAATATTACATGACATTCTATATATATATATATATATATATATATATATTTATTTATCAGGATAAATCATTTGAATTTTTTAAACCTTTCCCTCACATACATCAAATCTGCAGCAGACGGCTTTGGAAATGTCCACACCTAAATATGGAAAATCTCATTGAATGAAAGTTTCTTTATTGAATAAAGTTTATAGCATTGTGGCAAAAGGAGAAATTGCTCATCATGTTACAATGTTTTCAAAAGATGTCTGCTGCAGAGGCGTCAGAAAGCATTTGTATGTGGGAAAGGATTTATAAATTTTTCCACAAATCTGCAGAAGACAAGATTGAACCTCAATAACTAAGTATAATTATTGTATAGAGTTGAAAACATTTTGGCAAAAAAAGAAATTGCTCATATTATGAGCAATTTCTCCTTTTGCATTAATTAATGTTTTCAAGTGTAATTATGGTGTCCGATGCAGAATCTGCATCAAACTCATCTGTATGTAAGGAAGGTTTAATGGAAGTTTTGACTTTAATTTATCTTTTTCTACATATACTAAAAATCTGCAGCAGAAGACTTTGAAAATATCTTACGACAAATATTAAAAAGAGGTTTATTTTCAATACCATTGAAATCAAATTGTAGCAAAAGGCGAAATTCAGCTCATTAAATTGCCAAAATGTTTTCAAAATGCAACTGCAAGTAGGAAAGGGTTAAAACCACAATAAGGAAATCTGTTGCATCCAAGATAACTGTTTCACAACAGCACATACAGATGTTGAAAATTTGTTCTGTCAATTAACTCTTTCTCTTACAGAAACACTTTCTGAAATCTCCGTAGAAGACGTAGTCAGTGTAAATATTGTAGTAAATCTTGTTTCCCTCACTGATCTGATATTGTTTCAATTTCACATTCCTTCATAGTGTTACCTAGATCCATTGATGCTTGCAATTTGGAAAAATATATAAATGACCAGTCTGGTAAATTTGTTAAATGAGTAAGATTATTGAATGATCAAAATGACATTGTAACAAAAGAAGAAAATGTTCATTATCAGAAACTTCTCCTTTTGCCACCATTATTTCAAAAGTGGTCTACAGCAGATTTGTTGTATGTGGGTAAGGGTTAAAATTGGTTCATGGCTGTAAGATGCCAGTAATGAAATAACCATCGGTGGTAAACCACACATGGGACTCAGGGCTATAATGGAAAACTGCAACTTTTAACAATTCTAAAAAATTCACATGCATTCCTCCAAATTATGTTATCACTGCTCAGTTTACAGGTTCTTGCAATGCAAGATTTAAATTACAGCCGACTGCATGTGAGTTTTATCAATCAGAATGGCTGTCTATTCTCTCATTCCATTTTATAGACAACTGAGGAAGACATTGTGGAAAAAAGAAAAATTGCCTGAAATACGCAGTTTCGTTTATATTTAAAATTTGTATATATTTAAAATGATACTTTCAGTTTTTCCAAAAGTTAACCTTTCACCATTAATGTTTAAAGTAGTCACATCACATAAGCTGTTAAAACGGAACGTTGAAGACACAGATAATCTTATTGTTCAACGGTTTCTGTCCACACATTCAGCAGTCAGAAACAGCTTTACCAACAATGTTTTCAAAATTCATGTGTGCAACAAACAGACAGGTGTCTGTACCAAAAACAAAAGCCAGTCCTGGTGAACTTGTTTGCCTCTTACTTGTACAATTTACTTATAGTATTAGCTCTTTATAGTATCGTTATCTATTGTTTTGACCCCAAGAATTTTACAAAAAAGAAAAGAAAAAGCATGTTTAATTAATTGAAGTGTCTTATTTATCTTAAACCTCCACCTGATGCAGACAACCCTGGTAGCAAATGACATTGGAACATATTGTGGTGAAAGAAGTAATAGTATAAGCTCAAAGATAGCAATTAATGAGTCTCCTTTGATTGCTTTGTTTTCAACTCTTTTGCTCCCCAAAAAAATCTCCATCTTTTTCCTAGTTGTTTTCAAATTCATCTGCCCTATATTTATTTACATTTATTGTATGCAGGGAAGGGTTATATAACAGGAAGAGGAGACTCAGCACTCCCTTCTACAGGTTGAATCTTGGGTTCATATTTTATTCCAGGAATTCCCTGAAGGATTTCCTCACACCTGATCAGTGTCCTGCCCATTTCCTTTCCCATGATCCCCCTCCACTTTAACAAACATCTGTAAACATTTAATTACAAATCATGTCCAATATTATGTAAAAGTAAATGAACCCCTTCTTTGCCTTTTACTAGTCACATCTGTAAACATTTAATTACAAATCATGTCCAATATTATGTAAAAGTAAATGAACCCCTACTTTGCCTTTTACTGGTCACATCTGGAGACATTTAAATTTATCACAAATTTTGTCATTTGTAAAATAAGTGCTTACTATATTTAACAAAATTCATTAAATCAAATACAATGGAAGAAAATGAGGCACTAAAAAACACATGTGTCTTGTTCTATTGTAGTATATATACAGCAAAGCTGCAGCAGATAACTTTGATTGATTGAATGTTTGGTGTTTAATGCTGCTTTCAACAATTTTTCAGTTTCCTGGATACCGGTTCATTTATCCCAACACCAGCCAGTCAGTCTTAATGCTAACCCTGAATCCATGAGTGCCAAGCCATTACTACCATTTTTAAAGTCTTTGTATGACCCGGCCGGAGATTGAACTACTACACCAACGAGGTGGTCAGATAACTTTGAAGTTGCAAGGAAATATTACAAATGAAATATTAATTATTGAATAGTTTAAAACATTGTGGTAAAAGGAGATATAGATGCTCAGAGATATAGATGCTCAATATGAGCAATTACTTCTGCTGCATATAGGTTAAAATGCCCCTGCATGTGGGAAAAGGATTAATAATAATATAGAGTAAAGCGCTGATAAATGAATTGCTTTTAAATTTTAGAACTTTATTTTATTGACAAACTGCCAGCCTCTTTATTGTCAAGCAAAGTTTAAATGACTTTCAACTGATTCAAAACTTCCTCTTTCATCTTTCTTGTAGTTGTGTGATTCAAAATGTGTCTCAACCTTTCTTTTATACATAGAGATTACCCTTTCCCTCATACTGTCACCTATGCAGCAGACAACTTTTGAATACATTATGGCAAAAGGAGGAAGAAATTTGTCAATTTAACAAGCATTTTCTCCTTTTGACACCATATTTTCAACTCTATTCAATTATTTTTCTTAAGTTTAAAGGGATTTTCTGTGCTTTTGCCTAGATGTTTTCAAAGTCGTCTGCTGCAGATTTGTTGTATGTGGGAAAGGGTTAAAACATCTGTGCAATATGATCCAGAATTAAGAACTTATGAACCATATGGAGAGATATGAGTAGAGATGCTGTAGAAAAAATATACTCTTCTTTTAGAAAATCATGACCAAAGGCTGCACATGTGTGTTTCAAACAAAAGAATATACGTTGTAATACAAATTATCAATATAGTTAAACCTTTATCTAATACAGATACCTTCCTTCCTTACAGTGAACCATTAAGACTAAACATCTAAAAGCGGTAAATGTAAAACCTACCTTCAACATCTCAGCTAGATCCAAACACTAAGGTACATCACACAGTATACAAAGTATCCCAACAAGTTGTTAACTTACCGTAAAGCCATTCAGTAGTATGCCAGCAATTTTCTGGCAGTCCAGAGAGAGTTTTTGCAGAGAAAAAAACTTGTTTTAAGCTATACTCTCTCACCTGACTGGACTCTGACCAATGACAGGTGTTTTTTTGTGGTGGAAGGAAAACATCCATAGGTAATTCACAATAACATTACGCTACCACACTTACCTCTACCACATCAGAGAGTTCTTTGAAACATTTGCCACCTACAGACAAATTCTGATGCCTCTGCAGCAGAGGACTTTTGAACACATTGAGACAAAAGGAGAAGTTGCTCAAAGTGAGCTTTTTTTCCTTTTGCCAGTGATTTCAACTTTATTCAATAAATGTTCTTTCATTTTATTTTACAGAAATTTATGTGCAGTCCATTTTTGTGTCAAAAAAAAAATGGACTGCACGTAAATTTCTGTTGTATTTATTTAATCTTGATAAAGACAAAGTGGTCGAAAATTTGATTATTAACGAGTTTTAATCATATTGAGCGTTTCTTCACTGTTCTTTATCATGTTAATCGAGCTACTAAAATATGCTAGCTAAGATATAATTGGCTATGTTTTAATGAAACCATTGAATTAACGCTCCAAGTCAAAACTTATGTACATGTATATATAATCAGGTTTTGCACATAATTAGCTACACTTTGTCTTTATCAAGAAACTTCCTAAAAGATTGCAAAAAAAGAGAGAAAATTGCTCCCAATAAGAAATTTGTCATTTCCACCAATCTAATAAACTTGAAACATCTAATTAATTTCAAATGTTCAAGAATTGACAATTATTGCCTTTAATGTTTTCAAAGTAAAATCTCAAAAAATTAAAGTGTGATATAATGATATAAAGAAACATGGCAAAATAATGTTTTGACATTTAGCAGTTTTCAGTTCTCTCTGAAACATCTCAAAAGTCATCTGTATGAATAAAGTAATTAAGAACCAAAAACAGACTGATGGTATGTAAGATAGTTTTAGACTTACCTATGTGGCACATGTCTCTGTCCATTAACTAAGGCCATTATAACATTTCCAAGGGCAGACAAACTTAGAGCAACGTTATTGGGATCTTTTGATTTTGAGGCACTTCCAAGGTCTATCAAATGTAAGCGACTTCTACCCCCTGCCACTGAAAATAGATATTCGACATTATTATTACATGTCATATGACTTAGATATAGGGCTTATCACATGGAGCTTTCTATTTTCCAACACTTGTGGGTACACTTCAAATTTATCTCAAGTAGACCCCCTGGTACACAAAATATCTGTTAAAACCAACAATTTGACAATATTATCCAATTTCAAACCGCTAAACATTTTAAGACAAGTAGCTTTCTTATCCCTTTTCCTCATACAACAAATCTGCAGCAGATGACTTTAATAGCATCTAGGCAAAAATATGAGAAACCCCTATTACCGGTAATCAAAGTAAAATCATTTAAAACAGTTGAAAACATTGTGGCAAAAGGAGAAATGGCTTGTTTTGAGCCATTTCTCCTTTTCCCACCATGTTTTCAGAAGTTGTCTGCAGAGGCGTCAGAATAGAGTTGAAAACATTGTGGCAAAGGGAGAAATTGATCATCATGTACAATTTCTCCTTTTCCCACCATGTTTTCAAAAGGTGTTTACATGTAGATAAGGGTCAACTACTTGTTTATATGGCTACCTGTGGGGATCAGTAAGTCATCTTAAATGATAAGACTATTGAGGAATGATATTACTGTCTATTATGTCATTTTCACTGTTATGCAGGCAGTTTTATGGCATCAACCAAGATTAAGTCCATAGCAAAAACCTGGTGAGGTTTAGAATATAATTTGTGACTGAGTGTTAAGTGACAAAACAAATTGTCCATGAGATATATAAAACATGAATGTAACCTTTTCATTAGTATTATTCCAGTTGTGTAAATGTGTTTTGTATTTATTTTGAAGTGAACTAAATTATGAAATATAATTCAGACATTGGCAAATGATAATATATTGATACATGTAGCCTAAGAATTGATCTTACAAAAAGTATGGAGAAAACATTTTTCATTGGTTCTTTATAATTAAGCATGGACAATAGAAAATTAAGAATGAAAACATATAAGTCAACAAATTGTAAACTTCGAAATTATCATAATTGAAACAAATAAATGCAGAATTAGTCAAATTGTTCTATAAGAAGAACTGTTTATCTAATAAGAAACCCTTTAAGTGAGGAAAATCTTTGTAGCAACAGATAGTTGATGGCAGTAACCCTTTCCCACATACAACAAATCAGCAGAAGGCTTCAAAAACATTGTAACCCGAAAAAATAATTGAATAAAGTTGAGAACATTTTGAACAATTTCTTCTTTTGTTGACATGTTTTCAAAAAGCCGTCGAAAGCATCTATATGAGGTAAACGGTTAATACATTTTTTTTGATATTGTATTGAAATCATTTTTTAGTAAAAGCAGAAATTGTTCATTTTGAACTATCTTTTCTATTCAAGTAATATTTTCAAAACTCATTTGCTGAAGAAGTGTCTAATGGTTAAAATGGAAACTAAAACTTACATTATGTAATTACAAATTCATAGCACTTAAATATCAAGTCAATCACAGAATATCCTAATATTCCTTTTAATTCCACTATCCTTACATAAGAAGTGAGTCCACTGAATGGCGACACCAAATCCCCTTACTACATGTGAATTTCTCAAACTGAGTCTTGAAATGAAGCTATCACTGAATGGGGATAGGTAAAACAGTGAGTCCCTATGTAACATGATAGCCTTAACTAGAAATGGGGGAGGGGGTACTAAAAATCAACTCCCTTAACCCTTTCCCTCAGATAGACGCTTTCTGATAGCTCTGCAGCAGATGGCTTTTTGAAAACATAGTGACAACAGAAGGAATTGCTCAAAACAAGCAATTTCTCCTTTTGCCACAATGTTTTCCACTTTTAGTTATAGGTTATCCATTCAATTATAGAGATTTTCTATTTTTTGACAAAATATGTTCAAAGTTGTCTGTAGCAGAATTGTCATATGAGGAAAAGGGTTAAGAGAGCTTTTAATCCAATATGTTGATATAAGACTTTCAACAGCTTGTTTTCAGTCACTTGGTGCTATAATGTCACATTCAGAGTATTTGATAATTTGAGCCAATGACATAGTTTTAGTCTCAACTAATAAACTCATTTAATAAAGGTAGGTATTTTTTTTTTTAAATAACTGCGAACACATTACTTCGAGAAATTATTTCCTGAAAAGAGTGTATGTCAAAAAGGTAAAATATGCATCGATATCCTTTCTTCTTTGTGGAAAAGTAGAAAAGCTATGGCTCCTTTTCCAACCGAATGTTCCAGAACCAATATATTTTTCAATGTGTAAAGGGTGCTAGGTAAGTCAGAGGATATCAATGCAGACCCTGGCCCCTTGTTGTTTTTAGTGGCCCTTAATAGACATACCGTTACTCCAGAGTACCATAAATAACATCCCTACAGACCTTTAGATTAGGGGTCAAGGGGTCAGACATCAAACATATCCCTGCAATAAGATCATAAAACCATACCACTACAATAAAGGCCTCCGACTTTTCCTTTATTTCAGGTAAATAAACCACTCAAACCATCTGACATATAAACTAAACATATTGAGTAATTTTGGTCATGGTACCCTTTGACAGTGTAGACAATAACCAAATACATGGGAAAACCACCATGAAAGAGAATTCATCCATGTAGCTCTCTTGTTCCAAATGTTTGTACATATTATAGCAAGTTCCTAATAAACACATACATAAGCAGTGCTCTTGTATTTTCAAGATATTAGGAAAGCTAACACGTAACAAAGCTATCATTGGAAAAACATCTGCTTTTATTATAGTACAAAGCCAATTTTGATTCAGATGGATTGAATGTTGTTAATGCTGCGTAAACACTAGGCCAAGATGTCTACGATGTCCACGATTAAAAAAAATCGTGGAGCTCGACGATTTATTGTATCTGTTTTTCTTTTTCTACGTTTGGCTATGCTTTCCTGCGCTCTCAGTACGTTTTGTTACGATCTGTAACAATTTGTAACGAAGCCAACATGACTCTGGTCAAGATCTGCCACGATTTTCATCACGTTCTCTCAAGCTCTGTTACGATCGTCACGATATGCTATCACGTTCCGTTAGGTTATGTTAAGATCTCTCACGATCATGAAGTTCTGTAAAGATCACCTGCGATTTATGGCCACGATTTGAGCAGAATCTCCACGCTTGCAGCATGATTGGGTATAAAAAGGAGGCCTTTACCAAAAACTATAGATTTTTCCTTGTTCAGTGTTGCAAACGTAATGAAGCTTGCAGAGCGTGGGTACACATCGTGGGAACCGTGCAGGAACTTATCAGAGCGTGTCAGAGCATGTATGCCTATCGGGATGTTCATAGCAGAACGTGTGACACAGTGTGATGTAATTACTCTTGCTATTCAATGTATATTGACGAATCGTAGTAGAGAGTGATTCAGAGTGTGATAGTAACGTGGTTGGCATCGTAGTGAACCTTGGAGGAATCATGTTTCGAAGTTCATCAAGATCCCCTACGATGGCGCATTCTGTAACAGTCTACTATGCTCTACTATGAATCCCACCTTCTATCACGCTCTCTCAAGATTCTGTGTCAAATCGGCATAATCGTGGCAAGATTTTGACAGCCCAAAATTTTGTTCCAAAATTATTTCAGTTATATATCACAACATTTCTTGTGTGAATTATCAGTACCACCAGGTATTATTAATTCCGACAACAATATGCTATCCCAGAATGCTAAGGATGGAAGCAATTCCTGTAATTTTTAAAGTCTTTGAGACATTGATATGAATTAATTGGGGATCGAACCTTGATCTCCCACTCTGAAGGTAGACGTTCTAACTACTGCAATATTTTACAATTCAGCAGGTTTTGCATTAAAACTTTCAGTTATACAATTTGTCGTTAAGCACACTATGAATACAAGCCGCGTTTTGCAAAAATTTCTGATTTGTGGTTTGCCGATTTAACAGAATCTTTAGTATGGTTATAATTCATGTCTCTTCCTCACATTTCACCAATATCACTTCAGTAAATATACCTACAGTATTAAAATTATCTTTTTGAATGAGTTTTTCAATCTACACAGAATTTGCAACACTGTATCAGACTGGGAAAAGGGATAACATTAATAATTTATCATTGTATAACACTGTAGATGCTGGTCAAATGAGAAATGTTGGTCAGTAACTTAGCCACAGTTTATTGTCCAAGTTATTTACTGGCCCAAAGTATATTGAAAAATAATTACCCATCATTGACATGTGTTAGCACCTACCAGTTTTCACATGCTTCTTAATGCTTTTCACATACAGACACTTTCCGACGCCTCTGCAGCAGTCGACTTTTGAAAATATTATGGCAAATGGAAAAAATGCTCAAAATGAGAAATTCTCCATTTGCCAAAATATTTTAAACTCTATTCAATAGTTGTACTTTCATTTATAGAGAGCTTCCATTTTCTTGATTTATGTTTTCAAAGTCATCTCCTGAAGAATTATTATTAACCCTTTCCAACATAGCAAAAATCTAGCAGTAGAAAAAAACAATCTTGGTAAGCTAGGGTATGGAAAATCTCTATGAAATTATTGAAAACAGTTGCAACTATTGTGATATAAGGAAACTTGTTCAATTTAAGGAACTTTTAAAAGCATTATGGGAAAATGGAAATTGCTTTAAACCAGTTTCTGCTTTTTCCACCTTATTTTCAATCATTTGAAATAAAGAATGCAGTTTAGAAATTAGCTATGATATGCTTGAATGGAATTGATACGATAACCACAATCAATCATAAGATTTCAATGTATATTAGGATATATTGTAAAAAAAAGTGTAACTATGTTTACACATGGATTTTAAGATTATCAATTTACACAATTTGACCAAAAAACTCTTTGAGGAAAAGTATGTACTCCTATCTGGGTGTAAAAATAGTTCAGAACATCTACAGACAGAATATTTAACCAGAGAAATACCAGTCATTAGCATTTACCCTTTCCCTCATACAACAAATCTGCAGCAGACAACTTTGAAAACATCTATGCAAAAACATGGAAAATTCTTATAAATGAAGGTTTAATTACTGAAAAAAGTTGAAAGGAGAAAAGAAAGAAAGGAAAAAAGAAAGCTTGTTTTGAGCAATTTCTTCTTTTGTCACATTGTTTTAAAAAAAAACCGTCTGATGCAAAGGCATCAGAAAGCTTCTATATGTGGGACATGGTTAAGTCCAGTTAAAGCAAATTACTTGCATGAAATGATCATTAGCGCGAACCATTATATATCAATTATCAGGTCAGCAATCTATCCACAGGGCACCAACTCTTCAAAAGTCAAGTGCCCAGTAAATTCAGTAAAACACAGTTTTTGATCTTGTGTTTTTCACTAAAGTCATGTGGAACCACTTCCAAAAGGTTTTGGGAAACACATCTAAAACTCTTTTATAAGAACATTCTCTTCACAAAAGCATTTCAATTTTTTTTTTGAAGACATTGTCGAAAAGATAAAAGTTATGAATGAGTAATACGACTTTACAGAAAATCAAAGTTTTAACATTCATCTGTTACTGAATGACTTTAAATAAGTCAACATTTTATTGGCTCTGATGTATGCTTTTTTGGGGAAAAAAGGAATGCTATTATTACTGACTCACAAATATATTTTCTCATTATTTTGGCTTGATCTTTTCACTAATTAAAATCAACTATTAAAATGGTGAAATTTGTTTTTCTTCATTAACACTTCTTCTAATTTTAATAATTCATACAGACACATGTCGGACACATTTTTAAAACAATGAGGCAAAAGAAGAAATTGCTCATCATCTCATGATGAGTCATAAATTCTTTTGCCACAACGTTTTCAAATCAATTCAATTATTATACTATCATTATTTTATAGAAATTAATTGTTCATATTTTTGCCTGGGTGTTTTCAAAGTTGTTGCTTGTTGATGTATGTGGAAAAGAGTTAATCTTGTTTATTCTTTTTAAACTTTCATCATATTTCCAGAGACATGTGTTTGGAATTACAAAGATGCAGGTCATCTTTCCATTCTTGATGATTTCCGACCATTTTCTCCATCACTACTGAAGCATGAACATGGTAAAGTAAAGCAAACGCTTCCTGAGGTCAAAGGTCTAGTAAGATCAAAGACACCATTAACAATATTTAACTGTAAAACTTTACATATGGTCCCTGGGTACGCGCCATAATTGATATGCTTTCAAAGAATTTACAGATTTTCACGCTTATCATGAGATCCAATAAAACAAAGAAAAAGGACTGCTTTTTGTCATAGTTCTATATTGTTTGTATTTTTCTACTATCTTTTTCTTTTTTTGTAAATACCAAGTATATTGGACATTTTGGGGGACCCTATAATGATGTCTTGCACTAAAATCATCCCATTATCCCTTTCCCACATACAACAAATCTGCAGCAGACGACTTTATGTAGGTTTAATTACTAAGAAGAGTTGGAAACATTGTGGCAAAAGAAGAAATTGCTCGTTTTGAGCAATTTCTAATTTTGTCACAATGTTTACAAAAGTCTTCTGCTGCAGAGGGGTCAGAAATCGTCTATATATATATGTGGGAAAGGGATAACACTTATCTATGACTGTGCTGCCTGCATTTACAGGTCAAATTCCGTTACATTTCATTGAGAATATTTCGCCATCCTATGTCAAAACATGCTTCAACTTTTCCTGTGAACAGATAACATTGAACTTAAACATGTGGCTTTTTTTTTTTTTAACTCAACAAGAGATATTGTATCATAATCTTTGGCACACTTACACTTAATGCTCCTTTAGCCTTTCCCTCATACATCTTATCTGCAGCAAACAAGTTTGAAAATATTGAGGTGGAAACAAAAATAGGAAAAATCTCTAGAATTGAAAGGATAATATTTTGAGTTGAACACATTATGGCAAATAAGAGGAAGTTGCTCAAGATGAGCAATTTCACTTCACTGTTTTCATAAAAAATTGCAGCAGAGGCCTCAGAAAGCGTCTGTATGTGGGAAAGGGTCCTGCATTTACTGGGAACATCTTTTGATAACATAGTGGTAAGATCTGTTGAGCTTGCAAACTCTTTTCCCACATGCAGATGCCTTTTATTGCATCTGCACCATATGACTTTTGAAAACTTTATGAGCAATAATGAGCAACTTTCCTTTTGCCATAATGTTTTCAACTATTTAATAAACATACTTTCATTTAAATAATAAAATTTGCCGTAGTTCAAATTGCCTTCATATTTTCCAATTGTCTGTTGCAGATTTGTTATATCTTATGAGTAAGGTTACAGGGGAATTATTACTATGATTTGAAATTCCTCTTGGTAAAATGAGGTATCAGATTGCTAGAATTTCTTTAATTGCATGATTTTTGTTGACTGTTTTATTCACAGACGGCACACAACTAATTACTGGGAGTTTTTTGCTAAAATATACATCTTGGATATTTTGTGTAACATAACTTTTTATTTTTGTAAAATAGCGAAGCATTGTTATTTTTTATAATTAAAGGTGTTTCTAAAGTCTGTTTTATCATTTAATTGATTTAAATCCCAAATTGAAACAGTCTCAAGTCAGTCTGGGATGCAAAAAGAGTATCAAAAACCTGAAATGAATAACCATTTACAGGTCAAGGTGACCAACTAATTAGCATACACCTGTGTATCCTTTAATTAATGGCAACATGCCTTATAATTCACTAAACACCTACTGTAACCAATGAAGTCACAGCACACCAAGATTAGGGGCTAACTAGCCCATGGGTTCCCAAGGGACTCCTAATTGATTCATGGTCTTGTTTAGATTAGATCCTGGTCAAGACAAAATGGTACCATCATTATTGTAAACCTGTATTTTAACCCTTCCTGGTATAGGCATCCCATGTCTTGAGAAATACTTATTGTCTTCAATACTCTTCAGATGATTTCAATTTGGGTTTAATATTAAAAATGAAGACTAGACAGCAAAACAATACTCATGGGTTAGATTACAGAGATGGCTTACATAATTGTCAAGCATATTTGTCCAAGACAGGATCAAGGTATTTAGTACCTGTGTGCAGACAGTGAATGGTTCTGCTAAGACTATACATTTGCTTAAGGCTCCAATTTGATGACATTTTTAAAATTCACAACTGCCTGTCGTTGTTGTTTCAAACCTGCAAGCTTGTACCAAACTTAACTGATTCTAAGCTTATGGGAAGTTTGCGAAAAAAGAACTATCGGCAATCTTAATTTTCTAGTGCTGCATGCTTAATAAGATTGCAGTGAGCTTGCGAAAGCTTATGGCAGCGCACTTGTCGCGAGCCTGCAAGCTAGCATTTTGGTTTGGAATGCATACACTTAAGACTTTGTATATCTGTATTTCCACAGATCTCATTGTCGGGGGGGGGGGGAACAGGGTTCATCAGGATTCCTTTCTCTCTGATGAGAATAACTTCCAGACCAATGACAAGATTTCCTTGCAAGCTTTCTAAATATTTAGTGCCCTGTTAATCAAGGTCAGCCTTTGAACTGTTTCCACAGTAGATATACCTTATTTCTGTCTATCTAATTTGATACATTTTCACAGTAAATGGATTTTATACACTTTATAATTTATTTAGAGTGATAAAAAATATATAAAAAACTTTTATTTGAGTGTTAAAATTGTAATTACATAAGAATCAAGGTCAAAATGACAAATCTGCAGCAGACAACTTTGAAAACATTTAGTCAAATATGTTGAAAATGTCTATAAATGAAAGTATAATTATTGGTACAGTTGAAAACATTGTGTCAAAAGGAGAAATTGCACATTATGAGCAATTTCTCTTTTTGTCAAAATATTTTCAAAAGTCTTCTTCTGCAGATGCGTCAAAATGCTTCTGCAATTTGAAAGGGGTTAAAAATTGTTCTTTGTTTTAAAGATGATCTGAGTGAGTGTTTACTTTGGATGTCTGACCTAGGGTTTGGGGTCCTAAATTCCTTGACATGTAATTTCCTTAAATGCTTGAATACTTGACAGATCTCTTAATGAAACCCAACAAATGATCTGTACAGTCTAACACAGCTAGGTTTACTTTCATGGAGGATCATTTACTGGCCGCTTTTATAGTTTACTGGTTAAGTTTACAGATTTTCCCACATAAAGCAAATCTGCAGTAGTCGACTTTGAAAATATAGTGACAAAAATCTCCTTAAAAGATAACTTAATTGTTAAATAAAGTTGAAAACATTGTGGCCAAAGGAGAAATTGTTCTTATGAGCAATTTCACCTTTTGCCACAATGTTTTCAAAAGTCGTCTGCTGCTATTGTGTCAAAATGCGTCTGCAGGTGGGAAAGGGTTAAAGAAAGACCTTCAATATTCAATAAGATAGGAAATGTTTTCCCTTTTGACCTTTTCCCACATATAACAAATTTGCAGCCGACACTTTTGAAAACAACTTGGCAAAGATTTGGAAAATCTCTTTAAATGAAAGTTCATTTATTGAATAGTGCTGAAATTATTGTCGCATAAGAAATTGCTCCTTTCGCTAAAATGTATTCAAAATTCACCTGCTGCAAATGTGTCAAATTGCGTTTGCATGTTGGAAAGGATTTAAAGTAAGTTTAATTACTTCAGTTAATTGGAAAACATTTTGGCATTTATTGCTTCGATCTTCTGCTTCACAATGTTATCTCAAATGATGCCGACTTAAATTGGTATAGAATCAAATTACATCAGCAAATTTGAATATGCCACAATGTCATCAAAAGTGTTTTCTGGACATCTAGAAAATTCTAGAAAGATTCAAAACAAAACAGGAAAATGTATATACAATGAAATTTTGATGTGATATATCTTAGATCAATGGGCAGCTAACATTTTATTATTACAATATTCGAAAATGTTGGTGGATAACATAGTAAACCTCTATAAATGATTTAAGCATTTCTCTTTTTGTTGCAATGTTTTCAAAAGGCTTCTGCTGCGTAGGTATCAGAAAGCGTCTGTTTGTGGGATAGGGTTAACAATTAAATGGCAAAGAGGGAGCGAAAAATATTTTTCAGAATATATGAAAAAAGACAAGCTAATTCCACACATAAAGGACCCCCAAACTTTGATCACATGGCTTGTTGATGTTGCAAAGAAAACAGGTAAACAGCAATTACTGATAAGGGAGATAATTTTGTTTATGATGGGAGATAACTATCACCAAATTGGGACAGGTGTTCCTTGACCCTGGCATCAGGCTGAGGTCAGAGGTTATTACTCATTGCAATAAATACCTACATGTGCAATTACCCTTCTCTGCTACACATTTCAATTTCTTGCAATCAGGTTTTTTTATATGGCATAATTTTTTATGTTGATGTAAACAAATTATTCTGTTAAAAGAGTATTAAAAAAATTAAACAATTTTTTATAATTAATTTGCATTGCATACGCCATTCCCCCTGAGTGAAAGTGATTAATTAAGAAAAGAAAAGAGATTAAACATAATCAAAATCTTAAAATATAAGACATGATTGAAATTGGAAATATTACTTCATTGCAGGATAGGAATCCGCTGTGGTCGAGTGGTTAGCGTCGGGGATTTCGAAACCGGGTGTCCCGGGTTCGATCCCCAGTCGCGGCACAACGGTCATGGTGGAGTGCCCTTGGGCAAGGCACATTTTCTAGCCTAGTACTGGTTTGTTTACCCAGGGATCATGAATAATTAAATTTAATTGCGCGCTAAATGACCTTAGCTGTCGATGCGCCATAAAACAATATACATTCATTCATTGCAGGATAATTTCATTATAATCCGTGTTAATTATTTATCTAAATCAAACATTTCTTTCTTACACTCCACAAAAATATTTCTAATGATTTACGTATTCGTTTATCATAAAAGAACTGGAGGCTTAATTTTCATGGTTAGATAATGGTTTTGTATCCCTTTCAACATCTACCTATCATATCGGGGTACATTTAGGTTCATTTACCAGCATGTGAGTTTTATCTTAACTCTTTTTTACTCAAGACTAGGACTGACTTATTCATTGGATGTAAATTTAATGATAATTTATAACACTCAATTTTTCAAAATTATGAACTGAAAAGAACGAAAATTATAATTAAACCACAATATCACTGTTACATAGATTGGTTGACAATGTAGGAACTGGAGAAATTTCTAATGATGATTGGCAATTTCTTCTTTTCCCACAATTCTTAAGATTATCTGCTTAGAGGCACAAAAATTTGTCTTCATTTAGATACTGATTAAAACCATGACATGCACAACTCAAAGGAGCTGAAACGACTGGAGTTAAACAAAACATAGATTTTTCCTTAATTTCGTTATTCCAGTATCTCAGACTGGTACACTTTCAAACTTCTTATTTATTCCTTATCTGTGATTCATCAGTTTGTAAAATGACGGGAGTCTGTAACAAGTTTTTATCTAACCACTGCACATATCAAGGAGCGGAAACAATCATCTATATCTTGTCTGAATGATGTTATCACTTTGCCCCATAAACAAGTCTTTTTGAGGGACATTACTAGAGGGCTGCTTATGAAGAATAGATTGTTTTTGGCAACTACAAGTGCTGCATCTGAAGAAAAAGGGGGTATTGTTGCATATGCAAACAGGGATTGTTTAAAGCCGCTTTCAACAATGTTTCAGTTATATCATGGCTTTTCCTGGGTAAGTAACCAGTTTCACTGGTCCATTTATCCTGACACAGCCAGTCAGTCGTAATGCTAACTCCGCGACCCTGAGCGCCTAGGAGGGCAGCTCTAAACTACCTTTTTTGCAAACAGAGAAGACATAGGCAAGTCTGTTCATTTGCATGGAACCACCTTAGCTGTTTGACTGCTGGAATTGATTTAACCCTTTTCCACATATAGATGCGTTCTGACTGCCTCTGCAGCAGACTACTTTTGAAAACATTCTGACAAAAGGAGAAATTGCTCAAAACGAGTAATTTCTCCTTTCCCATAAATTGTTTTCAACTCTTTTTCAGTGATTATACCTACATTTGGAGTGATTTTCCGTGTTTTGCCTAGACAATTTCAAAGTTGTCTGCTGCAGATTTGTTGTAAATGGAAAAGGGTTAATATAGCCTGTACCACCAGTATTGTGAGGTATGACCAGGCTTTACACTGTTGGCTGTTAAAATCAACAATTTAATCCTTTCCCCACATGTGACAACTCTGCAGCAAACAACTTTGAAAACATACCCGAAAAACTTGGAAACTCCCTTATTGAATACAGTCGCCATGTTTTCAAAACGCTGTCTGCTGCAGAGGCGTCAGAAAGTATCTATATGAGGGAAAGGGTTAATCTTGATGATCTGAGAATTGTCTATGGATTTCCAACAGCACAAATCAATCATGAAAACTCTGCACTTCATTGTTCTTCAATGTGTTATATAGTGTAATTTCTGACACAAAACTAGATGTTTTTGACATGATGATTCCAGTCTTTGAGATGTCATTTCCTGCATACAACAAATCTGCAGCAACAGTCTTTGAAAACAATCATAAGCAATTACTCCTTTTGCTACAAAGTTTTCAAAAGTGGTCATCTGCAAATTAATCTTTTGCGGACGAGAGAAGAGTGAAACATTAAAGAAGAGTTTACATTATTATCCAGAAATTAAAAAAATATATTTTAATAGAAATATTGAGTAAAAATAAATCAAGACTATTATGTAGCAATAGCAAACATATAAAACTATTAATGACACAGTCAGCTAATGGAGATTATTTTCTCTCTCAAGAATCAAGGGCAAAGATTCAACAAGAGCTTTTGCAGAAACAACTTTTTTGTCATGATTTCTCATCTTTTAAAGGCACCATGACCTATAAAAACCACTTTGAAATTAATTTGGTACACTATTAGACAAAAAGCCCTCTTATCCTTCTATTAATATCCCAAACCCCTAACTTTATGCTCCTTATCCTTGATGAACTTTTGTATGAAACGGAAAGGATTTTAAGGAAAAGAAAACTGCGTTGAACCTTATGAAAGTTTCATCCTGGGGCAGGGATGAAAATATTATAAAGAAATGCTGTTTCTTGTCGATGATAAGTATTTATAATTGCTTCTTTTTCCACAATGTTTTCTTTGGTTCCATTATAAAATGTGAAAAGCCAACAAGACTATGTGAAGTGTTAATGAGTTACAACTGAGTGCCTGCGAACTGGGTAATGAAGAAAGCCTTTATTACATAGCTTCTGCCCTAGCAGCCCTTTATCGACTCCCAAAGATTGACAAATGCCTGTCAAGAGCATCAAATCGTGGGAAAATGCTGCAATTATTTTTCATTCATAGATGTGTATCTTGAGGCATATATATATAACATAACCCTTTCCCTTTTTGAGGTGTTTGCAGGAGATAACTTTGGAAATCTTTGTGACAAGAGAAGAAATTGCTTAAAACAAGCAATCTCTCCTGTACCACAATGTTTTTAACCTAATCAATAACAATATTTTCATTTCTAAAAAAAAAAAAAAGTTTTTCCTAGATGTCTGCTGCCATTTGATTGTATGTAGGAAAGGGTTAAGTAAAGGTTGTGGCTTGACTTCTGCTAGCTCTTTAGTGGGACCAGGTCCAAGAAAATAAGTTTTTCTTTCCCTATCTCTTTCTCTCAGATACATGCACAAAATTGAGACACTTGCTTGGCTGATAGTTTTTGCTGAAATAAGGTTTTACACTTAACAGACATTATGGGATGTTAATTTATTACTAAACAGACTGAAAACAATTTTAATATTTAGATGATTATACCTAAGGTCCAATTTAAATGATAAATCTTGAAAAGTTATTATCTAAGCCTTAAAATCATACAAATTCATAATTTCAGCAAAAAATACCATTGTAATGTCCTTTCAGGGTTTTAACTCTTTCTCATTTGCAAAAACCCTGAAAACGACTTTTGAAAACATTGTAGCAAATGGAGTACTAACTTTCTCTCGTATTTTTTTCCTTACTGGACATTTCGTTATCAAAGAGACCAGGCTTGATATCTGGACTTTCCACCATTAATTGAGGGCGAGATAATATAATGTTTGTGACTTGGATTCCTCACACCATAGCACAGAAATAACTGATTTTGTTCAACAGGCGAAATAATATTCACTACTGAATCAAAACCATAATTATTCTGTATTGTGCATATTTGTGTTTCCAGAAGCATCTTTTTAACACATTCCCACTTATAGACGCTTTCTGACACCCCTGCAGCAGACGACTTTTGAAAGCATTGCGATAAAAGAAGAAATTGCATGTAACAAGCAATTTCTCCTTTTGCCACAATGTTTTTCAATTCTATTAAATAATCATATTTTTGACAAAATGTTTTCAAAGTTGTCCGATGCAGATTGATTTTATGTGGGAAAGGGTTTACAGTAACTGCGTAAATACGAAGTTATATACACAATGCTTGTGAATATTTTGTTTTGTTTTTGTTTGTTTGTTTGTTTGGAGTTTAACGCCGCTTTCAACAGCTTTTGTCATATCACGGCGGTCAGTGCACCTACCCATGTTTTCCTGGCTTTCCCACACCAGTACTTACACAACATTCTTTCGAAGCCACTGACTACTTTCTCACATAGATCAGAGGTGAGAGGCAATGGAAAACATCGCCCGAAAGAATGTCGCCGCAACCGGGTATCGAACCCGTGACCTCCAGATCACGAGTCAGATACGCTACCAAGTGAGCTACCCGGCCGGGTGTGAATATTTTGAGTATTCAATACAGATTTTGAACTATTTTACAGTGCTCAGATTATTTTTGGTGGCTGTATGGTCAACATCTGTTGAAAAAGATACCATGGCAATACATGTAGTATATGCTAAATTGCTTTGAAATTGAGCCCTACTAAAAATTTCTTATGATGAGCAATTTCTCCTTTTGCCACAATGTTTTCTACTCTATTCAATAATTATGCTCTCATTTACAGCACTTTTAATATATTTTTAGCAAAATGTTTTCAAAATCAACTGCAGCTGCTGATTTGTTGTGTGAGGGAAAGGTATAAGTTGTCTGTAACCAGGAATAGTAAACCCTTTCCCTCATAAAGACGCTTTCTGACGCCTCTGCAGCAGACGCCTTTTAGAAAACATAGTGACAAAAGGAGAAATTGCACAAAACGTGCAATTTCTCCTTTTGCCACAATGTTTTCCACTTTTTGTCATAGGTTATTCATTCAATTATGGAGATTTTCTATGTTTTGACAAAATACGTTCAAAGTCGTCTGCTGCAGAATTGTTGTATGAGGGAAAAGGTTAAAGGTCTACTACCATGGTATAGATTAAATAGCAGAGCAATTCCACAATGCTTTCAGTGAGTTTTACAATTTCTCTTCTGCAAGGATGTCAAAAAGTATCTACATCAGAAAAGAAACAGCGATGGTAATGAAATCAGCCTACAACTGGAGGATAGAGCACTTCAGCATGTAAAACTTGTTTGCCACAAACAGTTGAGGGGTAATCAAAAATCAATAGGACATAATTTCATCTGGATGGTATATAAGAGTCGAGCATTGAGAAAACCCTCTCTTAAGATATGTTTGCTGATTGGAGTTAAATGCTGTGTGCATCAGTATTTCAGTTTATATCCTGGTGACAAGTTCATGTAACCATGCATAACTGGTTTCCTGGCTCGCTTGCACACCTTTTAGTGCTAGGCAGCTGGCTACCTTCCCACACTGTCTGCCACGATGCGATCGAGTCACAAATACCTTTGTCAATCATTGAAAAGACTAATTGGCAGAAAAAATGATTTGGATTCATGACCAATGGATTGAAAACCCTTACCCTAACCTTACTAAGTAATGAATGTACAAAGTTAAGAACCAGTGTAGATAATATTGCAAGAAATTTCTCATAATGTGCTCACATTTGGTTACAGATATTTAGGATGGGTATTCAACTCTTTTCCCCACAATTTCTCTCTTATTATTAAAACAAACCGTTTGTTGTGGGTACTCAAAAGAATCGCTTCACTGATAGTAATACTTATAATTCAATACTTATACTTTTATTAAAATATCTTTTCTTCTTTTTTTCTGTTGCAAATAATAGTATGTTTGAAAAGGTTAACGGTCCTTTCCCTCATATAGACACTTTCTGATGCTTCTGCAGCAGACAGTGACAAAAGAAGAAATTGCTCAAAACAAGCAATTTCTCCTTTTGCCACAATGTTTTCCACTTTTAGTCATAGGTTATCCATTCAATTATAGAGATTTTTTGACAAAATATGTTGAAAGTCATCGTCTGCTGCAGAATTGTCGTATGAGGGAAAGGGTTAAATGAAAGAGTCTGATCAGTAATTCAATCATTAAAACACAACATTACTACATGTATCTTCAAGACGAAGACTGCAATAGAGGAAAAGGAGTAATTGTTTGTAAAAAGAAATTAATAGTTTTTCTCTACTGTTTGTTTTTTAATTCACCAACTTGGTGTTTCTACAAAAGAAGCAATCATTTACAAAAGTAACCATTGCCAAGCATCTCATCTTGTACTTGCATCTATGAGTAAAATATAATAAATGATGCGTCAAAAATGTGACCTTATGGGAACATTTTCCTTCCAATGGTGTAAATGTCATCGGGGCACCTCTGCTCCATAGAGAATTTCCCCTTGCTTGGAACTGTCAGAAACACACAGATAACTATATAGATGGAATACAAAGTAACCAACATACCCTATCAGGATCCTTCACTCATTGGGATATTTTACTTCTCATTTTCCAATATTTCTCCTTTTCCCAACAATGTTTTCAAATCTATATCAATTTAATTATTCTACTTTTTGGGACACTTTTCTGTATACAGACAACAATTGAAGCCTGGAACTGCAGGAGACAAATACTAAGATTGGTTGTGGGAAAAATGCATTTTAAGAAGCATAATGTTGTCAAATGGTACATGGTATAAAAGATATATCTATGTCCAATAGAATGTGTCCATTTCACAGAATATTTAGTTTCGGACATTTCTGGACTGAACAGCTATCTAATAACATAGGGGCTTAATTGCTTGCAAAATCAAAACTTAACCCTTTCCCACAATTACAACAAAACAAATCTGCAGCAGTCAACTTTGAAAACATCGAGGTAAAATTATGGAAACTCTCTTTACAGGAAAGTTTAATTATTGGACAAGAGCACCAACACTCATCCATCTGTTTTTTTTCATGAATTTCTAAGTCAAAAAAAGACACATAACTGAATATCTATTAAGGCCAACATTATGTGACTTGGTAATTACAGACATGCATATTGTTTCTAACAACATCTGTACCAAGTTTCAGTTCAGTTGAATATGTGTCATAAGGTAAGATTAAAGTTTTGCAAGTACGAGACAGACGATAATGCAAACTTTTTGTCTTTGAAAAACATACACCCTAAAAAAGTTGAAGACATTATGATAGATAAAGAAAAGTTATAGATTAGCTTTAAACCTTAATCAGAACAGAACTTTTCATTTTTAAACCCTATAACAGATGTAAAGAGTTAATTTGTAGGCAATCCATTCCGCGTTCCCTTGTTCTTTGCAGTATCGGCATTTCTGCTAAAATTATGCCTAATAGACACAATTTTATCAATAAAAGTCCGTAACTGCTTTTCACAGAGGGAATATTTCCCTGCAAAGCTATATTAACTTTTTTCACTCTTGGTCCTAACCTTTATAATAACTGCAGCAGATAACTTTCTGAAAATGAGAATTCTGTGGGAAAAGTTGCAAATTGACTTATCTAATCAATTTATTTTCTACCCAAACTCTCTTACAATTTGTATACAATCAAACAAGCAACACACACAAGCATTTCTTCATGAGGCAAATTGAATAAAAGATAGATATTTCCTGATGTACACATTTGAATATATCTTAGAATTACACATACATTCTAAACGAAATGGAAATCTAATTTTAAGAAAAATATAATAACATATGTAGGAAAAGCAAGAAATTACGGATGTTTTAAATGTCCCATATTAAATAATTGCCTCAAAATGTGTTTTTTATCACAAGTTTCTTTGATTAAATGATTGGTGTTGCAGTCAACTAACTATCTTTCCACCCCACATTATTTAGCTTATTGCTGCAAGATGACCCTAAGTCAAAATGACTTTTGAATACATCACTGAATTGCTGTATGAGCAAATGTTAAACAGTGCAATTTTGCCCTTTCCCACTTGCAGTAGTATTTTGATGCATCTATAAATTGCATATGATGACCAATTTCTCCTTTTGCCACAATTATTTCAACTCTATTCCGTAAATAAGCTTCCATTCATAGAATAATGTTCCATGTTTTGTCCAGATGCTCTAAGAGTCGTCTGCTGCAAATGTGTTGTATGTGGGAAACGGTTAATGTATTGAGTCAATGACTTTACCAATGTTCAGACAGTAATCAGTTTTCCGACTCATTGGTTATCTTTCTCAATATTCGGCACAAAAGATCATTGACTTGCAATACAGTTCAAAATACTGATATGGAAAAGTGTTAAGTATATAAACTCATCTCGGCAATGAAACAAAAACAACAAGTAAATAGAGGAAAGGATTTTTGTTGTTAGAGAAACAATGTTGTGTAACTGTAGGAGGTAGTTAACAGGTTGATGTGATTGATATACTGGTAATTGATGTAATGTCATACCCAAAAACCTACAAATGAGCCGCATCACACAAAATGTGTTCCAATTGTTTTAGTCCAAACTGGCAAGCCTTTTATATGCTTTCATATATTGTTAGCTCAACATCTGATTACAAGATAGTTTCAATGGTTTGTAAAAGGTATGTATTACAAATGTTATAACTTAACGAATATGTTTGAATGAACACATATGTAACCTACAAGCTACCAATAATAATAACAAATTAACATCAAGCATGATTAACAGACAAATAGATGGACGAATGACAGACTAGTGATCAGGACACACGAAAAGAGTATAAGAATTGAATTGCTTCGGATACATCAGCATTAACAGTCATGTTTGTAGTACACAAGTCAATGGGTAACTGCATTACTTTTCAATGATAAAACCAAACCATAAGCAAAAATTACAAATCAAGGATGACACGTCATCCCACAGAGAATAGGCATCAAGACATATAATTACTTATCTTCGTTACAGAGAGAACAAATCCGGACCACCATACTGAATTGTGACGGACATTCAGCTATCAATGTAGTTATGTAAACAGTAAATGGTGGCATGTGTGTGGTAAGAATAATAGTTTACTAACACATGATGGGTATCAACTTCTTGGTACAATGCCATTTTCCAGTATTTTTCTTCACTTATAAACATAATTAGTTGCCATTTCTTTAATCTTTCATTTAAACTAAGTATGAGGTAAATAGATGTAACAGAGTTCTGTGACCTTTTACACATGTATTGATTAAGTTGTGTTCAAAAGGTATGGATATATGAAATGACAGTGTCATGCTTTATGTTTATTTTATAATTTAAGAAGATCATAAGTTAAGTTGATGTAATGTTACAAAATATTGCTTTCATTACAATGGTAATTTTTCAGAGATGTTTCAAAGCAGAAGACAAATGAGCCGTCCAGCGATAAAACCAACACTGTGGACTCCCCGTAAAGTATCGACCTGGATCAGCCTAAGCATGCAGCACAGGCTTAGCCCGGATAGACACTATTCTTCTCCTGTGGATTTTCTGTCTCAGGAAACATTACTCTATACCTCTATCCCCCTGAGACGGAACATGTCAGTCCGGATCAGTCTGGGCGGACTGTGCAGGCTGATCTGGGTCGATACATTACGCAGAGTTAATAATGATGGTTTTCTCGCAGGATGGATCAAATATCTTAATTACCTGGTATAAGGTTGAAGAATAACAAGAGCTGTCACAAGACATACAACCTAGCCTGGGTAGAGGTATTCAAATATAAACTGAAGATCCAGTAAAAAATGATTGAAGGTCATGTAATATGAAAGTAAAATCATTAAATAGGGTTGAAAAAATTATGAACAATTTCTACTTTTGCCACAATGTTTTCAAAAGTCATCTGCTGATGTCAACAGAGGTTCTCTACAGGCAGAGTCCAGTCCAAGCTAAATCATCAAAATGGTATGTACTTATGTAACTCTGTCCATGGACAGTTTGATTGTTTAGTGGCAAGATATTATTTTACTTACATTTGTAATACACTTTTACTCAATACACTAAAAGAAAGCAGCCTAAATACATAAAAGAGGTCTGAAAACATTGTGACAAAAGGAGAAATTGCACGTTCTGTGCAATTTCTTCTTTTGTCACTATGTTTTCAAATGGTTATATTGTGTTATATTGTGTTGGCAAAAGTAATTTTGAAAACCAGATATACAAAATTGAAATTAAGTATAACCTCAGGAAAGGTTTATGGCTCCTGTCTGTGCCAAAATACAAGCCTTTTCTCTCATATTTTTGCAATGATTTTCAATATTGCTACACAAATATGAAACCTAATTATGTCATGTTTCATTTAACGATGGCATGGTTTAGTTTATTACTCTTTGCCCCTGCTATTTTCTGACTTATTAAATTGATCTCCACACTTCCCTCATGCAATAGTTGAACCTATCTTTACAAACATGTACATGTATCCAAATGTTGACGGATCTACAGGAGACGACTTTAGAAAGTATTCTTGAAAAAGGAGAAATTGCTCATAATATGATTTTTTTCTTTTGCTACAATGTTTTCAACTATATTCAATAACAATATTGTTATGTATAGAGATTGGTCTAGATGTATTCAAGGTCGTCTGCTGCAAATGTATTGAATGTGGGAAGTACCAATGGCAAGACAGTTTACGCATTAGCCCTTAAACTCATACAGACGCTTTCTGACACCACAGCAGCTGACGACTATTAAAAACATTGTGGCAAAACGAAAATATGCTCATGATAGCAATTTCCCTGTTTGCCACCATGTTTTCAACTCTTTTTAGTAATTAAACTTTCGTTTATAGAGATATATGCCGTATTTCTGCCTACATTTTTTCAAAGTGGTCTGCTGCAGATTTGTTGTATCTGGGAGAGGTTTTACCCTTTCCAACATACAACAAATTTGCAGCAGACGACTTTGAAAACGTCCAAGCAAAAGCACAGCAAATCCCTTTAAATGAAAGAAAATAATTGAATAGAGTTGAAAACATGGTGACAAAAGGTGAAATTGCTTGTTTTAAGCCATGTTTTCAATAGTAGTCTTTAAAACAATTGGTGGTGAATTCATGTTATTTCTTTCTATAGAGAAATTTGGTACAATTGGGATAACATACCTCCAGGTAGTCCAGCTTTGTTCTCTTTTTCTATCCTATATTGATAGACATGGAGGGTAAACAGAAGGTGTGATGATCGACTTTCATCTTCTGAAAATTAAAAAGTCAAAATATATATAAAACCCTAATACAAGAAGAAATATGTAATTTGTATCCACACTTAAATGCTGAGACAATATGTTATACAACAGGGTTATATAACCGGTATTTGGTTAATATATATATGTACCCAATGGCAAAAAGTTTTATAATGCTTTTTTCCCCAAATTTTAAACAAAAATTCCCAACCAGAAGTTCCGAAAAATTCGAGAGAAAAGAAATAAACAAGGTGGAAAATATAAACAAAACAGTCATTTTCTTACATGCAAGCATCTATTTACAGAGACTTACAATCCAGGTGGTTTAATATCCGGGTACCATAGCATTAATTATTTTTAATGAACAAATTCCCAATTTTGCCATAAAAGATGCAAACAATCCCAGTTCCACCAGTATGGGTCATATTCCAAAAACGCCCCCCAAAAAATCCTGTACAAGTAAATTAACTAGATCTCTAACCTTTAGTAGGGTTCATAATATTGTATTTAACCCTTTCCCTCACATAGACGCTTTCCGATACCTCTGCAGCAGGCGGCTTTTTGAAAACATAGTGACAAAAGAAGAAATTGCACAAAACGTGCAATTTCTCCTTTTGCCACAATGTTTACCACTTTTTGTCATAGGTTATCCATTCAATTATGGAGATTTTCTATGTTTTGACAAAATACGTTCAAAGTCGTCTGCTGCAAAATTGTCGTATGAGGGAAAGGGTTAATGGAAGAGTGTTCAAAGGAATTTATGACTAAATTGCCCGCCAATATTTCGGTTCGTAAATGCGTTGTTGACAGACAGAGGACACAGAAGTGGGCCCTGTGTGTCTCCATCCCAAGACAGGCAATACAAAAAGTGTAATATGATATTTCTTGAGCAGTTATAACAAAATTTCATCTCAACTCTGCCGGTGTGTTACCTTTCATAGTTTAAGATCTTCCATCGCAAACATTCTGAGTTTCAACCTCAGAAATACAGACGGACCAAAGGAAGAGCAACAAAAAAGTTATATCTCCTAGCCCAAGGATAATTCTTAAGAATATTTGGAAACAAGAGGCCCATGAGGGCCTATGCTCTACTGGGATGATTCTTTGGTAATTTTCAATCCAGAGCATGTATGTATGGTGAAGATCGGATAGTAAATGGAGGCTCTATTGTGTTCACAAGCTGTATTATAGCAATTTTGACAATTTTAAGGGCCATAATCCAGTCATGCAAGAGCAAATCTGGCTAGTTTTAGAAAGGAACCGAGCTCTCATCAATATTTAACTACTATCTAAGTTTGGTGAAGATCGAATAGTAAATGGAGGCTCTATTGTGTTCACAAGCTGTATTATAGCAATTTTGACAATTTCAAGGGCCATAATCCAGTCTTGCATGGGTGGATTTGGCTGGTTAGCGAAAGGAATCAACACACTGATGCACGGACGACGCACACCACGCCACGGCATAATCTCTAAAAAAATGACTCAAAACAGGGGACCATTGGTTTTTCAAATCTTAACCCTATCCCAAAAATAAAACCCCCCGCATCAGATGACTTTTGAAAACAAAATGATGGAATCACTCTATAACTGAAAGTTAACCTACTGAACACTGTGGCAAGACATGTCTGCTGCTGATAATGCATCACAATGCAAGGTTATAAAAACTGTCATTTTGATTAATTAAAGCTTGTCCTTCTAGAAGGAGGGTTCAGTTATGAATAAAGACAGACTTACCAGATTGTGATCTTGCATGAAGAGCAGCATCGAGATAGTAAGCAGCTTGTTCCGCTGTAGGGGCTCTAAGCTCCGATTGGTTCTCTAACTGGGTACCAGATATTGGGTCCTCTCTGAGGTAAACCCCTGGTGCTGTTCCTACCCCTGTTTCTGTTCCTGTAATATATAAATATTACAAAACATTTATTAATTTCAAAATAAACATGTTTTTTTCCCCTCCAGAACATACCCATTCATTGAAACAAATTACTTGTCATACAGTTGCAGAAAGCAGCTTGGGTAAGGAAGATTGCTCATTGAAAACACTCTGTCAGTACAATTAATTCTTGAGAAACCATTTAATAAATGTTAAATTAATTGCAAACTGAAGTTGGCAGATTTTGTGTTTAACATTTTTAGAGGGCAAATAACACATCCCTCAAATAACATGTAAAACATTCTTGGAACCTGACCCTGAAGTACTACTAAACTGAGGGCTTGGCGTGAAACGGTTGTAACTAAAAACCTATTTTGAAAACCCTGGTTTAGGGGCAATTTTGACCCCTTCTAAACAATGCATATTTAGTAGGTGCCATTGTTCAGAACGAGCAATGGCACCTAAATTTCCATTGTTTACAAAGAAAAATGATTTAACGCTTATAAAGACTTTATGGTCTGGTGATTAAACTTGGTAAAAAAATACCGATTTTAGTTACAACTGTTTCACACCAAGCCCTCGAAACCTATTACCACTTTACCTGATATGATATTTTCAAAGTTGCTGAGGAAAAAAAATGTAATATTTTAAAAACTGAAACTATATAAATATGGTTTTGACATTGAATATGAAAATTGGAGAAATTGTTCATATTGAGCTTGTTTCCAAAAGATGAATGCTGTAAAGAAATCTAAGGATCTCTTTGTTCAGATGAAGGGTTTAACGCTTTCCCACATACAACAAATATGCAGCAGACGACTTTGAAAACCTATAAACAAAAACGTAAAAATCTCCATAAAAGAGTTTAATTATTAAAAAGAGTTGAAAACATTGTGGCAAAAGGAGAATATTGCTATTTTAGAGCAATTTCTTCTTCTTTTGCCACAATGTTTTCAAAAATCGTCTGCTGCAGATGCTTCAAAAGTCGTCTGCTGCAGAGTATGAAAGGGTTTAAAGAGTCTGGGAATAAAGAAGCCTATGAGTTGTTGAAAACTTGCCAAAACATTTCTACTGATTACTACTCATCAAGGATGTTTGGCAATGGCTTGGTCAAAACAATTCATGGATTCCCATCATGAATAACAAAAAAAAGTCATAAAAACAATCTGATGGTTTATTAACCCTTTCCGTCATATAGAAGCTTACTGACGCCTCTGCAGCAGACAGCTTTTTGAAAATATAGTGACAAAAGAAGAAATTGCACAAAACATGCAATTTCTCCTTTTGCCACAATGTTTTCCACTTTTTGTCATAGGTTATCCATTCATTAGAGATTTTCTGTTTTGACAAAATACGTTCAAAGTCGTCTGCTGCAGAATTGTCGTATGAGGAAAAGGGTTAAATGTAGAAAAAATGTAACTCAGTCTCATTAATAGATCTCGATGCATAAATCCGTCCTAATAAATCATGTCACCTGGAAAGCATCATTTGGTTGTTTGTAACCATTGCAGATCAAGATCATACTGTGCATTTCTTTTTTCAGTCTGATCTGTATCTTCACATATTCCCTTTTAAGTCATAAAAGTGCCCTTGAAGCTAGCTCCAAGAGGACAATTATGACCAAATTCAAATCTGAGATGTATGCAATTTGATCTTGTTACTGCCTAGTAATCGCAAACTTCCTTTCCTGAAAACATGACTCATTTGATCTTAGCACCTTTCCCAATAACAACAATACTGCAGCAGATGACTATAAAAAACACATAAGCATTGTTGACAGGCAAAATATATATATATGAATAAAAGCATAATTAATGAATAGAGTTGAAAAACTGTCTTTTTTGCCACAATGTATTAACCCTTTCCCTCATATGGACGCTTTCTGACGCCTCTGCAGCAGACGTTTATTTGAAAACATAGTGACAAAAGAAGAAATTGCACAAAACGTGCAATTTCTCCTTTTGACACAATGTTTTCCACTTTTAGTCATAGGTTATCCATTCAATTATAGAGATTTTCTATTTTTTGATAAAATATGTTCAAAGTCGTCTGCTGCAGAATTGTCGTATGAGGGAAGGGGTTAAGAAGTCGCCTGTTGCAGATGTGTCCAAATGCAAATGGGGAAGGGTTAATGTGGCACCTGGGGTCAAGACGTTTTATTTTTTGGTTAATAAAGCATTGTGCAAAATAAAACCATTGTCTGCTTTCTTGGATGAAACATCAATAGGAACACATGCAAGTCCATCAGTCAAACTCTCACATCATCAGTTAGACTTTTTGTTCTCTCTTACACATTTTTGGAATACAGTGTGTTTCACATAAAAATTAATCAAAACTTTTCAATCCAGCGCAGCAGAGAACTTTTGAGAGAAAAAAACTGTGGGAAAAGTACAAATTGTTCAGAACGAGCAATTTCTTCTAGGCTACAATATCTTGAAGACTTCATCAATTTCATTTTGTTTTTTGTCAAAAATTCTTTTCCTCATATAGTTTCTAAAACAGCTAGGTCTAAATATCCTTTCAGGTGAGTTAGTACACCATTTCCCACTTGCAGAAACAATTATTCATAATCCATTAATTTTGTTCTCAACAATTATACTTTTTCTATATTTTTGCCTCTATGATCGATGTTTTCAAAGTCATCTGCTTCACATTTGTTGTAAAAGGTTAACCCTTTCCCACATACAACAAACCTTCATCAGACGACTTTGAAAACATAGTGACAAAAACCTGAAAAAAAAAGCTTAATTGTTAAATAAAGTTGAAAACATTTTGGCCAAAGGTGAAATTGCTCATCATGAGCAATTTCACCTTTGGCCACAATGTTTTCAAAAGTCGTCTGCTGCTTTGGCGTCAAAATGCGTCTGCAAGTGAGTAAGGGTTAAGGGAGAGAGTTAAACATGTTTCTTTTTTGTAATAAAAGTAATTGATAAGCTTTAGGTTGTTTATGTATTGGCTTTTGTATGCACTCTGTTTATACCATCGATGTAAAGACTGTATTGTAAATAAAACAATAAAACAATCAAGTGCACTAATATTCCCTCATTCTCATTTAACTTAAAACAACATTATAAGTAACACAAAATATTTCAAAGACTTTGCCATTGGCTATAAAAATGTTATTGCCTTGAATAATTATAGTTACTTGTGCAGACAAATGTAATGGTTGGCAAGGGAAATTTGTGCAAAGAACAAATATTTCATACATGTTTCAACATTTTGTTTCTTTCTTTTGAAATATACACATATCCCCTGTTCCTGAGATGGATTTGATTGTAGTTGGGGTTGTCCTAGTTTTACCCAACTAGCAATGGTCAATGTGACCAACTCTAAGAATGGCAAAATTAACAGCCAGATTGGATTTTGAAGTCAAATAAATTTACAGAAGAATACTTTTAACCCTTATCCACATACAACAAATCTGCTTTATAAACATCCGGCCATAATATGGCAAATCTCTATAAATGAAATAAAGAGTTAAAATCATTGTCTCGTCTGCTGCAAGTGTGTCAAAATGTGTCTGCATATAGGAAAGGGTTAACACAGAATCACCAGACTTCTCTGGGCATTATCATCCAATATTAATTCTGACAGGTCTCTTTTACACTTGTAGGAAAAAACTGCTTGCATAGTTCAGACATCAGTTGTCAACTAGACATGAAAGTAATGATGAAGAACAATGAACATAAGATGGTTCATTTACTGCAATGTATACCGTCATTTCCCCCCACTTTGACACAGTAAAATTTATATGTTAGACGAATAAGATTTTTTTACAGCAATGGCTTACAACAAGTGTTAAGGTTTTAAATGACAAAAATATGTTGTCTGCATCTTAGTTTAATAAAATCAGGAAAAAGACTGTTTCAGAGTCAGATGTATAAATAACAAAGCATCATCTGACAGGAATAATTCAAAGATTTTCCAAGAATGTTTAAAACAAGATGAACTTTGTGAATGACAAGCAAGGTATTTATCAGAAATGATGTAACTTTCAACTTCAAGTCAACAGCATTAAAAACAGCATTGAAGTCACTTTACCCCACCCATCTATCCTTCCCGTGTAGATAATGTTTGACATTTATTATAACCTTTTAAACAAAAAATTCAACATCATTTTTATTTTAATATTCCAACCCTTTTTTCCCCAAGAATTCCAAATTCCTGAACACTTACCATTTTCAAAGCATGTTGGATATTGTTCATTGGTATTACTACTTTCTGAAAATATTGGCCCGATTTGTTCAATGTTTGAACTGGTTTTATGCAACTCCTAATACAATTTAATTTATATCACAGCCTTTTTCTGGGTAAATGACCATGCAGTACTGCTAGTTTATTAATCCCATCACATTAGTATGACAGATGACAATGAAAATATCATATCTGGCAAATGATGAAAACAATCAAAACATCATATCTGGTAAAACTTAGAATATTTCATGAAATATGAGCATACAGAAAAACCTTTTCATAATATTACATTCAGGGCGTTGAAGAAACCGATTGTAGTCACTTACTTTGTGTTAAAAAGTTTAAGAAGGTGTTAAAAGGTCGAGACAGAATAACAGTTACAAAAAGTTTCATTTTTAGAATTTTTTCACCTTGGCAGACAAGTGCCAGAGTACCTTCTTTGAATGTTTTAGCTTCCTGAACTTAACACTTTACCCTTCATCTCATACACACCATATTGGACAAAAAAGTCCTTTCCCACATAAAACACATTTTCAGAAGACAACTTTGAAAACATCTTTGAATAAATATCAAAAACAATCTTTTAAAAGTTTTATTATTGGATCAAGTTGAAAGCTGTCTGCTTCAGATGCATCAAAATGTTTTCTGCAAGTGGGAATTGGAAAGTCAACATATGTGTGTACCAAAATAAATGGTTACCTCTTAAGTGGCATAACAGGGAAGACGTAGAAAATAGTATTTCATGTTGCTCATACATTTTGTTAACTACTTAACTACTATTTCATGTTGCTCATACATTTTGTTAACTATTTAACTACTATTTCATGTTGCTCATACATTTTGTTAACTACTTAACTACTATTTCATGTTGCTCATACATTTTACTTAACTACTAAATACAAGTTCTAAAATCAACCAATGACATATCTGCATATTTTGCTCAGATATTTTCACAAGCCTAAAATATAAAGATCGGATAAACACAAGATATTGTTCCATTGTATCAAAGGCAGGAGTTTTTGTTTTATTAAACTTTGGCACTGTGAGATTTTATTTGAAAATAAAGTATTTCTGTTTTCTAAAAATGGCAATAGCTATATTTGCTGCTTCAATGTTGCTCTAAAACTTCATGGACAATCATCAGTACATAACCAAAGTGGGGTTAATCTAATTTGGCCCTAAATCATTGCGAAAAAACACCCCCTTTTACTGGCAAGTTATCTTCTATGTTTAAATTAAGGATAACATTAGACGTATTCCAAAATGTAGATGGTTCCCAGCAGGGAAGCAGATTTGGGCCCAATTAGTTTGAGATTTTTTAATGTACTTTTGACAAATGAGTTAAAAATTTATGTGAGAATTCTTGCACTTTTTATTCAAATCTGAACTTTTGACACTTATGTTTTAAGTATAGCATATGTTTTTAGTCTCATAAATCAAAGAATTATTAAGATTTTGTTCCAAATGTTAACGCAGACTGCTAAAACATTTCAATTGATTCTTTTCAAAATATTTGGCTTCATAGGTTATTATTCATATGATAGGTATTTAAGCTGTTTGGTGACTACCTCAGTGGTGTAGTGGTAGAGCGTCTGCCTCAGATGTGGGAGTGCATGGGTGTGATCCCTGGCCTGCTTATACCAAAGACTTTACAAATGGTATTAATGGCTGCCCTCCTTGGCACTGAGGATTGCGGGCTTAGCATTACGACTGACTGGCTACGAGTGTCAGGAAATGTTTTACCAGTAGTACTGTAACATGCTAGGTTTACATTATGTTACCGGCGGCCACGACAATCACGTTTCAGGCCACTGTGGATAAAACGGAATGGACGCGAGACAACACGGGGGACAGAATGGGCAAACGTGACAGGCCGTGATTGCCGTGGATGCCGGGCAAGATTTTTTAACTGTCATAAGATTTTCAGCTCCACGGCCCGTTACGTTCTACTACGACCTGACATAGCGAGTGCGGTCTGGGAGGGAGTATATAAAAGCTGAGCACGGCAGGGGAGCTTCATTCGAGTCTGAGCAAAATGAAGGCACCCCAGGGTCACAGGGTCATCACCAACTTATTGGAGGATGAGAAGGAGCTTATTATAGACTTCCTTCAGCAGAATCCCACGCTGTACTTTAAGAGGCTGGCTGGTTACAAAGACGGGGCGGTGGAAAAACAGACTATGGACGGAACGAACACTTCATCTGTGTAGGCTTCCACGATGGCTGCTTTACTGCACTGGAACGCACAGGAGAGTGACGAGGAATTGTTCCCAGTGGTCAGATGTCTCAAAGTCACAGACAGCCTCAATCCAGGTGGTAAGACAGAGCAGAACTTGGTGTCTTGTCTCTCAATGGCTGGTGTTGCTCTTTCCATGATCTCGTCGAACAGCTCTGGAGGCATCCTCAGATAGTTCTGGAAGGCGTTGACATCTTCAATGCAGAGCTCTCTGGTGAGAAATGTTGAGTAGTGGCCCAGCTGCTGCCTTCTGTCTTCTGATAACCATTTGCGCAGCCACATGGATCATGGCCTTCTCATCCGCCTCCTTCCTGACTGCTGCACTCTGGCATTCCCTCTCTGCAACTGCCTTCTTCTTGCTGACGCAAAGACTGGATGTATGCACCCAGTAAACATGCAAACACAAAGTCTTCTTCAGCTTGGACATTCATGGTGTTGTCTCATCAAAATTTCAGGATACAATGATTGCTATTGCTTGGGAGGCCTTCTTTTTATACTGTGGGCACAAACATGCTCCAAAATTGCCCCGCGTCTACTTTTCATCCGTAGAAAGCATTGACAGAACGTGAAAAACGTGTTAGACCTTGATTAGAATGTGAGGGACCCCCATCAGAACCGGACGGCCCGGGAGGGAATGTACTGGCATCCGTTGTAGACGACGGCAGAACCGTAGTGCACTTTTGGGCCGCCTGGACTCAGCTCCATTTCCTCCCCACGGCTCATCACAGATAAACCGCGATAGACCATGAGAAAACTTGGTAAGACCAAACAAAACTTAAATACAGAGAAAAAATGGCCAAAATCCCAGTGCGCACTTCGTTTCGGGCAAACAGGGCTACCATGGCCGCTGGGAACATAATGTAAACCTAGCCTTACCCAGGAAACACGTGATATAATTGAGAAATTATTGAAAGTGGCATAAAACACCAGCCAATCAATCAATCAATTAATTTAGCTGTATGGCAAAGAGTCAACTAACTGGCTCTTACAGAAGACCAAGACAGCAAAGTCATTTATCTTAGGTACAGTCTTTACAATGCCTTTCCCACAAATGATTTATATATTCAGACATTTTGAGTTTAAATAGAACCCTGTATTTGAACACTTTGATACAAATTGACATATTTGAATGCAACAGAAACAACTGGCTTAACCCTTTCCCAAATACAACAAATCTCCACAGTTGACTTTGAAAACATCTTAGAAGAAATATAGAAAATCTCTATAAATAAAGGTATTTTAGAAAAATTGTGGCAAAAGGACAAATTGCTTGTTTTGAGCAATTTCTCCTTTTGTTTCAATGTTTTCAAAAGTCGTCTGCTGTGGATGTGTCAAAATGCATCTATAGGAGGGAAAGGGTTGATTAAGTACACATTCTGGGAAAAATTAAGTTGCTCACATTTATCGAACACTTTTTCATGCATACTCTATGGTCTCTGCATTATTTCAAAATTATCTTAATTTGTCTAGATCTATATCCTTCTAATATTCAGACTATTCCAATTTGGAAGATTCTAAAAATGTCATGTAAGTTGATGGGTTAATTGAAAGTTACCCACCCTTACACACAAGTACAATAAATATATCATTCTGTTTGATCTCTAATTTAAATAAATATATCTTATCTCCAAAGGGGAAATGTTCTTAAAATAACAGATTTTGTTCTCAAAATAAAAGTTTACCTGTTATTTTTCTCAAATTACTTGTCTAATTTCTCAATTTAACTGTAAATGAATGCATGACTGCAATTTAAACCTGACATTTATCATTACTCTATAATTCAATATTTTCTATCTAATGTCTGTATCAATATCTTCTATCCAAAAAAATCGATCAAAACGTCCATTTAAATAAGATATTTCATGCTAAGGACATATGTTTCCTTTCAACATATGCCTTTTAACAGGAAAGCCATTGTTACAAATTTAATAAAAACCCTTCCCGCCATGCAGCTGCAATTGTGTTGCAGCTGCAGCAGACGACTTTTGAATCGAGCTAAAAGGAGAAAATGCTCATGGTGAGCAATTTTCTCCCATTGTCACATTGTTTTCATCTCTATTTCAATAATCAAACTCTCCATTTTAGGCAGTTTCAATAATTGTTCTAAATGTTTTTCAAATTGGTTTGCAGCAGAGATTTGATGCTAACCCTTTCCCTCATATAGACGCTTTCTGACGCAGACAGCTTTTTGAAAACATAGTGACAAAAGAAGAAATTGCACAAAACGTGCACTTTCTCCTTTTGCCATAATGTTTTCAACTTTTGGCATAGGTTATCCATTCAATTATGGAGATTTTCTATTTTTGGACAAAATATGTTCAAAGGCGTCTGCTGCAGAATTGTTGTATGTGGGAAAGGGTAATTGAGAAAAGGTTAGGAGGCATTTTCTGCAGAACAACAATATGAATGATGAGAAATGCACTTTCCTGGAGCCAACAAGACCACAACCTTTCTATTGCAATCCCATGGAGGCAAAGGCAAATTTATTTCCTTTTCATTAAAATTCGTAGAAAACTAAATCCATCTTTCTCGTAAAACATACCCCTTCCATCCCTGGCTTATTTTGTCAATCAAAGGCATGCTCTTATAATACTTTACCACATACAGACGCTTTTTGAAAACGTTTTGAAAAAAAGTAGAAGTTACTACCCCAGCAAATTCTCCTTTCAGTCCAATATTTTAAACTCTATTCAATATTTTTACTTTGATTTATAGGTCTTCTATATTTTTGCTTAGATGTTTTCAAATTCGTCTGCTGCAGATTTGTTTATAAGGGAAAGGAATAAAACACAGACATGTTCAATTTTTTCTTCATCAAGATAAATGAGAAACAAGATGAAAATGGATGGAGAAAATGTTTTCACCCATTACCTCATCTGATTATTAAACTCTGGCAACTATCCAAAGAAAGCAGGACTACACCTTGACAAATGACATTGACATGTGGAGACCGAGTACAAAAAACGTTGATTGTTAGAAACAGAAAACGCAATTATATTCATTTTGAATTTGGTCTCCTTTTTCACCAATATTTCAAAAGTCATCTGCTGCTAATCTGATAAAAGTCAATTTGAGAGGGAAAGCGTAAGAAGCTTTCATGGTAGACGAGGTTCCATGTTTAACTGGAATAAATGATAACAAAAGAATATTTTTTTGAGAATGGGTGTAAGTAAAAACAAGAAATTTCCATCAGGATGGATATCTCTGGGGACCCTGGTAGATCATTTTCCTCAGACCATCTCTTCTAAGTACATATCATGTGTTTTTTGAAACCTTAGGTGAGCAGATATCATAGATAAGACCTGTAAAACTTGTTCACAATTCTTTCCACTTCAGCGGTTTCTTTTGAAAATAACTAAAAAACGGCGCCTTCCTCTTAATGAGCTGCATATAATGAGCTTTTTTTCCTAAAATGCTTTCTATTTTGGTATTATTTTGGCAAATAAGTAAAATGCAGTCATCTAATGCTGCAAACAGGCAAGACTGGGATGAACAAGAGCTGTCAGCATGACAGCATCGCTTGCCAGGGGGAGATAATTTGTAAGTATTCAAATTTAAGCCAAAACGTTTCACCAAAGACAAACAGTCAAGGGGAGCTAAAAATATACTGCAACAAAATTGTTATCAAAATATCTTAACTTTGACTTTGAAAACATGTTGACAAAAACCATAAATTTTTTCCATAAATGAGAGTTAAAGCTGCAGTCACACCGAAGCCGGACCCCAGATTAACACGGACACCCCGGATGAAGAGATATCTTTATCCGGGTTGATCCTGGGTGAAATTAAGTCGCAAAACATCGTTACCCAGGACCAGCCCGATGGTGGGACTGGGGCTTTACTTATAAAATAGAGTTGAGAACATTGTAGCAAAAGGAGAAATTGCTTGTTTTGAGCAATTTCCCTTTTGCCACAATATTTTCAAAAGTTGTCTGCTGCAGTCGTCAGAAAGTGTCTATATGTGGTAAAGGGTTACATTTTGTGTAAATAGGACTTACCCTGAGCAACTTCAGCTAAAAGGTCTCTCAGTGTTTCTTGTTTCCCTGACACTTCCACGGCAGAGACTCGAACTGAGAACCTGGCACCTGTTTGGTCCTTCTGTTCGTTAATGACCTTGAAGAGCCAAGCAATGGCACAAGGTATGATCCCCACAGTTTGACTGGAGTGGTCACTGCCAACCATGGTAGAAGTTTTACCTGCAAAAAAGGTAAAGGGACACTTTATAATTTCTTTTTTGAAAAGTGTATTAACAGGCTTATTATCAACTTGTTTGACTCTTCCAAACTGGGGTAAAGGAGAAAAAAAAAAATATTTGGATAAATGACAGGAATGTTTTTGTACCTGAGCATAAAACAAAGTGGAAAGAGGAGAAATTTCTCTCTTATCAGAAAATTTCTTTCTTCTTCCAATAACGCTATTTTTCACACATACAACAAATCTGCAGTAGACGATTTTGAAAATATGTAAGCAAAATTTGGAAAATCTTTATACATGAAAGTAAATATTAAATGAAAAGAGTTTAAAATTCATCTGCTGCAGACGTGTCTGTATAAGGGAAAGGTTTAAAAGTCCTTCTGCTTAGTAACAGACTGATCAAAATTCTTTTCTGTCATGGACAAGGTTAAAAAAGATGACAAAATACTCGGGCTGACATGGAGCCATGACTCCGTGCAGTCTGAGTAATCTGAGCCCGTTAGTTGTGTCCTGGGTGGAGAAAAAACACAAGGAAATGAGAAAATCATGTATCTGCCCTTGTCGACAATTGATTTCATCCCTTTTGTCAAGTTATTTAATTTCCTTTTTAGACATTTCATAAGTTTTATCAGTGGATTTTGTTAGGTCCAGAGAATGATAGTGTATGAAATATTTTCATATATTTCAAACCTTTTGTCAGATCCATTTTACTGCATGATGTGATATTTCAGAGTTTTGATTGACAGAAATAAATTTATTGTTGGATCAGGGCTAATTGCTCATAAGCTGCATTCACTCCTTTCCCAACAATGTTTTCAAATGTCATCCAAAGCAGAAGCATCAAAAGTTGTCTGTATCACTAAATGAGTTAGTTAAGAAATTGAATTCTGAAAAGTGAAAGTAAAAATTGAAAACGAATGTTCAGCCACAGTTAAAAGAGGTCTAGCACCTTCCGAGTGTTCATGTAAAAGCTAATTCTATCAAATAGCATTAGTCTAAAACATACCAGGAGAGGTAGTTTGTTATTTCTGACGTCTATTTTATGTATCGAAATGCATGCTTGCATGCTAGTACCCATTACTACTCTAATTCGTAATGGATTCCGTCGAAAAGTATCCTGTCAGCTTGCCATTTGTCCCAGGAAGAGTTGACACTGATAACGCGTCACTCTGAAACACGTCATGCAAATTGTCATTCTGTACTTAACAGTATAACTGAAATCTTCTAGTTTTCTTAGAGACTGTGAGTATGTGATTTAGTGATACTTTATGATCAAGTGGTACTTTAGATGCGTATAAATTTGTCTATGTTTGGCTGTTAATTTACTTCTCTGATACAGCAACATTTGACACCATTGATGCAGATGACTTTGGAAAACATTGTGGGAAAAGGAACTATTTCTCCTTGTTTTACAATGCTTTCATGTTAGTATTAAAAATTACCTGCAATGTCACAACTTTTTAGTTCAACATTACAGCAGAGTACTACAAACAACTAGAAATATCACTGAAGGTGATGAATACCCCCAGCTGGTGCCTGACAATATACATATGTATGAGAAATTCAAGGGGCCATAACTCATTTAAAAATAATTCCAGTGCAACACGCCGACCATATGCACAACTAGGCTTGGTATCAATCATTCTATATTGAATTCTGACCAAGGGTTTGCTGAGAAATAGTGTTCACAAGAAATGTCTACAGACCAATGGACCAATGGACCGACCGACTGACAAGCGTGACTCTTATATAGCCCCCATATACTATGCATCTGGGGGTATAATAAGCGCCGCATAAGAAACGCCATGTAACACTCGTCTCTTTTTCTTTATCGAATAAGGGGCATTATTGAGTGAAGACTTAGATGCCAGAATTATGTGAATTGGTATATACATGTGTATTGTCTCTAATAACTAGAAAATATTGAACATTTTTTTAGTTATTGGCAAGGTTAAAGTTTTTGCACGAATTTTGAAGTCCAAAAAGGGGGCACAACTGAAAAATAATTAAAGCCAGAGTTATGTGACTTGTGGAATATTTTTTATTTATGATGACATTGTAAGGTTAAAGTTTTGGAAAAACAGACAAGCTAAATAACATAATATATAATATCAGGAAGAAGTAATACTATGTTAAGAGAACTACATTTTATTGACTATATAAGATTAACTTCTTCCTCATCATTTCTTCTATCCATAATATGCTGTCTAAACCCTTTCTCTGATAGAAATGTTTTGTTGAAAGCGGCATAAATGACCAATCAGTCAATTGTCAACTGTACATCCTATTTATTACCTTTGAAACCAAAGTTGTGAAAGGAGAAATTCCTCCTGACAAGCGATTTCTCCACTTCAGTTTTGATGGTTTCTAAACTCATCATAATGGTAATAAGTAAACTTATTGTACCCTTTCCCACATATGGGTAAAATTTCTATAAACGAAATTATAACTATTGAATAGAGTTCAAAAGATTGTGGCAAACTGCCCTTAATTAACCCTTTCCCTCATATAGACGCTTTCTGACGCCTCTGCAGCAGACAGCTTTTTGAAAACATAGTGACAAAAGAAGAAATTGCACAAAACGTGCAATTTCTCCTTTTGCCACAATGATTTCCACTTTTTGTCATCGGTTATCCATTCAATTATGGAGATTTTCTATGTTTTGACAAAATACGTTCAAAGTCGTCTGCTGCAGAATTGTCGTATGAGGGGAAGGGTTATTGATCACCTTCTCCTATAGCTATAATGTTTTGAAAAGTTGGCCGCTGTAGATGCCTTAAAATCCATCTGTAAGTGGGAGAGGGTTATCAAGTAAAATTAATCAAGTTGTTTACTGCAGCAGATCAAAAAATGAAAATTTTATAGATCTATCATTACATTACAGTAAGTGAAACATTTCATTATTAATAAACTGTGATCTTAGCAAAGAATTCTAATGTAAAAGTATCAGTAACTTTTGTCAACCCCCACAAAAAATTATCAGCCATATTGATTAGCAAGATGCTCTACCATGTTCGATCACATAAATTTCACATTTTCCTATAATATGAGGTTCGGTATGAGAATTTTATGGAAATACATGGAGTTAACATGACATGATAACTGATCAAATAACATCCTATAATTCTAAAATTCTTTTAACCAACAAGATTTAAATTCAACAAGTATCATGTTTAGAAAGCGAAGTGGGGTAAAATGATTTTGGGAGATTCAGTTAAAATGGAATTTAACATTCACGGTTTTCTTGTTAAACCGTGAATGTTAAATTCCATTTAGTTCTAGCAAGATTTTCCCTTTTCCTTTATGGGTTACAAGCTGGCCTTTATTTAACATATAATCTGATAAAGATAAACATTGTGAGATATTGAGAATTTGCAAATTATCTTTTTCCCACAATGATTTAAACTCTACTTCAGTTACATATTAAATTTTCCAAATGCAACAATATTTTCCTCATTAAATTTCTCAGCAAGAGATTTTTAACCCTTTCCTACTGTACTAGCATATGCATACAAGAAATTGCTCATAATAATCATACTTTCATTTATAGATAATATAATATTTTGCTTAGATGTTTTAAAAGTTGTCCACTGCAGATTTGTTTTGTTTTTTAAATCGATGGTTGAAATTACATTGGGTAAAACTTTGAATAAATTAAATTAAGTGGTGTTTATACAATTAAAAGCTTCGAACTTCATCAATCCTGGTGCTTTCTTGAGAAAAACGAATTAGTGTGAATACGAAAAAGATGGATAGTGTAGAAGACACCGTATGTTTCACTGTGATCGTGAGTGACTCATGTCCTTGGGTCATGTGAGCAATATATAATAAAATCAAATTAGGATCAGCCCGAAAACAATACTGACAGCTATTTTGACAAACAACAGATTAATTTATTGTCCAAATTTGATCGAGATACACATCCCTTCATAATTGACAAGCTTCCACTCGAAACAGATTCCCGTACTCGTAATCAGGGTCCTATAGGAAACCCCTTGGAATCTTCACATCAGGAGATAATCAAATTTATTTGCACATTTGTCCAGAGGAACTCTGTAAGAATGAGATGGTTTAATTTTGCTCCACGAACCAGGATAAATTTAATTGTTCCAGGCCAGGAATATAATGCACATGAATAGGGAGAGTCTATAAATTGGCTCCAACGAAGTTAATCAAATTGGAACAAAACTAACTTAAAACAAGTGGTTAACTTGTTACTCCCCTGTCAATAACCTCAATACCAACCAATCATTAGTTGCTGGACTCTTTCCTGCATACAATTAATCTGCAGCAGACGACTTTAAAAATATCAATGCAAAAATATGCTTATATTAAACAGGATTTTGTATCAATAAAGAAGTAACTATTATAGTATTATGGTACTCAAAATAAGCAATTTCTCCTTTTGACACAATGTTTTCAACTCTATTCAATAAGTATGTCTTCATTTAGGGAGATTTTCCATATTATTGTTGAGAAATTTTCAAAGTCATCTAGCTAGCTGCTGCAGATCTGTTGTATGTGGGAAATGGTTAACCCTTTACCTCATATAGACGCTTTTTGACGCCTCTGCAGCAGACAGCTTTTTGAAAACATAGTGACAAAAGAAGAAATTGCACAGAACGTGCAATTTCTCCTTTTGCCACAATGTTTTCCACTTTTAGTCATAGGTTATCCATTGAATTAAAGAGATTTCCTATTTTTTGACAAAATATGTTCAAAGTCGTCTGCTGCAGAATTGTCGTTTGTGGTAAATGGTTAAGCATTCATGTAGTGATAACCATCATCAGTACCATTTCCACAGTAAGGTAATCCAGATCAATGAATTTCAATACTGCCTCGGTAATCAGAGAGTAATGGCAGCCAAAAGTGATATTTTCTTCAACTTAATGAATTAAGGAAAGAAAAAGACAGTTGGCTACCCCTCGATTTTATTTAGTCTACAAATAATAATCTGAGCCAAAATGATATTGGTCGTAAATTATCAAATATTAGTGCCAACTAAGACCGAGCAGTGTGTAAACAAATAATCTGGTCAGATCTATCTCAGTTCCCGTATGCAAGACCTTTTCCCCCCACTGGTTGCTATCGAGGTTTTGGGGACCCTAATGGAATTCCCCTGATGATCTGTCCATTGAAATGTGATAGATTGATAATCAGTAATGATTCAATTCACTGTCCACAGAATAAAGGAACAATCTTCTGGTGAGAGACTTTACCCCTTCCCTACGTGCCGACACATTTTGACTCATTTGTAAACAGTAGACATATAACCATATTGTGGCAAAAGAAGAAATTACTCATGAAGAGCAATTTCTTCTTCAACTGCATTCAATAATTATTACACTTTCCGTTCACTGAGAGTTTTCTATATTTTGGCTGGATGTTTTCCAAGTCGTCTGCAGCAGCTTATTTGTATGTGGGAAAGTGAATTGAGTTTGGGACTTTTATACAATTTTTCTGTGAGATTATTATTCAGATGTCAATGCATGTAAATAAACCATATTTTTGACTTGTTAACTTCTGCTGTATTATACTTCTTATTTTCTTCCAAGCACACCTTACATTGTTGAAACTCATTCAAATTCAATTTTAAATGGGTATGCTCAAGTAGTTGTCATTTTGTGTGTGTTTTATACTCATTGTATATAATTGACTGTTCTCTGTTCTCAAGACAGTCTGACTATATACTTATTTGATACTCTTTAAAAGCAAAAGTATTTGAAGGAACACATGTACATGTCACCTACTGATTATAGGTCAGTATATGAAAGGTTGTCAGACAGACGAAGAGACAACAGAGCATTGATATCCCCCATGTGTCATCCAGAGCCAAGCAGGTGATAATAAAAGGACATGACTGTAATGTGAAGAAATGAAAATATAATTTTCAACAAAAGAAAACATAGGAAAGCGGAAAACTACTCATTCCAGATTATACTAATAAAAGTTATCAATCGTAAGAGTCACCAAAAGGTATTTCTACTGCCCAGTGTCATCAATAGTGGGTTTCCATGGGGTAAGGGGTAATTAACCCTTTCTCTCATACAGACCTAATGAACACATTGTGGCAAGAGAAGAAATTGCTCATGAGCAATTTCTCCTTTTGCCACAATGTTTTCCACTTTTAGTCATTGGTTATCCATTATCAATTATAGAGATTTCTCATTCTTTGACAAAATATGTTCCAAGTCGTCTGCTGCAGATTTCTTGTATGTGGGAAAGGGTTAAATTTTTACTCATGATATATTGGCTGTCTCTCCATTCTGAGAACTATCTTTTGTATTTGCTTTCTAAGTGACTAGAGAATGGATGTAGGTGCGGGAATGCATTGTGATGTCCACATTACACATACATCATTGGATAGCCATTTCCATAATACAGACCACATTTCACCTCGCAATGCAGCCCACAACTTTACAAAATATTGAGGGAAAAGGAGTAATTGCAATAATAAGAGGATCACCATGCAACTACCACTGAGTAACACTCATTTGAAATCTAACAGTGGTTTTTAAATTTGTCTAGTTTTATAGGACATGTTGCTTAACCCTTTTCCTCATACGACAATTCTTCAGCCGAAGTCTTTGAACATACATTTGTATTTTGTCAAAAATTAGAAAATCTCCATAATTGAATGGATATATAACCTATGACTAAAAGTTGAAAACATTGTGGCAAAAGGAGAAATTGCTTGTTTTGAGCAATTTCTTCTTTCGTCACTATGTTTTCAAAAAGCTGTCTGCTGCAGACTGGCGTCAGAAAGCGTCTATACGAGGGAAAGGGTTAAAGAAGTTGTTAGCGATGAGCACTGCATGCTCAACAAACGATGAGCACTGCATGCTCAACAAACAGACACACAGTGATAACAATTAAATACCTGTCATCGACACATGAAGAATTTCAATGTCTCTATAACAAGTGACTTTTGCAAACATTGTGGAAAGTAACAGAAACAACTTACCAGTTTTTGAGTACCCATAGGTAAAAATGCACCCATCAGCGCCAGCGACCACGCCCTGGATTATCTCTGTTAGGCTACCGGCACATACCTCAGTCTGAAACAAATAACAACATAGTACAGCTTAACCCTTTCCCACATACAGCAAATCTGCAGGAGACTACTTTGAAAACATTGTGGCAAAAAAATGAAAAATCGAGTTTTAAAATTGTTAAATAGAGTAGAAAACATTGTGGCAAAAGGAGAAATTGCTCATCATGAGCAATTTCTTCTTTTGCCACAATGTTTTCAAGAAGTCTTCTGCTGCAGAGGTGTTAAAAAGTGTATATATGTTAGAAAGGGTTAATCTTTCAATAATGCAGTTGCATTTTGTATCAAAAATAGAAATTACTAATAATGAACAATTTATACTTTTGTCACAATCTTTTCCACTTTATTCAATAATTATACTTTCACATTTTAGTACAGATGCTTTCAAAGTAGTCTGCTGCAGATTTGTTTTAAGTGGGAAAGGGTTCAACCTTTCCAACATACCCATATACAGCAGATAATTCACATTTTATTTTTGCCCAAATGTTTTCAAAGTTGTCTGCTGCAGATTATCATAATGATTCAAATGATTTTGATTTCATTACCACACTTTTTCAGTCATATCACCGCATTTCCTGGGTAAATTACTGGTCCAATTTTCTGACATCAGTGAGACAATTGTTATGCTAACCCCACATTTCTGTATAGTAGTTTGCTTCAGATTAAATATTCATCACCAGAATTAAACAGCAAAGTTTTGCTCTCTTTTCTATATTGTTTTAAATTATGCGAAATCCAAATTCCTGATTGCGTTTGAATCAATACTTTTTGGCGCTGTAATGGCTCTGTTTGTTTGATAGAGCAAACTCTTAGTATAAACAGTACTTGCCAAAGTTTGTAATTAATTCACACCGAAATGTTCATTATATAAACCAAGGTTCCTGAGGACAAACCATTTAGCTTAATTTGTCCTGAGGAGACTGAAATAGGGTTTTATTATTTCAAGTACAACATTTAAATCTGATTAACTTCTCTCCTTCATTCATTTACTTCCTACACCTCTAAAGGAGATGTTCAGGTATTTAACCAGTTTTTATAACATTTTCAGCAGGTTCGTGACAAATTTAAACTTTCCCACTTCAAATCTGCAGCGGACGCCTTTGAAAACACATGGATAAAAATTGCGAAAATCTCTCTAAATGAAAAGGATAATTTATCCAATGAAGTTGGAAACATTGAGACAAATGGAAAAATTGCTCTTTATAAGCAATTTCTCCTTTTGCCACAATGTCTTCAAAAATTGTCTGCTGCAGATGTGTCAAAATGCGTCTGCAAGTGGGAAAGGGTTAGCAGTAGAAAATAGCCTGATAAACTCGCTGCTTCAAACAGTGAGTTTATCAACTGATAATGTTTACGTTTAACCCTCCTTTTTTTTTTTTTTTTTCTGAGACTCCCACATGCAGCCAAATCTGCAGCAGATGCCTTTTAAAACATCTATGAAAAACTATAAAAATTCTCTATAACTGAAAGAATAATTATAGAATGGAATTTATTCTTTTGCGTCAAAATGCGACTACAAGTGGGAAGGGGTTTAAACAGTGTCTGTCTTTATTTCGCTTCTACAATGTCATGTCATCTGTCAGTAAAGGTATGACATATTTACCAAACCATTGTTTGTTTTGATGCAACAAGGATCTGGTATTCTAAATAAAAGCTGTTTTATAAACTCTGTGCACTTTAATTCCATGTTGATTTGTCATACAGGGCAAGGGAAAAAATTAATCAAGAATAATTTATGGATAATTTATGGACTGCAGTAACTTTATGGACTAAAATTACACCAAAATAATCTCATGTTGTATCACCAGTGTAGATACACTGCATTCATTGCATTTACCCCATTTCTAATTAATCGGAACCCTTTGCCTGTCATTTTCTATATGAGCCCTTTTCCACATACAGACACTATCTTACGCTTCAGCAGATAACTTTAGAAAACATTGTGACAAAAGGATGAAATGCTCATCATGAGCTGTTTGACTTACTAGATATTTTCAAAGTTGTCTGTTTCAGATTTGTTGAATGTGCGACATACACATACAACAAATCTGCAGCAGACGACTTTGAAAACATAATGACAAAAACCTGAACAAATCTCCATAAAAGATAGCAATATTGTTAAATAAAGTTGAAAATATTGTGGCAGAAGGAGAAATCGCTCGTTTGAGCAATTTCTTATTTTGATACAATGTTTTCCAAAAGTCTTCTTTTGCAGAGGCATCAGAAAGCGTCTATATGTGGGTAAGGGTTAAATGGAATTCTGTGTGCCTGCATGCATGCAGCATTTTTACATTAATCATATAAACCGAAGTCTTAAATTCAGTTTATCATCATGAAATATTTAATTTTAAAAATTATTACCACATTAAGGCAGCTGTAATTTTCCTTCTTATATCCATTCCCAAACAGAAGTGGATTTTTTCCTTTCCCCACCTACAACAAGTCTGCATCAAACAACTTTAAAAACATCAAGACAAACATGTGTAAGACCTTTTTATTTGATAACATTGAAGCAAAAGGGCAATTTCTCCTTTTGCTACAATGTTTTCAAAAGTAGTCGCCTGCACACACATGAAAATGTGTTTGCAAGCGGGATAGTGTTAAATGTGGCTATGGCCGCCATCTTTTTACCCTTTCAACATGGGATAGTGTTAAATGTGGCTATCATGGCCAACATCTTTTTACCCTTTCAACATGGGATAGTGTTAGATGTGGCTATGGCCATTATCTGTTTACCCTTTCAACATGGGATAGTGTTAAATTTGGCTATGGTCGCGATCTTTTTACCCTTTCAACATGAGATAGTGTTAAATGTGGCTATGGCCAACATCTTTTTACCCTTTCAACATGGGATAGTGTTAAATGTGACTATGGCCAACATCTTTTTACCCTTTCAACATGGGATAGTGTTAAATGTGGCTATGGCCAACATCTTTTTACCCTTTCAACATGGGATAGTGTTAAAAGTGGCTATCATGGCCAACATCTTTTTACGCTTTCAACATGGGGATAGTGTTAGATGTGGCTATGGCCAACATCTTTTTACCCTTTCAACATGGGATAGTGTTAAAAGTAGCTATCATGGCCAACATCTTTTTACCCTTTCAACATGAGATAGTGTTAAAAGTGGCTATCATGGCCAACATCCTTTTTACCCTTTCAACATGAGAAAGTGCTAAATGTGGCTATGGCCAACATCTTTTTACCCTTTCAACATGGGATAGTGTTAAATGTGGCTATGGCCAACATCTTTTTACCCTTTCAACATGGGAGTGTTAAAAGTGGCTATCATGGCCAACATCTTTTTACGCTTTCAACATGGGGATAGTGTTAGATGTGGCTATGGCCAACATATTTTTACCCTTTCAACATGGGATAGTGTTAAAAGTGGCTATCATGGCCAACATCTTTTTACCCTTTCAACATGAGAAAGTGCTAAATGTGGCTATGGCCAACATCTTTTTACCCTTTCAACATGAGATAGTGTTAAATGTGGCTATGGCCAACATCTGTTTACCCTTTCAACATGGGATAGTGTTAGATGTGGCTATGGCCAACATCTTTTTACCCTTTCAACAGGGGAAAGTGTTCAATGTGGTTATTGGCCAACATCTTTTTACCCTTTCAACATGCAGGCACATTTAGATGCATTTGCAGCAGACTACTTTTGACACAATGTTCTTAAAACTCTATTTAATATTTCTATATTCATTTATAAAGATTTCCATACTGCTGCCTATGTTTTTCAATATGTTTGCTTCTGATGTGTTGTATGTGTGAAAGAGTTAACCTGATAATAATGTTAACAGCTGAAATAGTAGGTAAAAGTTGTTGGGATGGAGAAATTATTCAATAAACAGCAATTTCTAATTGTTAGGAATATTTTCCTTCTCTTTCTTAAATGCTTTCCTTTATTTCAGTAATCATAAGTCACTAAGTACAGCTATTAATTTCAAATTAATTAAATTATTCATTTAATTTCAATTAAAACAATTAATAGAAGTAACTGACTCAAATTTTATGGTAATCATTTCAAGTTCCTAATTTTCTTTTGCAATCAAGCAAATCTTCCAATTAACCATTTCCCACATGGTACAACTGAGACTGCAGCAGACAACTTTGAAAGCATCAAGGCAAAACCATTGCCTTAATGCCTGGAGTTTAAAGCTGTTTTCAGCATATTAGTTATATCACAGTGGCCTAACCAGATGTTTCCTGGCCTCATGGCACCAGTACTCTATCCAATATTCTTCCTTGGCAAAATGCTACCTTCCCACTTAGATTATAGCCCATGGGCAGAAGACAAATGATGCAAGTAACAATGTCTTTTGTCAATCATCAGACAGTATGAATGTGGCTGAATGGGGGTTCAAACTAATGCGCCGCTGTGGCTTGACATCAGACAATATCAATGGCTGAATTGGGGTTCAAACTGATGGGAGGCTGTGGCTTGACAACTATATGTACAGAAAAATTAGTTACAGTTATATGTTCGTTGAAGGAATCCCACCACTGTATCAAAAAATGTCATAAATATGCAAGAGTACATGCCACAGGTCTTAATTAAACAAGCAGATATTCAAAAACATGACATTTATTGTCCCAAAATGCATGTAATTAAGATTTTGTAATAAATCACTGTACATGTGAGTCTTAATGACAGAAAAAATATCTTTAACCCAGATGTGCTGGTAAACCAGTGAAACCCTTTCCCACTTACAGTCACATTTTGACACATCTGCAGCAGAATTACTTTAAAAATACCTTAAGCAATTTTTCCTTTTTCCCTACAATGTTTTTTCAAGTGGTTTGGTGAAAAGGCATCAAATGTTGGCTGTATCAGAAAAAAGGGTTTTAACCCCTTCCCACAATTAGGCCTGCAAGAAATCTGCAGAAGATCACTTTTTGAGAACCTATTTTGTCAAAAAATGAAAAATCTCTTTAATTGAATGGATATTATCAATTGGCAAAAGGAGAAATTGCTCATCATGATTAATTTCTTCTTTTGCCACAATGTTTTTAAAAGTCATCTGCTTCGGAGGCATCAGAAAGTGTCTGTATGAGGGAAAGGGTTAATCCTTTATTTTTTTTATATAAATGTTACAGATTGTACATAAATCCAACATTCCCCTCCTAAATAATAATTCTCCACATTTAAAGTTTTAAGAATTAATGTAAAAACATTACTAGAACACCAGCAAAAATTCCTAGTTGAGAGCAAATAATTTTTCCATGCCTTGTGTAATCACTTTGCAATAAATAAAGATTTAGATCGGCATTAATTTTCTGATCAGAATCGGGTAGCCACCTGGGTAACTAGCCTCTGCTAATTATTTAGAGACAAGTATGCATTCTAACTGTAATGGCCATAATATTTCTAAAACTTTACATTATGTTATCACTCACTAAAATACATCACTATTTCATTTCAGCAAAAAAATAAAAAGCCAATATTGTTAAAACAAAAATATTAACCAGGTATTATAAATTTGGATCAATCGATGAAAACTTTGTGGGAACAAGATGTGTTTGTGAAACACTGATGCCCCCCAATGGCAACATCTAGGTCAAAGGTCAAGGTCGCAAGGTATACACATGTGAAATATGGTAGCATTACCTGTTATTGTTCAAAAGTAGTGGGGAAGGTTAAAAAAAAAATTGAGAATGGCAACATCTAGGTCAAAGGTAAAGGTCGCAAGGTCAAAAATGTTGGTACTGACAGAAAGGTCATGTCACAAGGAATACACATGTGAAATATGGTAGCCGTATCTGTTATGGTTCAAAAGTAATGGCCAAGGTTAAAGTTTTTTTCGAGAATGGCAACATCTAGGTCAAAGGTCAAGGTTGCAAGGTCAAAAATGTTGGTACTGACATGTGAAATATGGTAGCCATACCTGTTATGGTTCAAAAGTAATGGCCAAGGTTAAAGTTTTTTTCGAGAATGGCAACATCTAGGTCAAGGTCAAGGTCGCAAGGTACTGACAGAAAGGTCATGTCACAAGGAATACACATGTGAAATATGGTAGCCATACCTATTATGGTTCAAAAGAAATGGCCAAGGTTAAAGTTTTTTTCGAGAATGGCAACATCTAGGTCAAGGTCAAGGTCGCAAGGTGAAAAATGTTGGTACTGACAGAAAGGTCATGTCACAAGGAATACACATGTGAAATATGGTAGCCGTATCTGTTATGGTTCAAAAGTAATGGCCAAGGTTAAAGTTTTTTTCGAGAATGGCAACATCTAGTTCAAAGGTCAAGGTCGCAAGGTCAAAAATGTTGGTACTGACAGAAAGGTCATGTCACAAGGAATACACATGTGAAATATGGTAGCCGTACCTGTTATGGTTCAAAAGAAATGGCCAAGGTTAAAGTTTTTTTTAGTATGGTAACATCTAGGTCAAAGGTCAAGGTCGCAAGGTCAAAAATGTTGGTACTGACAGAAAGGTCATGTCACAAGGAATACACCTGTGAAATATGGTAGCCGTATCTGTTATGGTTCAAAAGTAATGGCCAAGGTTAAAGTTTTTTTCGAGAATGGCAACCTCTAGGTCAAATGTCAAGGTCGCAAGGTCAAAAATGTTGGTACTGACAGAAAGGTCATGTCACAAGGAATACACATGTGAAATATGGTAGCCGTACCTGTTATGGTTCAAAAGTAATGGCCAAGGTTAAAGTTTTTTTTGTGCAGACAGACAGACAGACCAACAGACCAACAGACCAACCAACCAACAGACAGGCCAAAAACTATATGCCCACCGAATCGGAGATTCCGGGGGCATAAAAAGGGAACATGCTCATAAATTTCTTCTAATCCATAATGTTCTGAAAATTGTTCTGCAAGAGAAATTGTGCGCATCAGGGAATGGGTTAATAATTGATCGAGTTTGCCAACCTGACATAATTTGGGCTCTTTTTTTCATTAGAGTTAAAGTTTTCCCATCAAAATTCCTTGCCAGCAAATGTATTACAAGTTTAGAGAGCATATGTTATGGCTTAATTTTTGCTCTAAGTTAATTAGCGTTGTTCCTAATTAAATATGAAGTTACAAATTGTAGGTTTTAGTGTTTGTTAACAACTAACACTACAATTTACACACCATGAACATGTCAAATACAATGCATCTTTCAACCATCAACTTTGGAAAACAGACAAAATAACGAAAATTCTATTTCTCCAAAGATTCATTACCGATATTTATATTTCAACCCATTACTTCACATGGCTTTTCAAAGGGTGCTGCTTTACTTTAAATATCAGACGAACAATTTCAACAATCTAAAAAACTGAAAAAACTATATTGATAAAGACTTGAAAATAATGAAATAAAAGGTGAAATTGCTTGTTTTGAGCAATTTCACTTTTTATTGCAATGTTTTCAAAAGTCTTCTGCGACAGCAGGCGTCAAATGTCGTCTGTGTGTAGTAATGCTTTAACCCCTTGTTTTGTTTCATTTACTTGAAAAGAATTAAACCCTTTCCAGCATAAAACAATCTTGCAGCAGATAACTTATTGGCATAAATATGGAAATTTGCTGTTAAGAGGAAACAAAATAGCAGAGATGTTATTTTGATGCAAAAATATTAAAATAAACTCCAGCAAGTCTTGTCTTGTGTTGTTGTTGTTGCTGCGGAGCTCCATCAACAGAGGATAAAAATATAAAATTTGCACTGGTACTTAATCCATTCCCACCTACAAATTGTTTACAGCAGATGAATTTGAAAGTATCTATGGCAATTAAGGTATGGAAAATCTGATTAACTGAAGCAATAACTCGTAATTAGAAATTTCTTCTTTTGCCACAATGTTTCCAAAAAGTTGCCTGATTAAGATGCATCTACAGGTGGGAAGGAGCAGTGGTTAATTTCTCACACAAAAATCCATTTAATGTTGTTTAACCCTTTCCCTCATACCACAATTCTGCAGCAGACGACTTTGAACATTATTTTGTCAAAAAAATCGAAAATCTCTATAATTGAATGGATAACACTATGACTAAAAGTCGAAAACATTGTGGCAAAAGGAGAAATTGCTTGTTTCTCCTTTAGTCACTATGTTTTCAAAAAGCTGTCTGCTGCAGAGTCATCAGAAAGCGTCTATATGAGGGAAAGGGTTAAAAGGGAGTGAAGCAGTGTTGTTCCCCAAACTAAAATGCAGAAGGTATGACAGACAGGAGTCCAGTATAGATGGTTGCCATTCTTTCCCTCCCTTTTAACAACCACCTTTCAATGGAGTCTACCTTCCACACATGTTTTTGGCCGTGTTTATTGACAAGATCACACAGATAATAAAATCTAACGGTACCCAAAACCCAGACTAGAGCCCCTCAGAAGCCAATTTTTCCCAAGCTGTTGAATACCCAACCCTTTTCAAATATTAATTTAATCCTTTCCCTCATACCACAATTCTGCAGCAGGCGACTTTGAACATATTTTGTCAAGAAATAGAAAAATCTCTAATAATTGAATGGATAACCTATGACTTAAAGTGGAAAACATTGTGGCAAAAGGAGAAATTGCTCGTTTTGAGCAATTTCTTCTTTTGTCACTATGTTTTCAAAAAGCTGTCTGCTTCAGAGGCGTCAGAAAGGTTCTATATGAGGGAAAGGGTTAAAATGATCAGTACTTTTTCAGCTTTATATCAAATAAGTGACACTATTTTTTTTAACATTTGATGCTTAACATTACCGGAAGAGATACAAACAGTGCAGACACAGTTGTGTTTTCTAATCTTTGTCTAAATTGTTTGCTAAAACCATCTTTGATCGTGATAAGCATTTTAAGGGGAGAGGGTATCCCAAAAGAGAGGGGATTGGAAGATTTTTTCCCAGCATTCATCCCGCAGACGGTTTCCAGGATACAATACATGCAGCAGACACTTGTGAACCTCAATATTGTTTCAATTAATTTTGTAAAGAAACCTCATCATATTCTAGGCAGGTCACATCAAAACGGGTTGAGTAAAAAGTCTGGCAACATCAATATTTTTTACTCTCACCCTGCAATGAGCCTTTGACTTGCCGATATTACTGCAACAATAACATTTGTAGATTCTTTACTTCTAACCCTTTCCCTCAAACAACAAATTGGCTGCAGGACTTCGAAAACATCTAGGCAAGAATATGCATGATTATCTCTATAAATGAAATTATAAGACTAAGCAGTACTACATTGTGTTGAAAGCATTGAAGCAGTCGTATACAACTTCTCCTTTTGCCACAATTTTTTTCAAAAGCCATCTGCTCCAATTGCGTCACAATTTGTGGAAAAGAAGGAATTTGATTTTGACCAATGAAACATATGTTAAAAAAACTAAATTCTTGCCCTCAGATAGGATTTATTTTGTTACCTTCATCTATAATCAGGTAATTAGAGTTGTTAATAACTTAGCAGAATGGATTAATTTGTTTTAAATAGATACTAGATAAGGAATTTTTATCATAAATGCATATACTTTAATTATATCCTTCTGCAGGCTTCTTACTAAGATAAAATTGCGGAGACAGGTTAAATCTTCATCCATTTGGACTGAATCCAATAGGCATTGATATCTGATGAGTCGATGCTTTTTTTTGAAAAAGAGATGAATTGCTCACTTAGAACTAATTTTGCCTTTTTTTCCCACAATGTGTTTTAGCCTGTCTGAAAGTTATACTGTAATCAGTGTGCACCATTTTCCATTCTGGGTCTTTGAAGTCTATAACTGCTGTCATATTGGTTACATAACTGTCCCCCCTTATACTCATGGCGCTTGCATTTTTACTTAAGAAATCCGTTCTTCATCCCTTTCCCACATACAACAAATCTTCAGCAGACCACTTTGAAAACCTCTTGGCAAAAACGTGGACAATCTCTACTAATATTTACTGGAAAATGTTGAAAACTTTGTGACAAAAGTCGTCTGGTACAGAGGCCTCAGAAAGTGTCTATATGTCGGAAAGGGTTGATAAAAACAGACACTTTATATTAGAGTCATTTCTGATAAAAGATGTGTGAAACAGTGCAGCAGCTTTTCATATAACCAACTTGAGCATGAAAAACATTTTTCTACATTGTTTGCTTTTTGTTTTAACAATTAAAAACAAATTGTCCTTTGTCTATATAATGTTGGTAATGACTTGGTGGTAATTGGGATCAGAGAAAGTGGTTAAGTGGCAGAAAGATTCAAACTAATATTCCCAGAACCTTTTTAACCTCTGTGACCTAAGATATTAATTTCAAAACCTGGATACTGCATAAAATAAGTCATAAACACAAGGCTTAGGGGATTTGTGTTACATTACAACATGTCTCTCCATTACCATCTACCAGTGATATCCTATTTTTAAAGTCATCTGCTTTGAAAATGTCTGGAGGAAGAAATTGCAATATCTTTTAATTTGTAAGAATGTTTCAAAATGAGCGTAATTTATCTCTTTTCAACAATAAATTCATTTCTGTATACATATGTACAAGTAATTTTTCATATTTAATAACTTTTCATATGATAATTTCAAGTGGATGACTTAATATTATCAAATGAGTTGATCAGTTAACACTTTCCAACATGCAATAACTTTGAAAAAGGTTTAGGCAAAACTATGTATGATCTCTATAAGTGAAAGTATTATTATTGAAAAGAGTTGAAATCATTGTGGCGAAAAGAGAAATTGCTCACTATGAGCAGCTTTTCCTTTTGCCACAATGTCTTCATAAGTGATCTGCTGCAGAGGCATCAGAAAGCGTCTGAATGTGGGTACTGGATAATGAACACTCAAGACTCAGTGAGGACTACACCAAATTCAACATGTCTATCCATTACTTACCATAGCATGATCCGGGGTAAACACACCATCAAAGGCAAACATTTTCGGAGCCATTGCTGCCTTCCTGTGGGCTACACTAGTAGCATATCCACTGCCCGCTGGGTCGTAGACAGTGACCTGCTTGTTTCTGGTGTCAATATGGAGGAAGGAGGATGACTGATCACCATGACTACCACCGGATATTATTCTTAGCATGACCTTGACCTGAAAATACAAATAATGTAAACATAACAATTTTTTTTAAACAAACATGATGAAGCTAAATGCATTTTAATCCTTTCCCTCATATAGACGCCTCTGCAGCAGACAGCTTTTGCCACAATGTTTTCCACTTTTAGTCATAGGCTATCCATTCAATTAAAGAACAAAATATGTTAAAAGACGTCTGCTGCAGATTTGTTGTATATGTGAAATCTGTCAAAATTATGTAGCTTCACTACCGTTTGACATTTTCGTCTGAAACTTGGGCACAGCAAAAATTATCATAGCAACTGCTCGTTTCTTTTTCTACCTGATTTTGGATCCTTCCAAATTGAAAACAAGCTCACAGAAATGATACAAAATCTTGATAAACAATGGTGCAATCTCAAGAGAGAGTGGAAAGGTATTGTGAGAAAAGTGAAAAATTGCTTATGATTTTCACCTCAATATTCAGTGTTTTAATATTGGAATGCTGTTTAAATGTCTCAAAAGTTTTCTGAATCACTGGGTACAGGATAAGAGGTCACAATATGAGGTAGATATTTTACACTGCTTTTTATATATTAAATCATCAACATCATTATGATAGATCTGATGACGTTCGGTCTAATTTTTGAAACAAGTTTTATTTTGTCACATTTTGAGATAAAATTTTCAGATCCAAAAAACATTGAATGTAAATATGACTGACTTGAAAAAGAAACTCAATTATTTTGTTTTCCTCAACCATCGGAATTTAAGAGGGAAAGAATAAATAAAACCTATCTCCTTGATAATATTTACATATGCAAGACTTGTTGTTCATTAATATTCTCCCCCACACTCAGCCAGGCAAAAGGTTTACAGCAGTTCCAGGGGACTCTAATTGTTCCATAATTTGTAAGAAACAACTTCCATATTGGAATTTAACACCCACAATCGTGACCACGCATTTTATGTTTCCTTATTGTGGTCTCCTAGTATTGTCCCATTTCATTAACCCTTGCCCACATATAGACACTTTCTGACGCCTCTGCAGCAGGAGTTTTGAAACCATTGTAACAAAAGGAGAAATTGCTCATTATGAGCAATTTATCCTTTTGCAACAATGGTTTCAACTTTATTTAATATTTAAATTCATTTTTTATAGAGAATTTTCACGTTTAGCAATATGTTTTCAAAGTCGTCTGCAGATATATTGTATGTGGAAAAGGGTTAAAACAACCTATGGCTACTTTGAAAATTCTATGCTATGAGTCTTTATCAACTGATTCTCTCATAAAAAAGACATTTGACACCTTAGCACGAAAACTTAATGTGAGATATGCACAACAATGAAATCTGAAGAAGGATGCTAAGAAAGTGCCTCTGAAAAAGTAGGGGCATAAAACATACTTAATCTCAAACATTTCCTGAAGACTTTATTAGTGGTAACAAGCTAGCTGAAATTACATAAAAATTTAAGAGGGGCAAAGATCACCAGTTCCAGGTTGGAATAGGACCCACTACTTAAATCCTCTTTACCCTTACCCACATACAATAAATCTGCAGCAGACGACTTTGAAATTATCAAGTCCAAAATAAAGAAAATCTTTATAAATGATATGATGATTTCAACTCTATTCAATAATCATACTAAGTGGCAAATGGGAAAATTGCTCATAATGAGCAATTTCTCCATTTCCCACTTTCATTTCAAAAGTCGTCTGCTTCAGGGGCGTCAGAAAGCAACTACATGAGGAAAAGGGTTAAAAATAGAGTTATTGAAAAAACTAGTTAAGGAGTCCATCCATCATGGTGGATATAAATCTATCAGGACCATTAAAACCCAATCAGATATTACTGAAACCATTCCTCTTTCATAATGAATCTCTTGCTTAATAACTTTGGCAGAACAGCTTTACCTTTCCAGAATTACAGTATCCTTTATAACTTATTGACCAAACACATTAGCCTGTAATGCAGGTGTAAGTCTCCCTTACAAAATTGCGGTAACTCGAAACAAAATTGTCTCGGGGAGAAGATTCTTTTGAGAACCTACAACATATGTTTAAGGGTGCAATAAAGTTTTAGAAAGCGAGACATGGTGATTTATCCGATGCTTTGGAAATCTTTTAACCTTTTCCCACTTGTAGGCAAATTTGGCTCATCTGCAGCAGACACATTCTGGAAATCAGTGTTCTAATATAATATATAAACGGCTTGTTATAATCAATTTCTAAATCTTGCCAAAATGTTTTTCAACTCCATTCAATAATTAGTCTTTCATTAAGAAAGAGAATTTCGAAAACTTTGACTTGATATTTTTATTTTTTAAAGTTGTCTGCTGCAGAATTTTTGTATGTGGGCTGCAGATTTGTTGCTTGCAGGAAAGGGTAACCGGTAGCTATTTATATCTGAAAACATTTTTGAATCAGATTAAACATTTTTTTGCCACAATGTTTTCAATAATTGTCTGCTGCAAATGAGTGTACATGTTGGAAAATGTTAACCAAAAAGTGTCTTCTCTAAGAAAGCATAACTTTAGTTCCAACCATGTTCACATTAATATTGTTTATGTTATGGACAAAACTGATGTTTATCTTTAGAACCAATAATTTCTTTTTAACTGTCCCATCATTTTATGAGTCATTAAGCGCAACTTGAAAAACTGCAGGGACATGCACAACATATCGCTGTATCTTTTTAATCCTTTCCTGCATACAACAAGTCTGTAGGATACAACTTTAAAATCATCTACATGTCTAAGTAAAAATGCGGAAAATCTCTATAAATGAAAGTATATTTATTGAAAAGAGTTCAAATAATTGTGGAAGACCTAAATATTGCTCATAAAGAGAATTTAATCCTTTTGCCAAAATGTTTTTAAAAAGGGCATGAAAGCAAGATATAATGCTTTTACATCATAATATCGGCCCTTTCATCTCTGCAGCAGACACCTCTTGAATAGCATGTATGATAAGTTGGTAATTCTCATAGGTCTTCTTCCGCTCAAAATGAGGAAGTTTGCCTTTGCCCTGGGACAATAACTACAAAATAGTATCAGGATATAACATCCCTTTTTCTCAGATATTTCCAAAGCAGCCGACATCATATATTGCCAAAAAGTTTAACCCTTTCCCTCAAACAGATCTATTTTGTCAACCGAGACTGCAGCAGACAACTTTTGAAATCATTGTGACAAAAGAAGAAATTTCTCAAAATAAGCAATTTCTCCTTGTAGTCCCAGTTTTCAGTTTTATTCAATAATTATATTTTCTATGTATTGCCGAGGATGTAGATAAGTTATCTACGTCACTGGTATTGCCTAGAATTTTTTAAAGTTGTCTGCTGCGGACTTGTTGTGTGTGGGAAGAGGGTTAACCCTTTCCCCATATAGACGCTTTCTGACGCCTCTGCAGCAGACGGCTTTTTGAAAACATAGTGACAAAAGAAGAAATTGCACAAAACGTGCAATTTCTCCTTTTGTCACAATGTTTTCCACTTTTAGTCATAGGTTATCCATTCAATTATAGAGATTTTCTATGTTTTGACAAAATATGTTCAAAGTCGTCTGCTGCAGATTTGTCGTATGTGGGAAAGGGTTAAACAATTTCTCTGTATTGATCAGACGTTAAATATATAGCAGATCTTTGCGCAGACAGTGATCGATCTAATGGAATAAAAGTTATCAACAAAACATTCAGTGACGCAAAAATTCCATCAGAATCCAGATATACTGAAAAACAGTATAAAAGCTGTGAAATCATTTTGAGGGCTTCTCCATATCGTCTGTTTATTATTGTTACTTAAATCTGTTTATTTAACTTGGGCAGAAAAACAGATAATCTGTTGTTTTGTAATCAATTCTCCTGCTCTAAAAGTGTGCATCCTGTATCCAGTAACAGACAGACAACACAAGTCTTCATGGCCGTTTTAGTGCTCATCATGCTAGACCAGAAACAAGGTATCTAACTGGTTTGATCCCTAGCCTCGGCTGTCATTCTTGAGCTTGGTTCTTAATTTGCAGCAAAGCACATTTTTCAAGATTGCAGTGCAAAAACTCTGATGTTGACTTGAAATAATTTAGACATTGTGGAAAAGGAGAAATTAGTCATTTAAGGAGCAACTTCTGCTTTTCCTGAAAATGTTAATGACTGGTCCATCTCAAAGTAAACTTCAAATTTTCTAGAAGTTACATTCCTCTATTTGAATGTTTCAAAGCAAATGACTCTACCCTCCTATCAGCTGAATTGGTTAACCCTTTCCCTCATACTACAATTATGCAGCAGACGACTTTGAACATATTTTGTCAAAAAATAGAAAATCTCTATAATTGAATGGATAACCTATGACAAAAAGTGGAAAACATTATGGCAAAAGGAGAAATTGCACGTTTTGTGCAATTTCTTCTTTTGTCACTATATGTTTTCAAAAAGTCATCTGCTGCAGAGGCGTCAGAAAGCGTCTATATGAGGGAAAGGGTTAACAACCAAAGATGTTGGACAAGTGTCATTACCAAGTGCACAAAGGACTGGCTGATCTTGATTTTGTTATGTTTTTCAAAATACTGAATACATTGACTGAAATGAGTCACGTTGTGTCAGGCAATTTGGGGTCTACTTGCCACTCGCGTGTTTGGTCGCGTGTTTGGTATCATTTATTTAACCCTTTCCCATATATAGACACTTTCTGATGCCTCTGCAGCAGACAGCTTTTTAAAAACATGGTCAACTCTATTCAATTATTGTACTTTCATTTAAAGGGATTTTCCATATTTGTTCAGGTATGTTTTCAAAAGTCGTCTGCTGCGTATTTGTTGTATGTGGGAAAAGTGTTCAGATTACATTGGTGAATAACTAATGCTGCTAATCTTGTACCTTTTTGTCAGAAGATGTGTTAACCCTTTCCCTCATATAGACGCTTTCTGACGCCTCTGCAGCAGACAGCTTTTTGAAAACATAGTGACAAAAGAAGAAATTGCACAAAACGTGCAATTTCTTCTTTTGCCACAATGTTTTCCACTTTATGTCATAGGTTATCCATTCAATTATGGAGATTTTCTATTTTTTGACAAAATACGTTCAAAGTCGTCTGCTGCAGAATTGTCGTATGAGGGAAAGGGTTAAGGTCTATTTAACAAATACACGGAGAAGACAGTGAAGACTCTGATGAGACTGTATATACATAACCTCACTCTTCAGTGTTTGCAGGATGCAATAGGATACGTAATATACAGACGAAGCACTTAGAATATTATTTTACTAAACACTATTTCATGCCCACAATAAAAGTTTTTCTCCAATCAAGGGTTTCACAAAAACAGACCCCTCTCCATTCCAGAGTATACAAGCAGTGTCTTGTTTACAGGGAAAGTTAACAGGTTTTTAATTCAATAAGGCTTCTACTATTGAATTTCCAGACTGACAAGTGGTCCAGTCCCTCGTTGATATTTCATGGAGTAAAAATCAGCATTTCAGTCCGAGGTCCAGATAAGGAGGCGTATACAGCTTTTCCCCCCACAATATCTCTCTTATCATCCAACAAAACCCTATGATTTAGGTACTCAAAAGAATCGTCTCAATGAGACGATTATTTTGAGTACCCACAACATAGGGTTTACAGTAAAATTAGGATTTGAAAACATGCAAAATGCGCTCTATCTAGAGCTCTGTTTCAGGGGCATATGATACAAGAAATAAACACGGAATTTTCTCAAAATATCACGTTTTTGCACCAATTTTCTTTTCATAGGAGGCCATTGGAATTGCCTCAGAGAAACGATTCAAATGATTACCTACAATATAGGTTATTGATTAAAATACAGTAAAACAACCATCCGAAACATCTTAAATATCTAGGGCTTTAATATGATACTAATCTCTAAAATCCATATTCGGATATCAGAATTAATTCCACAGTAGCGTAAATGAAGCAAATTCGGCATTTAGGATAGCAGTAATAGACTGTGTTGGACACCTTTACTTTTATCAGCATTTTTGCCTTTTATGGGAGTTGGTATTGATTTCCCATTAATTCTTGAAAATTTGTTGATCCAGCACTCAGAGTGCTTGCATAGGAAATATTGTGTATGGCTATATTGTTCATTTTACAGCTCTTCAAAGGAATTCAGAGAAAGAGCACTCATAACATTGAACCATAGAATTCACAGCATCAGAAATATAGAATTACCCAGAGGACATTTAAATTGTCTTTAACACTTTGCAATGTCCCATTAACCCAGATGCAGCTTTCAATTGACTTTTTCTGAAAATACAATTTTTTTTAAAAATCATAACTAGAAAAACAAACTGAACTATTATTCAAACAATCCAATTTGAGCATCAATGGTTTTAATCCTTTCCCTGGCATAAAGCTGCACAGCAGACTACTTTTAAAAAATTGTGGAGGAAGTATAAATTGCTCAAAACAGGAAGTTTCTTAATTTTCATAAACGGTTACAAATTTACTTCATTTCCAAATTATACTTACAATTTTTTCATTTATTTCTTATCCCTTTCCCACATGCAACAAATAAGCAGCAGATGTCTTTGAAAAACATTTAGGCATGATTATGGAAAATCTCTAAAACGGAAAGTTTAATCATTAGATGAGTAATGTCTTCTTATGCCACAATGGTTTCAAAAGTCGTCTATTGCAGTAAAATCAGAAATCTTCAACATCTGGGAAAGGAATAAGACATAATCAAACCAGACAACTCTTAAAAGATTAAACCTTTTCTCGCATACAAAGGCATGGTGATGCATGTTTGGAACAGATGATTTTTGAAAACATTGGGGACAAGAGCTCCAAATGTCACAAAAGACGCCCGTCCTGATTTTACGAGACCAAGTATAGTGATAATTGGTTGAACGTCATCCAAACTTAGAGAGCGGACACTGTTAGTACAGTTTTGGCCATTTCGAGGGACATAATTGTGTAGTGACTAAGATAACGTTGTAAGTTATCAAACCTGACCAAGATATTCTGCCCATCAACATATTGTCTAAATTTGGTGATGATCGGATAAAGGCTTCACAAGTTATTTAGCTGACAAGACCAATTTTAGGTAATTTCTATAATTAAAGAGCGATAACTCTCAATTGACTAAAGCGATATGGCTAGTTATCGAACTTGTCCGAGATATTATGCCAATACACATTCTGACTAATTTGGTGATGATTGGACAAAGGCTTCTAAAGAAATTGAGCTGACAAGATCAATTTTGGATAATTTCTATAATTAAAGGGCGATAACTCTCGATTGACTACAGCGATATGGCATCGAACTTGTCCGAGATATTATCCCAATACACATTCTGACTAGATTTGGTGATGATTGGACTAAGGCTTCTAAAGTAATTTAGCTGACAACAAACTGGACGCCGCCCATCCGCTTGTACGCCGCAGGTAAAACTATAATACGATCCGTTTTTTCAAAACGCCCACTCAAAAAGAGCATATCGAATATGAAACTATGCCATCAGTTAGCCAGGGTAAACAGAATGATATAGTGACTGGTACCAAATAGATGTTTACCATGGTACAAGTCATTATTTTCATCATCAAGTTAATGAATTTCCATATAAAAGTTTCTATATAGATCATTGTACTCTACATTACACCCAAGAGGTTAGCCCAATCAGTCATTGAGACTGAAGCAACAAATTCAGCCCTGTTACTAGAAAACCTACCTTTAACCCTTTCCCTCATACGACAATTCTGCAGCAAAACATAGAAAATCTCCATAATTGAATGGATAACCTATGACAAAAAGTGGAAAACATTGTGGCAAAAGGAGAAATTGCACGTTTTGTGCAATTTCTTCTTTTGTCACTATGTTTTTCAAAAAGCCGTCTGCTGCAGAGGCGTCAGAAAGCATCTATATTAGGGAAAGGGTTAAGGCTCTCCTAACAAATAGTGAATCCATGTTTGAATTCAGTTAATGCACAATGCGATCACAACATGAGTTGCCTGCCAGAATTTTTAAGTGTGAAAGATAATAAGACAGGACTGGTGAACAGACAGATTGACCCTTTCCCACATACAACAACCCTGCAGGAGACGACTTTGAAATTATCAAGGTTAAAATATACAAAATATCTATAAAAGAAAGTATGATTATTGAATCGAGTTGAAATCATTGTGGCAATAGGAGAAATTGTTCATTCCCCGCTGTAGCTTTTCCGGGGAGACTTACCAAATTCCATGGAAAATCCCCGGAGTATTCGGACAACTTTCCAGGGATAATCTGACACTTTCCATGGAAATTCCAGGAAATTTATGTGGAAAACCCGGAAATTCCATGGACAACCTGGAAAAGTTTCATGGAAACCCCGGAAAAGTTCCATGGACACCCCGGAACGGTTCCATGTACATGCTGGAATGGTTCCGGGACCCCGGAGTATTCGGGCACATTTCCAGCATTTCCGCATTTTAACATTAAATTCCTTGGTTTTTTCCATGGTTTTTCCATGGTTTCCGTGTATTTTCCGTGTATTTTTGTATTTTCTGTTATGAGTCCCCGGAAAAGCTACAGCCGGGATATGAGCGATTTCGCCTTTTACCACAATGATTTCAAAAGTCATCTGCTGCATGGCGTCAGAAAGTGTCTGTATGTGGGAAAGGGTTAAAGTTGATCCCTTGTTGCCACCCTGCCAAGACTGGGAACACAAAAACAGGCATGATCTTCAAAAATTCCCCCAAAAAGGTATCACCGATGCTTTACTTTTATCTAATTTACACATGGAACTCTAGACTTGAAGCTAGTCTAAAAATGAATTAATTCATTATGAAGAATTTCCAAGAACCTTAACTCTTACCCAAATAAAACAAATCTTCAAATGACACTGTTAATTAAACTATCTAGACCAATATATTGAAAACGAATATAAAATTAAAATGCACCTGTATGATGTAAATTTAAGTTTTCCGGAAGGATTAGGTAAAAAGTTATTATGTACAGAACTTCAATGCAACTTGAGCTGAATTGCCACTTTAGTTCACTTAATTGAATTTAAGATTATTTAAAAGGCGCATCCATCTAGAAAGTCTGAATAACAGAATGGTGAAATGTTCCTAATGAGCTAATGTTTTTAAATAATGAAGACCTACAATCACTTTAGGTCTAGCCAGAGATAATATAACATATTTTGTAAAAATGAAGTAAGAACCAAGTCCCATTAGTCTATGGATAATTCTTGTAATAGGTTCTTATTTGTTGGTGGGATAGACAACACAATCACAAGCCTAGATGATAAAATACACCTCAAAACTTAGCTCGGGATAATAATATTTTCCCCAAAGATAATGAAAGAAGGCAAACTTTCATGCATCAGTAGCAGATGGGGTTTGAAAACATTGTGGCAAAAGTTTAAATTTGTCATACTAAATTCAAATATCATATATTCATTTATAGAGATTTTTCTTTTTTTGCGTAGATAATTTTCTAAGTCATCTGCTGTAGATTTCTTATATATATGTGAAGCAAGTTTCAACAGGAGCCCACAGGGACTCCTGTTTTTCAATCACAAAACAGAACTTGCACAAACTGTAGGGAAAAATACACAAGATTAATACCAATCTCATGGAAGACATACTAGGGACAGTCAGTTTTGACCATGAAGCCAGAACTTTCTTGTTAGAAAAAATCTTGTCAACAATTAACCTTATATGAAGTTTTCCAATGTTTTTATATTAATTATTCGACTGCAAAGGCACCACAAGCTGTCATATTAATCTGATAGAGCAGTACCAGGAACAGTTAGTTTGGACCATGAAGCAAGCACTTTCTTCATAGAAAATTCTTATCAACGGTTAACCGTGATTAACAGCTTTTTCCTTTTCCAGAATGTTTTCACTTAAAGTCTTCGACTGCAATTTTTAAGGCCCCAAAAGTTGTAATATTAATTATAGAGCAGATTAAGGGTTTCACTATTTCCTAATTGTGGGTGGTATTAGACAATACAATAAAACAAGAACAATTCTACATCATATTATTTTAGGGCCATAAACATGTTTTCCCATCTGATTGTGTATCGCCCCACCTTGGTTGGTTACCCAAATATACATGGGTATAATTAACACTTTTACAACCTTCATTAATTACAATGTAAACTGTTTTCATTGTACCTGAAAACATTTACAGCAACTATTCTGGTTAACCCTTTCCCACATGTAGACGCTTTCTAACGCCTTTGAAGCAGACGACATTTGAAATCATAGTGGCAAGTGGAGAAATTGCTCATTATAAGAAATTTCTCCAATAGCCATTATGATTTCAACTCTATTCATAATGATTTCAACTCTATTCAATAATCATACTATCATTTATAGGGATTTTCTATACTTGATAATTTCAATGTCGTCTGCTGCAGATTAATTGTATGTGGGAAAGGGTTAATGGAATGGCATGAAATACCCCATCTAATGTAACCGCTTTATTTAACTGTGGTAAACACACTTATAGCTAATAATACTTTTTTGAGAAAATGTAAGGCAAAAACAGAATAATATAACATTAGGATAGGCAATCTTGAAATCCACATGTAACATGTGAACACATGAAGGCTCGGATACATTGCTTTACCCTTTCCCACTTGCCATCACATTTTTACTCACTTGAAGCAAAATACTTTTTAATTGTTTCCATGTGTTTGCCCAGATGATTTTCACTGTCATCTGTGGCAGATATATTGTATGTAGGAAATGATTAAAAGGCCAATGGATTGCTGCAGCACTGTTTGGCTGTAATGTACTTTGGTGAAGAGAACAAGTGGATTTGTTGTTATTAAAATTAAACCCTCATTCCTCAAATACTCCTGATAGAGCAGGTCAAGCCTTAAATCACATTTTAATCACATTATGAACTAATTTATGCCCATGGTTTATCCCATAACCATAACACAATTTATTACCATCACAACATTTTGACAAAATACATAAAACCTAACAGATCCAAGCAGCCCCTGGCCTGTCTAGAGTCAAACAGAGGTGACCCTTAACTAAAAGGATTCCATTGGGGTCCAGCAACTATATTTGTAGTATGTTAAAAAATCACGTAATGTTGTAATGACCGAGACAAATCATGTGACAATTCTGTGACAATAATTTTGCCTCAGCCACTGATGCAACATGAATTATCTATTTATACTCGGTCTACCCAAACCATATGTTGTGGTTAGGTTACAATATTTTGCAAAGTAAAATCTTTATTTCCATCAGTAAAAGAGTGAAGAAAACCTTCCCACAAACCATGAAATTGTATTATAGCCATATAGCCTGTTTACCACATACCACAACATAGAACCAGGCGTAGGAATACCCACACGGTCTTGAGGAACACAATCTGGCGGCCAGAGCACCACCTTTGGTGAACTAATTAGATTTACTGAGAACAAATTTTACCTTTTAGTGTCACCTATTAACAAATATTAGCCCTTTCCCACATCAAAACACATTCTGACGTGGCAGCAGAAGACAACTTTTGAAAACATTGTGGCAAATGAAATATTGCCTCTCATTACTTAGTAAAAATGTTTTGCCAAAATGTTTTAAACTGTATTCAAAAATGATATTTTCATTTATATAGATTAACAGAATTTCCATATTCTTTGCCTCGATGTTTTTTGAAGTCTTCTGTTGCAAATTTGCTGTATGTGAGAAAGGGTCAGTTGAACAAGACTTTACCTGTCCCTTGTAATAACTTACCACACGAATCACAGCTGTCATCTCAACAGGGGAGGTAATGCATTAATTTCTGTCTGAGCATGCCATTAGGTCCACACATTGTTTGATATATATTTATATTTCGGCTTTTAGTTTTTGTAATTATCTATTTAGGTGACCCAATTTTATTGTTGACATTTTGCTGTATTAGTATCTATAGACATGATTATTTGTAGAGCATGTGTTTCTGGACACAATGCAAAGCATTTCTTATTTTTCTAAAAACCTGGTTTTATGCTACTCTTTCATCAATGTTTCAGTTATAACACACCATTCTTAAGTAAGTTGCCATTGGGTAAGTTGCGAATTCGTAACCATTGCAAATTATGTCCGAGATTTCTACAGATCTGACAATATGCAAATTTAGCCAATGATTAAAAGTATATATGATTATACATTAATGGTCTTTACTAATTTGTTACAGGTAGACTGCATTCTACCTTGAGTGTTGAAAACTCAATGGTACACACCAGTTACGCATAATAGTTTTTAATAAGTTGTTTGAACAATTTAGCTTGTTAATGCCTGTACTAGTACCCGGTGAAATTATTTTGTTAATTTTGTCTCTATTTCACAACTTACGGCTGACAAGTGACAACCTTAAAGTATTAAAAAAAAGTACATTTCCATTGCATGTGCTTTCGATCAGTGTGATAACAATGTTGCGCTGTTTCTGATATTTGACGCAAATTAATGAATACGCAAATTTAAAAAAAAGGCTGAAAAATGACCTTTGCAAATTCAAAGTGTTTTACAGTAACCCGGCTGGATATCACACCTGCAACCTCCCTCACATGAGACGAGCACTCTACCACTTCATCACTTAGGTGCTCAAAAACTTCCTTCCTTTCCTGAAGGGACTTATCAAACCAAAGACCTATGGCGTCTAATTTTTTTGTAAATCCAATTAGTTTGTCTGTGAATCAAAGAAAAACGTCAATTGATTCATTACATGATGCTATTTTAAGAGACATCTGACTCGAAGGTATCTCATTTTTTTTCTTAAATGTTGGGAGAAAATATTTTTATACAGAATTGAAAATTTTACAAGGAAATGAAATGCTGTTCATTATGATAAATTTCTTCTTTGCCCATTTTTCTTAAAAAGTCTTCCGAAGTATGTAAATGCATCAAAAGTTGTGCCATATCAGCAATTATTATTATTCTGTTCAAAAATAAATTTTCTACCTGCAACCTTTTTATAAAATTATTGATTTGTTCATATTTTTGTTAAAAATAGGTTTTATGCAAGAATCATTGAAACACATTTTCATTCATAATAAAAAAAACTTTGCACATCTGATACCGTTTTCTTTGAACTTGCCAAAGAAAATGCCCACAAGGGAAACAGGTTAAACATCAATCTACATGCTTTCAAGTTAAAATGATCACATGACAAAAACATTCAACTATCCATACGATTAAAGCAAACAGAAAAGACAAAGGTTCTTTGATACCAATTACATAAGTTATTAATGAATTACTCCAGGAAAAGTATAAATTTGCATAATTGAATGTATATTTCCAGCATTATAACCCTTTCCCTGATACGACAATGCTGCAGCAGACGACTTTAAACTTATTTTGTCAAAATATAGAAAATCTCCATAATTGAATGGATAACCTATGACTAAAAGTGGAAAACATTGTGGCAAAAGGAGAAATTGCACGTTCTGTGCAATTTCTTCTTTTGTCACTATGTTTTCAAAACGCTGTCTGCTGCAGAGGCGTCAGAAAGCGTCTATATGAGGGAAAGGGTTAATTAAAGAGAGCATGATCTGTATTAATCAAAATTACTTATCTTTCATTAATAACACTTTAAGGTTAATATGTAATATTTACCATTTCCCTGATGCAGCCATTGCATTTGAAATCATTGCAACTGAAGGCATTTGAAAACATTTAGGAAAGAGCAAAAATTGTTTAAAGAGAACAAATTCATCCAAGGTGTAACTATTGAAGGACTTGAAAACATTGTGGCAAATGAAATGTCGAAATTGCTCATTATGGTTTTGAGCTTAACAGCATATTTCATGTCATTGAATTCACATCAATCTTCCATCCAAGAGAATCAACCATTCAAACAAAATGATTCTGGAATGTATAAAGAAGTTGTAAGTAAATTGAAAAAAATATTTTCTTTTAATCCTTTCCAACATACAGCAAAACTGCAGCAGACGACTTTGAAATCTCGTTGGCACAATTATGGAAAGTTTCTAAGAATGAGATAGAATATTGAACAGAGTTGAAAACATTGTGGCAAAAGAAGAAATTGCTTGTTTTGAGCAATTTCTCCTTTAGTCGCGATGTTTTCAAAAGTTCTGCAGTGGTGTCTGTATGTGGGAAACAGTTAAGAGTAATCTCCCTTCCAATTCACCTGGGTGATGACACTTTGATGGAAGGTGAAGTCTAATTAACCTTGGCACCAAACCCCTTACTTTCTCGTAAAACCCATTCTTCCTGCCCAATATACTCTCATTTATAATGTGGAAAATGTGATTTAATGGTCCACAATATCTTGGGTATTTTAACCACTAGGATCACTCAAGACTTGCTCGCATATATCAACAAAACATGCAGCACTTTTGTCTTATGTCTTATTGACCTCAGTGTTCATGGTGATATTGGAATCTTTCAAATTGAAAGAATCTTGAGCATACCAAAAAGAAGAAGAAAATACATAATTACAAGCTTCAAACTCGGTTTCATTGTCTCATTTAAAATTCATTCGAGTTCCCACAACATTGGGTTTAACAGGACATTAACTCTTTCCCCCATACGACAATTCTGCAGCAGACGACTTTGAACATATTTTGTCAAAAAATAGAAAATCTTTATAATTGAATGGATAACCTATGACTAAAAGTGGAAAATCATTGTGGCAAAAGGGGAAATTGCTTGTTTTGAGCAATTTCTTCTTTTGTCACTATATGTCTTCAAAAAGTCGTCTGCTGCAGAGGCATCAGAAAGCGTCTATATGAGGGAAAGGGTTAAGAGAGATATTGTGGATTTAATACACAATTACCCCCACTTTAATTTTCTATAGGCTCCGAGAACGTCTTTACCATTTCCCTCATACAGCAAATCTGCAGCAGACGACTGAAATTTGAAATCACCCAGACTAAAATATGGAAAATCTCTATAAATAAAAGTTTAATTATTGAAATGGATGAAATTATTGTGGTAAAAGGAGAAAATTGGCAACTTCTACTTTTGTCACAGTGTTGTCAAAAGTCGTCTGCAGCAGATGCATCAGAAAGCATCTATATGTGGGAAAGTCTTCAGGAAGCAATTTATTTCAATAAATGCTGCACATCTCAAAAACTGACAACATTTCTGAGGTCAATTTAATTGTTTTGAAAATCCAACCATTTAAGTCCCTGGAAAATGTTTTATTGCCTAAACCCTGAATAAAACATGACATTTTGTCAGAGTTTCTCTTGGAAATTCAACTTTACACAGGAAATCTAGTCTTAGCACTGGTGCATTGTGGGTTTTTACAGATCGGCTCACAGGAGCCAATTTGAATTAAATAGTAATTTTGGAATTAGTTTAAGGAATGATTTATAGGAAGTAATCCAACTTTTTCTCACTCTGGGTTTCAAGCTCTATGAATTAGGTTAAAAATGAGTTTTGATCATTTCCGATATTTTAGATTATATATGATGATCACTCAGGTCTAGATAAAAAGGGGTAAACATGTTCTCTTTCCCCCCCACCCCGAGTCTGTCTTTTTCAACCCTCCCCTGTGAAATGTTGTTCTTGAAATTATGAACTTTTCATGCCACTGATGAACTGTTCATGAACTGTCATTAAATAGTTCTTAATCACAGTTCAAGAACTTTAGTTCATGAACAGTAAGGCAAACTTGTTTGTGAACTGTTCAAGAACTGAAGAAGAACATGGCAAATTCTTAACAAGTTCATACACATCTGTCAAGTGTAATTCAAGTACTTTTAATGAACCCTATAAGTTCTTATTCTGTTCTTGAATAGTAAGTTTAATATAAATATATCACTGATTTTAAAATAATATTTAATTAAATTACAATGACTTTTTAACTCAGTGTGAATCACTTAAACTACCATTCTGAAAAGAGAAATAAGAACATTTATAGATCACTTCTAGAACACTTCTAGAACACTTCTAGAACCAAAGAAGTTCTTATAAATGTATTATAGTGAAAACTTTTGAAATCTTCTTGTCAAAAGTAAAGGCCCTAGTGAAAAACATTAATGCAATTCCAGTGAAATTTCATTGGTACCTGCTATGTTACTGGAATACCAGTAGAATAACCAAAAATACCACTGGAACTGAACTTGAATTTGAAATATACCAAGGGAGTTAACTCTAGCATAAAACACAGGAACTCTTCAAAAAGAAGTAAGTAATGTTTATTAAATTAGCAAATTGTATTGTGCTATGTCATAAACAATATGTTTCTATTGATGATTTATTTAAGTATCACATTGCCACATGTGAAAGAAGCCAATTGTCTTCATATAAAAAATATTTTTATAGAATTCTGGTTCAGCTATGTTTCAATGAACCAGAATATTTTCTGTACAGAATCTGCACAGGCTTTCTGTATTTTCTTCTGTACAGAATCTGGTTCTTAGGTTCACCCAGACTATTTCATACACTGGTTACCACCCAATTGAACATGAACTGTTCATAAATAGTAGTTCTTGAACTGTTCATGAACGATAGTTATTGAACTGTTCATGAACAATCCATGAAGAGAAAATGGCACAATGAATTTGCACTGGAAAAAGTTCTTGAACAGTTCATGTTTAAACAAAAAATAAAGAATATTTCATGAATTTTCAGTTCTTGAACAATTCATGAACTTTTTAATGACAATGTTTCCTGAATGTGTCATGAACTGTTCATGACCTGTTCATGAACTACATATTTAAGAACTTGTGCCATTTAATCTTCATATACATCCCATGAACTGTTCATGAACCAGGTACCTGAACTTTGCATGAATTATACAAGAACTATTCATGAACAGTAATAATTCATTTCACAGGGGTCCCTTTCCAACATGCAACAAATCTGCAGCAGACGACTTTGAACAATTATTGACCAAAATATGAAACGGCTCTATTAATGAAATTATAATTGCTGAATGAAGTTGAAAACATTGTGGCCAATGGAGAAATTGCTTGTTTTGACCAATTTCTCCTTTTGTCAAAATGTTTTCAAAAGTCATCTACTGCAGAGGAGTCAGAAAAGGTCTTTTATATGTGGGAAAGGTTAACAAATAAACCCTGTATTACTGACTAAACAAAACTGTCTCCATGAGATTATTAGTCGCCGGGCAGAAGCCCGCGACTTCTATTTTTAATAGCTTTTCGGAAATCACATGGGAGGGCGGCTTATTATTAGAAAGAAACAAATCTAGATGATTTGAACATATTACAATTGTGGTTGTTTACGAACACTAATAAATGACACATCTAAAATGAAATAAATATTCCGATTTTTTAATGTTTGCATTTTTTTTTATTTCACTCGCATTTAAGTTTTTTGTCTTATTTACGAAGACAAAAGTGGTCCCTTCAAGACGTGAACCAACACCCCCTAATGCAGACTCTTATGTGTCATCATTGAGGTCAATTTCGGATTCTCCTTTTAATAGCAATTTTAACTTACTAAATGTTGTTTTCATGTTCAAAGAGATGTCTTGATTTGTGTAGAATTCATTTAATAATGTTAATCCATGAATATCTAAAGTAGGAACTGTTTCTAAGCTAAATATAGACCCTATTCTGTTGTGTAGGTTCGTGACCTTTAACATCGATTTTCGCGCATGCGCATTTCGATATGAAAAAGCGAGTGATATTATTTTATTTTAGACAAGTACAAGACGAATGTTTGACGCAAAGCGTCAAAGAGAAGCCGCAATATTTCGTTGTACATGTAGAAATAAGAAAAAAAGAACATTTTTAAATCCACAAACAATAGAACAATTTAAACTGTAGACGGTAATGCCGATATATTTCTCCTTTTGAAGACTTTTGTTTTCTTCAAATTACCTCCCTTTAAAGCAATACCAGGATATTTACCTTGTGATTCGAATAAGATTGACAAACATTGAAATTATATGAATGAATACTATTAGTTAAATAAGTAACAACAGCAAAATTAAATTTAAGCCAAGATAAATGTGTACACATTTCGTTAATTTTTTATAGATACCCTAATGTAGGTATGAATATAAAATTTATAAGTAAATGTTTTCATTTCAACGTTCCTAATGTTTGAATAGACTAAGGAAAGTCAAGAATACATAAATAAATCAATGTAGTCTTTTCCGGCGACATTGATGCCTTGCATCAACTTTCTCTTGTTCTTTTAGAGAACCCACAATATTGGGTCTAAGGTTAAAATACAGGTTTTAGAATAAGATATTCACCCCTTGAGAAAAAAGGAAATCCAAAGTTTTCTTTCCCTATAATTCACAGAAATTTTCAGTGAAAAATTATGAATCTTATATTCATCAATTCTACCAGTATTGGTAATTTAGGCAAGATAGCCAGTTGCTGCTTTTTCTCATGTTGGTCAGCAGGACAGGTGCATTCAAGAATATTTGGTCTTAACCCTTTCCCTCATACGACATTTCTGCAGCAGATGACTTTGAACGTATTTTGTCAAAACATAATCTCCATAATTGAATGGATAACCTATGAGAAAAAGTGGAAAACATTGTGGCAAAAGAAGAAATTGCATGTTTTGTGCAATTTCTTCTTTTGTCACTATGTTTTCAAAAAGCCGTCTGCTGCAGAGGCGTCAGAAAGCGTCTATATGAGGGAAAGGGTTAAGGTTAATCTCTTTCACAAACACAGACACATGATGACGCATCTGCAGAATGCAAATCTTTAGATCATTGTGGCATTCTATTGTCCACATCAGTTGCAACAGAAGTCTTTAGCATGTATACTGTATTCAATATGAATAAGATAAGAAAGGATGTTCTATGACAATGAAATCCATTCATTTATATCTAATTTATAACTCATGTAACCCTTTCCCAAACATGTCTGAAGCAGACAACTGAAAACATTGAGAAAAAAAAAATCTGAAGGAAAATATAACAATTGAAAAGAATAGAAAAGAAAAAGTTGCGATAACTCCTTTTTCTAAAGTGATTTCAAGATTTGGCTGCTGATGATACCTCAAAATGCATCTGCATGTAGGAAAGGGGTAAGTATGAGTAATTTGGTGTTTCTATAACAGTCTGAATCATACAAATGTTCTTTATGAACTTTTCTGAGATAACCCTCAGAACTTGCAATCTAATAAACTACTGAATAGACTCATTACCCAATATACCATCATCTTTGACTTAGGGCTCTTCCATTGCAAAAATGGAAAACTTTGGTGTAATTCTAATACACATTAGGATGTGTTGTGTAAAAACATTCTCTTCAAATGACATCAGCTTCAGGTGTGATAAAACATTGTAGAAAAAAGAGAATTTGTACAATGAGTTAATTCTCCTAAATTTCTTTAACCCTTTCCCTCATATGACAAATCTGCAGCAGACGACTTTGAACGTATTTTGTCAAAACATAGAAAATCTCCATAATTGAATGGATAACCTATGACAAAAAGTGGAAAACATTGTGGCAAAAGGAGAAATTGCATGTTTTGTGCAATTTCTTCTTTTGTCACTATGTTTTCAAAAAGCCGTCTGCTGCAGAGGCGTCAGAAAGCATCTATATGTGGTAAAAGGGGGGTTAAGAGTTTGATTCTCTGAGAGAATAGATTAATGTTTCCTTTTGCACCTGGAAATCTGAATCATTTAATTCCAAAATATCATGAAATATGTAACAGTACTATGCAGGGTATTACATTGCCTCTACGTGAACCTAAAGGCATCATGTTAATGACAACATTTGAAGCCGAAAGCATGTAATACATGCAGTTTCAAAGTTGAAACAGTTTTGAATAGAAACCCCTATAAAATATAGTATTACACATATGAAATCAATAAAATTGCATTAACCCTTTCTCCCATATGCATCACTGTGAGACACATATATAAAAAGAAAAGAAGAAAATGCTCCTTTTAAGAGCAATTTCTCCTTTAGCTACAATTGATTGTTCAGTGTTTTACGCCGCTTTCAACAATATTTCAGTTATATCACTGCGTTTCCTTAGTAAGTTACAAGTACTACTGGTACATCTATCCTGACAGCAACCAGTCAGTCATAATGCCAACCCTGAGCACCAAGGATGGCAGCCATTACTTCCATTTTTAAAGTCTTTGGTATGACCCGACCGGGATCAAACCCACGACCTACCCCACCCCATTCAGATAATCGACCATTATGCCACTGAGGCTTTAAACTCCATCAAAAAATTACACTTTCATTTAACTAGATTGATCATAGTTTTGCATAGTTGTCTGCTGCAGAATAATTTCCAAAAAAAGGTTACTTGTTTATGTTAAATCAAATTTTAGAGTTGTCTTCTTTGAAAACATAAAAAATGTTGAGACAGAGTTGAAAACTTTTGTTGAACAAGAGCAATCCATGGAACACAGGTATTACCAGTGAAAGTTTGATAAAAAGGAGACAATGTCTGGGCAAAAAAAAACCACAAAGGGGGATAACTGGCTAAAACTGAGAAAATTACCAAAGCAGAAAAAGGGAAATAACTCCAAAAATATGCTAGCTCAAGATAAACACTGCACTGCACATCTGCAGCTTTCAACCTTTCTACATACCAAGTTGGATGATATTCAACAAAGTAAAAAAAAAAATCAAAGAAAGGGGCTATATCAAATCTACATAGGGTAATACACATTTCTAATAAAAATACTTTTCAAATATTATCTAGTGCAAAAACTGGAAGCACAAAAAGGAGCAGACCAAATTAAGATCAACACCTGCTCAATAGGAGTGTGAAAGGTTTAATTTCTAAAAACTATTAGAAGTATGTATGCCTTAATGGAAATGACCGAAACAAGTGTCAAGAAATATGCCACAATAAACAGATCTATGAATGGCCCTGAACATTCATAAAATGCCAGTTCACAGTTGAAAGAAACCCTTTTAAATTTCACAATTGAAAGATATCACAAACAGTGACAATCATCATGAATTTACAATAAGACTAGAGCTTGGTCTGCACTGTCTGCAATCAATAGTCCCACAAATATTTGCTCAAACAAGTCCTTAGTAAATTAATTAGGAAATTAAAATTTTTAAATCAAAAGACCCAAGAAGTTTGCAATGGTGTAAGGGCTGTGTGTTAAGCCCTCTGTTAACATATTTTTAATGCCATATGACCAATTAGAGAGTTCACAATGCCCTTGGCAAAAGGTGGCAGGTGTCCTGGTAATCACAGTCAGTGAATTCTTCATAATTAAACTCATTTCTGGAGTTACAACTGACTTTATATGAACCCTTTCAGGAAAAAGGCTCCCTTACCCTAGAATAGTTTACAGTTTTGTTTGGTATCATTAAGGAAGCCCATTGCAGATCTTTCTATATTGTTCATTTCATGCTTTTAATACTTATGTTTGACTTCCATTGTTGTTGGAACTAAAAGGACTGCGAGACAGTTTGTTTGAGTATCACATTCATACAGCTCCATTCAGTGATAAGAATAAACACTGTGGGATAAATGAAGCTGCTGCTGTGTTCAACAGTGTTTGTTAACCCTTGCATTCAGCAATACCAGATATTTGGCAAACAGAAATGAAGACTTTTTAACCCTTTCCCACATACAACAAAACTACAGCAGACAACTTTGAAAATATAGTGAAAAAACCCTGAAAATCTCCATAAAAGATGGCTTGTTAATTGTTAAATAAAGTTGAAAACATTGTGGCAAAAGAAGAAATTGCTCATTCAGAAACAGTAAGTTTATAAAATCTGATGAATAATAACTTATGTCAAATGGTGTGTCTATCGCAAAAGAGACTTGCAAGCAATTTAGGATATCAAAAAAACGAAATATTGCGGCTTCTCTTTGACGCTTTGCGTCAAACATTCGTCTTGTACTTGTCTAAAATAAAATAATATCACTCGCTTTTTCATATCGAAATGCGCATGCGCGAAAATCGATGTTAAAGGTCACGAAACTACACAACAGAATAGGGTCTATATTTAGCTTAGAAACAGTTCCTACTTTAGATATTCATGGATTAACATTATTAAATGAATTCTACACAAATCAAGACATCTCTTTGAACATGAAAACAACATTTAGTAAGTTAAAATTGCTATTAAAAGGAGAATCCGAAATTGACCTCAATGATGACACATAAGAGTCTGCATTAGGGGGTGTTGGTTCACGTCTTGAAGGGACCACTTTTGTCTTCGTAAATAAGACAAAAAACTTAAATGCGAGTGAAAAAAAAAAAAACTGCAAACATTAAAAAATCGGAATATTTATTTCATTTTAGATGTGTCATTTATTAGTGTTCGTAAACAACCACAATTGTAATATGTTCAAATCATCTAGATTTGTTTCTTTCTAATAATAAGCCGCCCTCCCATGTGATTTCCGAAAACCTATTAAAAATAGAAGTCGCGGGCTTCTGCCCGGCGACTAATAAACAAGAGGGCAATGATGGCCTTGTGTTGCTAACTTGTGATTGACCAGATCAGTGCTATATGGTTTCTGAAACATTTTCTGTAGTTTTGGTTGTCTACATGAAATCCCTGTAGATCATTAATGTTCATAATATTTATATCATGAAAATATCATGCTAATAAAAGAATAAAATTCTCTCTCAAATTGGAATATCAATAAAAGAAATAAAGAAATTAGGGAAACTGTAAAACCCTTTACTACATGAAGTTGCAATGTAATGCAACTGCAGCAGATGACTTTTGAAATTATTGTAGTAAGAGGAGAATTTTAATAAGCATTCCTCCCATTGCCTTAATGTCTTTCATCTTTATAATAAAAAATAATTTTTACTTATAGAAATTTTCCATATTTTTCTTTCCTACATGCTTTCAAAGTTGGCTGCTTCAGATTATTGTTAGTTGGACAGGGTTGAACATGACAACAAATCATTTCTAAAGCAACAGATGACAAAATCAAAGGTCATAGAAGGCATATGGCTCACGACAAGACCTTAGTCTAAAGCCATTATTTGTCCTTTAATTAATATTTCTGTAGTTTTTAATAGCCCTTAAAAAATAAAACAATGACTAGCCGATCATGTGATGGAGAGACCCAGAAACCATTAAAATTTCCGAAGAACCCTTAACAAAGTCAATCCTTATAATCATAAGCACTTTGATACATTATGACAAAAGCCTTTCTGACAATGCAGACCAATATTTAAAGATCAGAGGTCCAGATTTAGCTTTTTTCCCCACAATTTCTCTCATTATCAAAGCAAACCCTATGTTGTGGATACTCAAAAGAATAGTCTCACTGAGACGATTCTTTAGAGTACCCACAATATAGGGCTAGAGGGTCAAATAAAGATTTTAGAACATGAAAAACGCCCCTTATCTATGAGAGCTCTGAAAACATTGAGGTTTTTGCCACAATGCTTTCCATACCTTTATATTCATGTGTTACAATCACAGTCATCTGTTGTAGATGTGTTATATGGGAGAAAGGGGAAAGCAAAAACAATTTGCCAGACAAAAGAACCTTCATTAGAAGACATATCTATATACAAAGCAAAATATACTTCTGCACATCTCTATACAAACATATGTAAGAAATATAAATGAACTTATCCATGTCCCACAAGCTATTGGAGGGAAGTTAAAACATTGTGGCTTCACGAGTAATTTCTTTTACCAATTTATTTCAAGTCATCTGCTGCAGACCACATACGAAACTTCTCTGTGATTTTTTTTTTGAAATTGGTTAATTTGTTTTTGAGGAGAAGTTGTGAGTTATTAAAAGAGCTTATTCCCAGGTGAGCTAAAGACAGAGTACCACCACTACATGTTCTTTCTAACATTGTCTTTTCCTCAATTTTGTAAGGACTTAAGCCAATTCTAAATTAACAACAATTAGTTAATTACAAATCAAAAAGAATGAAAATCTGGACAATTGAAAAATAATAATTAATCAACCTTTTTCCACTTGCAATCACATTCTGACACAATTCTGCAGGAGACAACTTTCTGAAAACATTGTTGCGAAAGGAGAAATTGCTCATTATGCCACAATATTTCAACTCTTTTCGATAATTTTACTTTCATTTATAGAGATCCGAAACGCTTTCAGATTAGGTGCATGTGGAAATGGGTTCAAGCGTAAAAATAACATTTTGTCGTTTTCCAATAATCAGTTGGAGACATCCGATATGAGGGAAAGGACTGAATTAAAATCATGAACAAAACCCCCTAGACCTATTTGTTAGTTTTGAGTCATTGAGTCAGGAGCAGAGGACATTCACTTCATTTGAATTAGAACAATTTACAGAAAGAAATCCGTAAAAAAAAATTATTAATTCCAATACATTGCAAATAAAACAAGCAAATTCAGAGAATCATGGTCCCCCGCCAGGGTCAAGGTCACAAAAATTGGTATTGATGGAAAGGGGTTGTCACAAGGAATACACATGTGAAATATGAAAGCAGTACCTATTACGGTTCAGAAGTAAGGGCCATAACTCCGTGAAAAATCATCCAACCGGAACGCAAACACGATATGCGCATCTACACTTGGTGGTGATCCTTCCTATGAAGTTTCATCAAATTCCAAAAAGCGGTTGCAGAGAAATAGCCCGGAAAAATGAATTTAGTCATACATAGCCTGATGGTGGGGTAAAGGGCCATAACTCCGTGAAAAATCATCCAACCGGAACGCAAACACGATATGCGCATCTACACTTGGTGGTGATCCTTCCTATGAAGTTTCATAAAATTCCAAAAAGCGGTTGCAGAGAAATAGCCCGGAAATGAATTTAGTCATACATAGCCTGATGGTGGAGTAAAGGGCCATAACTCCGTGAAAAATAATCCAACCGGAACGCAAACACGATATGCGCATCTACACTTGGTGGTGATCCTTCCTATGAAGTTTCATAAAATTCCAAAAAGCGGTTGCAGAGAAATAGCCCGGAAATGAATTTAGTCATACATAGCCTGATGGTGGGGTAAAGGGCCATAACTCCGTGCAAAATAATCCAACCGGAACGCAAACACGATATGCGCATCTACACTTGGTGGTGATCCTTCCTATGAAGTTTCATCAAATTCCAAAAAGCGGTTGCAGAGAAATAGCCCGGAAATGAATTTAGTCATACATAGGGGTAAAGGGCCATAACTCCGTGAAAAATAATCCAACCGGAACGCAAACACGATATGCGCATCTACACTTGGTGGTGATCCTTCCTATGAAATTTCATCAAATTCGAAAAAGCGGTTGCAGAGAAATAGCCCGGAAACGAAAGTGTGACAGCGTGACTGACGGACTGACGGACGGACGGACTGACGGACTGACGGACGGACTGACTGACGAATGAGAAATAATAGTCCCCAGCTTTCGCTAAAGCGGGGGACAAAAATGTCAAAGGACTCAGAATTCAAAAGGATGAACTTTATAAAGAATAGTACAGCTATTTTAAGAAATTTGACAAGATTTTCAATAAATTTTGATAAATTATATTACATCTTGTTCTTTTATTTAAACTAGTTACTGAATAATAAAAGATATATTCATTTTCCAAGGTAATTTAACCCTTTCCCTCAAATAGAGGCATCTTCAGCAGACAACTTTTGAAAACATAATATGACGTAATAAGAAATTGCTCATAAGCAATTTCTGCTTTTTGGCACAATATTTTCAGCTCTTTTTGATAATACATGTACTTAAACTTAGCGATTTTCAACATCTTTGCTTTTAAGTTTTAAAAGAACTTAGAAGGCTGTTGCAAATTTATTGAATGAGGGAAAGGGTTAAAAACCAATGTAAACTAGAAACAGACTATTTCTAATATCAGAATCAATGTTGACATCATTCCTCTGATATTTATTCTACGAATTCTGCAGCAGACAACTTAGAAAACATCTACAATGATATGAAAACGATTGTTGAACAAAAAGTAAAGTATTGATTAGACAAAAATTGTGGCCAAACGAAGGAACCTCTTTTGTCATAATGTTTCCAAATGTTGTCTGCACAAGGGGGGAAGGATTATAATAATCGAAAGGAGCTCATAGGAAATCATGTTACATTAGTATCTCGATGATTGTTAAATTAATTCTATTGAAATGTCATACTTTATAAAATTGATGATTAAAATCAATTGTATTATTGTGAATGAGTCATTCATTATATTTCTTTCCATCGTAATTTAATACTTTTTCAAGTTCCCTGCACTGAACACCACATGACTTGTAAAACACGATGTGGAATAAAATTAATTCTTACTTTTTCATTTGCTAGGTTTAACCTATTCCCCTCAAAAAACTGATATTGATCTAAAGTTTCACATGGATGTTAGTTAGCTAAGTTGCAAGACATCAGAAAGACTAGATAGTTTTTCAAAAATGACACAGTTAAAACATTATGTAAACTAGCTGTTATAAAGAAATAAAGACTTTCCCATATTAGGCACATTTTATTGCATCTGCAGCAGACAACTTTAAAAAATATTTTGGCTAAAGGAGCAATTGCAATATGGGAAAGGGTTAACCCTTCCCACAAACAAGAAAAATGCAGCAGCCGGCTTTAAAAATATCTAATCAAAAACCCAGAAAACCTATAAAAAAGAATGTATAATAACCAAAAATAGTTAAACATTGTGGCGAAAGTAGAAATTGCTCGTTTTGAGCAATTTCTTCTTTTGTCACAATGTTTTCAAAAAGTTTTCTGCTGCAGAGGCATCAGAACTATATGTGGGAAAGGGTTAACAAAGAATTAAGTTCTTACCTTTCCTACTCCTGGAGCATGGCCAAGTCCAAAATTTCTCAGCAGACATGGTGGACAGGGAGGCGGGATGAGGCGTAGGGTCTCTGAAAACTTGGTTGGGAAGGGTGGGGGCTCCGGCTCCGGCGGGTGATGTCTTTTTTTCTTCTTACTTAGTTTCTGTGCAGCTCTGGAAATATAAAATACAAAATTTGAGATGTTTTGTGGAACTAATGCATCTTAATTAAAGATCACTGTTCAAAACTATGCAAACAGTTATTTCCAGACAGAAAGTTATCTATTATCAAATGTAGCTTATTCATGCAAGTTTGTTACATTTTGATGTTCCTCTTCTTTGAATGATAAAAAGTAACAAGAAACCGCTGAAGACAGTAAGGCCGGATTGTCGGCAATTAGACCTTGATAATCGACAAACCAAGGTCAGGGTCAAAGTAACCATAGAAATCAATAGAAATTATTACTGGTTACCTTCAGGCAAAGTTTCAAGTTTGTAACCCTTTCCAGTGCTAAGATTTTGCCTCAACCTGAAACTTTAACCAAAATGTGGACAGACAGACAGACGGACATTGCCAATCTATAGACCGGAATTGCTAGAGCAATCTGGCCAAAAATTGTTATAAGTAGCAGTTTATTAAAATTAATTACCATTAGAATGTTTGTGTAAATTCAATACAGTCACACTTGTCTTCAGTAGCCACCAATGGGCGAGTCAAAATGTTGCTGCTGAACACAGGTGGCTGCTAATACTACAAGTCATAAGGAAGAACATGATATGTTGCTAAATCTTCAAGTGGTTGCTCAATGAAAGTAGGCTGCTTAATAGGTGACCACTAACGCAAGTTTGACTGTAATAATTCGAGGGCTTGGCGTGAAACGTTTGTAACTGAAAACCTATTTTGAAAACCCTGGCTTAGGGACAATTTTGACCCCTTTGTAAACAATGCAAATTTAGGTTGCAATTGCTCAGAACGAGCAATGGCACCGAAATTTCCATTGTTTACCAAGAAAAAAGATTTAACACTTATAAAGACTTTATGGCGAGGTGATTAACCTTGGTAAAAAAATACCTATTTTAGTTACAACTGTTTCACGCCATGCCCTCGGTATATAAACTACTCATTATGGATAAACAGTTAGAAATTCTGTACTTGTTAGCTTCAAAATCAACCCTTTTCCTTATGCAAGCAACCTTTTACACATCTGTAGCAGTATGCCTTTAAGTACATTGAATGAAAAGAAGGATCTCCTAAGACAGATTCATTTCCCTACAATGTGACGAGATTGAATGTAAAATTAATAGCCTTATTCAATTGTAACAAATCTGGAGCAGACGACTTTGAAAACCATTTTTCAAAAAAATGACAGGCCTCAATAAATGAAAACATAACTATTATAGATTATAAGCAATTTCTCTTTTGCCCAAAAGTTTTCAAAAGTTGTTCGCTGCTGATGCATCAAAATGCGTCTGTAAGTGGTAAAGGTTTAACAGTTGACGTATCTATTTTCATAAAACTTTTCCCATGGTATCAATGCATTTTTTATTCAAAGTTCTGCAACCACTTTCACTTTGAAATGTTTATAGATGGTGGAATGTTCGCCTCATAATTTTGAACTTTAATTATGCATGAAATGACATAAACATCTTGTCCCACTTCAAGTGCGTCTGCTAGCATGTAAGTGTGATGGGTGGGGGAGATTTGATACCCCAAACAGTAGGATCAGTTTATGTTTTGACATTCTGTACTATGTGTTTGTCAAAATATAGTTAACATTTTAGTACCACAGACTGTGATTTTCAATGGGTTTTTCTGTTACAGACAAGGGAAAGAAGAAATCATTCAAAATGAGCTATAATGTTTCGTTTTCACATAGTTTTTCCGGTTTTGTACCAGTATTATTCTTGAAATGTTCGAGAACTGATGCTAATTCTTTTCCTTCAACAGAATATTGAAAAAAATATCATATCAGGAAGATTGTTAAAACTTTGTATGATGCGATACTTTAATTTATAGTTACAATTAAATTCATGTTGGTACACCACTAAAAAGGTCGTTTAAAAAATATCCGGGAACATTTCATAAAAGATTCACCAAATGTTACATTTCCAATCCAATTTGTCTGAGTCCCAATAATGTTGGTATATGTTAAGGTTATGTCAGTTGACAAATGATTCTTCATGCTACATAAATGATGGGGATAACAATCTATTTCTGACAAACATTTGACAACAAGAGAGTTAGGCATACATCATGGGGTTTAGCACTGTACCTATGACATGGATGTAACAGCTGATAAGCCCATATGACTTGACAGATTATACTCATATTGTCATGGATAGAGGATATATTTTTCTAACAATTTCATGCACTTAGTAAACCTAGACCCTTGAACATGTGTTATACAAGCTGTAACCCTTTAACTACCTGAATCTATTTAAATAACTTTCACCTTTTCAAATTTAGAACTATTTTCAATTGATATGCAATCATTCAATACAGACAAAGTCCAGAGCACATCAGTGCAGGCAAATACCCTGTCTGCTTACAACTGTCGCTGTTCAGTTTGGTTAGGAAGGATAAGTGTTCACTTGACAGAGATCTTGAATGTAACAGTTATAGTGTGGTTTGAAATTTGAAACTGTTTTCTTACACCACATCTGGTTCCATGCATTTCCTTCCCAATCTTACACAATCATGTTAACTTTACAATCAAAATCAAACAAGAGAACGATCATGGTCCTATATCGTTCACCCAAGATATATTGTTGTATTTAAGTGTGTTTCTATTTCCAGCTCTAGCAGCCATTTTGTGCAGTGAAGTGAAACAGTTTTGTAAACTTTGGAAGAGGGCAAGAAAATAAAAAAAAAAAAAATTTGAAATTGGGCCACTGGTTTAAGAGGAGATACTGTTTAAGATGGTCCTATTTTTAGCTCTAGAGGTCATCAGTTGTGCAAGGAAACTGAATGGTTTAAACAATTTTGATACAGAGTCAATAAAGAGCCGATTGTGAACATTTATTTTGAAATTGGGCCAATTCTTTGATAGTTGTGGTTTAAATATAATTGTATGTAAACTTCTTGTGGACTTCTTTTGCAAAGGAGTGGATAGTTTGAACAATTATGGTAGAGGTCAATAAAGGAACGTTTAAGGGAATTCTTTTTGAAATTGGGCCCAAGGTTAAGGAGATGGGGGACATACTACAGTGGTGCAGAACTGTTTGAACAAACTGGGCCAACTGTTATAACCTAAGGAACATTCCCACACACAGCAAATCTGAAGCAGACGAAAATGTCTAATAAAAAATATGGAAATCTCTATAATTATAGGCATAATTACTGAAAAAAGTTGAAAACATTGTGGCAAAAGGAGAAATTGCTTGTTTTGAGCAATTTCTCCTTTTGTCACGATGTTTTCAAAATTTGTCTGCTGCAGACGCGTCAAGATGTGTCTATAGGTGGGAACAGGTTATTCACACAAAATGTAAGAAATTAAAATTGTTGATGTCTTATCTTTAATTTCATGGAAGAGGGGTAAACAGCAAAAGGCAATATCAAAATCCCACTTTTGCAATGTTTCAGAGTATGTCCTACATTGAATTTCTCAAACTAGATAAAGGAAAAAGTGGGGGGAAAAGCAATATCCTGTTTCAATCATAGGCTCGAATTTCAATCGTCAGTTTTTAATGAATCAAATCGAAATGTATCTATTTGGAAATCTCTTGTGATTGCGTACTTATATCACATGTCATTTCCTGATAGCATTCATTTATCGCTTGTCAACACTGCACAAGGCTTTTCCAATATCTCCAGTCTCCTGAGAATTCTGCCCTAATAAATAAATCTTGAAAAGGTCCAACTCTATCTGAGCAGGTCTTTATCAGAATAAACATGGCCAAACGAAAATTATATTGTCTTGTCCGTCTGAAAACTCCTCCAAGTCTAAATCTTCAGAAGAATTTTTGAAAACATAGGATGAGCAATTTCTCCTTTTCCCATCATGATTTCTATTCTACTTTAAATTTCCACCTTCATTTTATAGATGATGGCTCATATTTTTTCACAGACAATTTCAAAGTCAGTATGGTTTTCGAGCTGTTCTATATGGGAAAGGGCTTAGATATTTTAATTTTCCTCTAACTTTATATCAATAACCTGTGCATTTACAGGTCAAAGAAAAATGTGTTTTTTCCAACTTTCTTCCATATTTTCCCATGAAGAACTAAAGATGTTTTAGAGGGAGCAATTATGATTGAACTTCAATCCCAACCTTTGACTGGGGTCCCATATTAAATTTCCATGTAAGCCTTTTCCGCACCAATAAAAACAAGATGACAAGACGAGGTCTTCCTTTTCAAGCTTCTTGGTCTAGTTCTTCCTTGCACCCAGAAACATAAACCTTCTGATGCCCCTTTAACAACACAGCTTTTTGAGGATGTGGCTTCATAAACCTTAACCGTTTCCAACATGCAGACACATTTAGAGGAATCAGCAAAGACAATTCTGAAAACAATGTGGCAATAGAATAAGTTGCTCATGAAGAGATCTTTCTCCTTGCCATATGGTTTTTTAACATTATTCAATAATAAGACTTCCCATTTATAGATATTCCATTATTTCTGGAGTTTTTGTTCATGCGCAAGAGTTAAGCCAGACAATTAACTTTCAAAGAATGATGAGTACAAATGCTTGAAAAACATTGTTGTAGGTGATCATAAAACAATTTTGTGAGAGGCAAATCCTAGATTCAGGATTTGCATCAAATAGGTGAATCTCACATTTTCTGAAAAGCAGAGGTAAATTATGCTGTTCACAACCTCTCTCAAAAGAAAATATTCAATTTGATCCCTCTTTAGGTTCATGTATCGTTATGTATTATCTTTTATTCCTGCAGAATAAATGGCAATCAATCCTGTTGATTGATTTATTACTAACACATGGTTTCTCTTTGGGTACTAGTATCAAACTACTTTTACAAGCATGTTAACCCTTTCCCAAATGCTTTGCTGACATCTAGACACAAATAAAGGAACTCTCTATTCTATATATATAAATGAAAGTGTCATTAGTGAATATAGTCTAGAACATTGGGGCAAAAGGAGATATCTTACCTAGTATCACCAGAATATTATTTAGAGTCATCAGAATTCTGCTACACCTTATTGTCTAATTGTGTTGTATATTTGTGTGAAAGGATTGAAACATGTAGAAAATACATTTCAATGAGCCAAGATGGATCTCATTTTTCGTAAAGATGACTTTATAGACAATAATTACACTGGATAAGACCACAAATTCCCCAAACCTTGTAGATACTTTGAGGATAAAGCTATAAAGCTTTGATTGATTTAGTAGGTGTTCACCCTTTCCCACATATCATGAAGACATGATTTGATACAGGTGCAGCAGACAACTTTTGAATACATTGTGGCAAAAAGGGGTATTTCTTCATGACAACCAATTTCTCCTTTTGTTTCAATGTTTTGAACTCTTTTCATTTAATTTAATTTCGTTTGTAGAGAGTTTTCCATATTTTTCCATTGATGTTTTGAAAACTGTGTGTTTATTTGGAAAAAGCTTTTTTCGAACATGAAATAGTGGTACATTCTGAATTTGAAGTCAATACAGCTAGAAAAATGTAACATTTCAGTTAATCTTCACATTATCATAAAACCATTGAAACAAAATAAGTCTTTTATTTAGTTCTCAACTTTACAGCTTCTGTCCTCATCTAACTATAACATCATACATACAAGAAAAGGAAGAAGTAAATGATAATTAGATTAACATGGAGCATGTTACTGGTCTACAGGACTCCTATGATGGTCTGTGACCCAGACTTCATGTCCTTTTGAAACCAACAAATCACAGACATTCTTAAAAGCCCTTCAAAACCCAACAGGAATTACCAAGGAATATCACAGATGCTTTTTATCTCTTTCATTCTTTGGACATCAGGGTTTATGTAATACAGGAAGTGCTTATAGAATAATATTGATGGGTTAATGAAAAATTGCTTTTACTACATGCTAGAACATGCTATTTTGTGATGAAAATTATTGTATAATATATAGGTATCCTATAAGTTTACATTCTACTCTTCTTTGACCATGTCAAGTATAAAGGAAGTTGCGGTAACCATGGACAATCACATGTAAAGAAAACTTGACTGTGATGTTTCTTGCTTTTTGTGAACTGTTGAAGGCTTAATTATCTCGTCTTTTCTTGGATACCTGACTGTAAAGCTATTTGAGGCCAATTGACTATTTATTCTTTCTCGCCATAAAACATTGTTAAACTATTCCCATCTAATGGCCCTATTCCACTACGACCACGAATCCCACGAATCACCAAAAATAGCTAAATTTTAGGATTCGTAGATGGATCGTAATCATTTCGCGAAGTTCTTAACTCATTCGTATATATTCGTAGTCGGTTCTTGCAATTCTTGAGCGATCGGGAATTCGTGACAAAAGTTTTGAACTGTTCAAAGTTTTGGCCCCGAACTCCACGATTAAAAAAATCGTAGCTTATTCGTAACAACTTCGTAGTGCGTTCTTGGGCATCGTAACTGAAACGTAATCGATTCGTAGGTAATCCCACAGAATATGTATTCGTACCTGATTCGTACATGCATTTGGTGTGTTCTTAGCGTAGTCGTAACTGATTCCTAACGTCCGGGCAGTATTCGTAATAGATTCTTATACATCGTAGTCAATTCTCGCGGGACTCCAGCCGAACCAAATATATGTATCGTAAATGAATCGTCACGAATTAGACCAGAAAATTTGCAAAATATCACGAATCCTCCCGAATCCTAAAATTTAGCCACTTTTGGTGATTCGTGGGATTCGTGGTCGTAGTGGAATAGGGCCATTAAGCAAATATGCAGCAGACAACATTATGTTTGCATGTTGGAAAAGGAAACCTGATAAAGCCTGTTAAGCTGGCACTTCTATCTCTTAATGATTCTTAATTACAGCATCATTTGGTCTGTCATTAACAATAAGAGATGTCAAGTACTAAGTTATGTATGAAATGAAGTCAAGTCATAAAACAAAACACATTTGCATTCCTTGCTTTTTGCTTGTAACATAAACTTTAGGTAGAAACCATAATACTGAGGAGAATCTTTTCATATTTATTGAATGAAGTTTCATGGTTGAGCAGTCTTTTAGTAATCTTTGAATGCAGTGACATAATATACTGGTATGATGAATTCTTATGATGAATATGCAGTAGAGTGATTGAGCTCAGAAAGCGTTGCTCATTTGTTTGTGTTATTTAGATTTTATGTTGTTTTCAGCAGTATGTCAGTTATATCACAACAACTATACACTTATCCATGATCCATTGGTGACTCAAACCAGTAGTAGACTAGGAAAGGTGCCTTGTCTAAGGGAACACCACCGTAACCGCAATTGGTGACTCAAACCGGTAGTAGACTAGGAAAGGTGCCTTGTTTAAGGGCACACCACTGTGACCGTAATTGGGGATCAAACCAGGAATGCTTGGGCTATCCCCCAAGCTAACAACTCAGTCACAGTGGAGTCTTAAAATAATCATCTTTGAGAGTTTCTAGGTCATTATTTGTCATTCTGTTAACATTTCGCTGTTCTATCTTTGCATGTATTCATTACTAGATTTAAACAAAAATGTCTTTATTTCATACTTTTAAGTTCAACCAAACCTGTGAAGAATTGGCAAGGCGACACATATGATTATCACTTATTGGTCGGTTTTATTGTAAGTCATGTTTTTACTTATTTATTGGAAGGCGACTCATTACTCTGATTGTAAGTCATGATTTCACGTACTGACTGACTTATTGGTAGGTGACACGTCATGATTTCACGTACTGACTGACTTATTGGTAGGTGACACATGTGTGTCACCATGTCAAGGATTAGTCAAGGCAGCAGACACGTTACAAGTATAAGATAAAGGCTGCCTATTCAATTGACAGCTTTCTATTTGTTATTTCTTAAAATATAAACCAAGCTATTTGGCCTCTCAACTTTTCTAGACAGTGATATTAATATAAAGGTGGTTTATGGAACAAATACAAGCACTGGTTAATGTCTTACTTTTGAAGATTTTAAAGGGACATAATCCAGAATGGACATTAATGTCAATTATTTTGGACATCAAAGGCACCAAGAGATATTCAGAAACTCTTCACTCATATTGTGCTGTATTTTCTTATAAGTAAAAAATGCTTACCCTTTCCCTCATATAAACACTTTCTGACGCCTCTGCAGCAGACAGCTTTTTGAAAACATAGTGACAAAAGAAGAAATTGCACAAAACGTGCAATTTCTCCTTTTGCCACAATGTTTTCCACTTTTTGTCATAGGTTATCCATTCAATTATGGAGATTTTCTATGTTTTGACAAAATATGTTCAAAGTCGTCTTCTGCAGAATTGTCGTATGAGGGAAAGGGTTAAATACCAGTAATCATTTTGTTTATATTATATTTATGAGAAATTAGCCAATGAAGTCGGATGAATTCAATCTTGAACTTCAATAAGATTTTATTTTATTTATTTGAGTTAATTGCTGTTTTCTCTCAAATTGTGAAGGTTAAGATAAGACTGGAGATTTAATGTCACCTTTCATTTTGCACTTAAATGTTTATGATACAATGTTTTCAATAAGAATTCTTGGTATGCCTATATTATTACACACACCATAGGAAAAGTATTGACTAAGCTATTTTATACTAAAAGGTTTCCTGGTTTCCTGGTTTGACAACACTTGCTAAATGATCCATAAATTTATGCAAAAAGTCACATTTTTTATGTGGCATTATACTTCAATGAGAAAGATATAGAGAAAAAGCATGATGAGAGCTTGTGAAGTTGTACATCAAAAGTTTTAGGGTGTGCCAACAATTTGAATTTAAAAGCTGTACAGCATATTTTGATACTACTTATTCAACTGTTAAATAATAAAATCAGGTAAAGAGTTAACACTTTCCCACAAACAGACACATTTTGACGCGTCTGCAGCAGACAACATTTGAAAACAATATCTGAAATTGCTCATAATGAGTAATTTCTCATTTTGTCACAATATGTCTTTAAAACAATTTAATGACAACGCTTTCATTTAAATATATTTTTGCCGAACTGTTATCAAAGTTTTTTGCTGAATGTGGAAAAGGGTTAAACCAGAGTATGTTTACTTAATTTGATACAAAACTTACTGCTGAGAACTACTGAGAAGGCATAAAGTGAATCATCTTTCATCAATTATCAGTTTTTCAGTCATTAATTATCTGAACATATTTTGGCTCATCATCACTAGAAATCCTGAATAATTTCATCATAAGCTTTCTCAATACATTTCAATGACTGGATTCAAAACTCTTGTAAAGTAATCTTGCTTCGAGATGAAGTTACAATAGTTTTACTGCAAGGTTTCAAAAAGTGATTTTTCAAAAATCTCACTTAATTATCTTAGCTTGAATGCAAAATTGAGTATAAGATTCTTAATGAGTACGATATAAAAGTTGGCAAAGTGCCAAGTCTCATCTTAGGTTAAACAATAATCACCATATATAATCCCTCTCCACACGAAAACATTTGTGGTAAAGAAAATATTGCTTGTAATGAACAATCTTTCTTTTTTGGCACAATGTTTTCTATTCAATAATAATACTTTCATTGAGATTTCCATGTATAATGCCTCCACATTTTGAGTCATCCATTGCAGATTTGTTTTATCAGATTATTCAGCAGTAGCTGACATCAAAACAATGTGTTAAAAGAAGAAATTGCTCGATAGGAACAATTTTTGTTTGTCAAATTTGCAAATAAGCTGAAGAAGGATTAATCCCTGGGAAAGGTTGAACACATGATTGTGTTGTTGTTTGTTTTTAATCTATAAAGGTGGCACCAGAAATACCAAATCAGGTTACCAACTTATCTTTGTGCCAAGGGTCATTACCACTATTCTAGTATAAATCATCAAACAGTCAACACTATTCATTAAACTCTCTCCAATCACCAGGACCACTGAAAGGGGGCAGTTGTTCTAGGGTCCCTTGAGAACCCTCATTAAAATTTACTGTTGCTAATAAAACACTGGGAGCTAATCCCCACATGGTTCTTTAACCTGTTGATTGTCATGGATACTGACCGGAGTTCTTCAATTAACCCTTGACCTTGGTCAGCTTGGCTTCATTGCTTTTCTGTGATGTTTGTCAATCTCTTGTATTTGTATGGAATAGCTTTGTCTAAAAGTGTTTACAAGATTAACCCTTTCCCTCATACGACAATTCTGCAGCAGACGACTGAACGTATTTTGTCAAAACATAGAAAATCTCCATAATTGAATGGATAACCTATGACAAAAAGTGGAAAACATTGTGGCAAAAGAAGAAATTGCACGTTCTGTGCAATTTCTTCTTTTGTCACTATGTTTTCAAAAAGCCGTCTGCTGCAGAGGCGTCAGAAAGCGTCTATATGAGGGAAAGGGTTAATAAGAGGTGAACAAGGTGAAGCAGAATAAATATGAGGGAATACGCAAGAGTATCCTTGTCTATATTTTTCACAATTCAAGAACAGTACCACAAGCAAATGTTGTTTTGTTTAACCCTTTCCCACATACAGATGATTTCTGACGCCTCTGCAGCAGACGACTTTTGAAAACATTGTGATAAAAGAAGAAATTGCTCAAAATGAGAATTTTCTCCTTTTGCCACAAATGTTTTCAAACTTTGTTCTGTAATTATACTTAATATTATAGAGATTTTCCATATTTTTGACTAGACAATTTCAAAGCCGTCGGCTGCAGATTTGCTGTATGTGGGAAAGGGTTAATGACACTTATAGCAGAATTATTCAGCATGTCTTTCATTGAGCTTCTCTAAACATTACAATTGCTTTGTCATACCATGCCTACCTGATGAAGATACAGCTGATATTAACCAAATAATGCATCAATAGCCAAAATAAATTGGTAAGCCACTATTCTCTTCCGAATTTTCTAATCAATACATTTCTTTCATAATCCTGTGTATGAAAGAATTGATTGAAAACCATCACATTTAGATGAAAGATGCTGGACTCCGATTCTAATTTGACCAGAAAGATCCCAAGATAAGTGATGTACAAAGTCTTTCCTAGACACACAAAAAAGCATCATTAGACTACTGAACCAAATAAAGATACAGGATACAGGGATGCATAAATGGGATGCTGGGTCTAAAGGGCTCTTAGCAGATGAGAAAATAAACAGCCCAGAACATTACCCCCAATGTTTATGGCACTGTGAAATCTGCAAAGAAAGAAACCACTTTCTGTGCACAGATTAGACTGTAAAACCCCTAATCCTTGAGGTCAGCTCCCTTTCAACAAACTCCTTTTGATTGTTTATCCTCTCTTTGTAAAATTATAGTTTTCCCAAAAACAGTCCTTAAAGATTTTGCAGGGGATAATCTTATGATTATAACCAATCTAAATAGCGATAAAATGCTATATAAAGATCAGAAAAAAGCATTCTTTTAATACACAGTTGTCAATGCTTTTAATTTTAATGATAGTGTATTTGTTTTGAAATGTTGTCTTTGTTGGGTTTGTTGACATTATTCCCTGGAACTTCAAGTCTTATATGCATCCTTTTATCGTATCTAATCATACAAGCATCCTAGTTTGTACGGGTTTTGCTTGCGTTGCTTTTTATTTGCAATTTTTCAGTTACATCATGCCATGTACTGGGTAAATTACCAGCACTTAGAATACTGGCACATTTATACCAACACCAGTGATTCTTTGGTAATGCCAACCCAACAATCCTGAGTTCCATTATTTAAATCTTTGGTCACAAGCATCCTTTTATGCAACAGCTTAGAATGAATATGACTGACCGAAAACTGACCAAATATTGACTGAAAACTGACTGAAAACTGACCAAAACACATACATGTAAGCAATTTCATTGTAATTGCCTTTTATTACAAAAACCTCCAAATGGTACAGTACAAATTGTGACCACCAGTTCCTTATGACTAGAAATGTTGAATTCAAGGGGAGAAAAATGCGTCCTCTGTTTGACATAGTGTATTTTCCTTTCTCAAGGTTCCCATTTGAAACAAAAACTATGGGGTGGTAAACCAAGACAAATGACCAAATACTGTTCTACTTTATGGTGGGAGAGAGGGAGGGAGAGTCCACTATAAATCATAAATAATCATACAGCCAGAAGACATTGATATACTTCCCAGACAGGTCACTCAATGTTTTCTATCAATGGAAACTATCCCCAGTGTATCCCACAAATGGATGGGTCTGGTCTAAAACCTTTCCCCTCATCAGACTGGACCATAAGGCTGCAAGTCTGCCCTTTTTTCTTGGATAAAATGGATCTCTTTTAAATTTACACTATTTGGTTCTTTGGGATAAAAGGATGATGGAACATTTCAAGTTCAAGATGGTGTGTACCTTGTTTGTAGTAGCAAGTCGAAAAACAGCATATTATTAAATAGTTATGGTCCTAAAAACATTTCAATGTGTCATTTCAAGAAAGTACTCAACCTTACTTTTCTGTGTTTCAAAACAGATTCATCAGACATGGTTAGGAAAGAGAAAGTATTATGCATAAAATAGCACATTTATTGCAATATACTGCAATGGTAGTGAGGACACAATGGTAGTAGCCAATTTTGTTGGAACTTGAAAAATGGATAGTTATACAAGAGTGCCATTAAGAAACCAGTATAATGCCCGTTATACACAGATAATGCATTATTTAACAGACATTGCTGAACTTTGGAATATAGATAAAGGAAAGTATTGCTATGTTTTCAGAAAGGACCTTCAGTTTTAGTATTCAATTGGTCATCCATTTCTCTCATACTCTTACAGTCAAACATTTTATAAGTGATATTCTGATACAATAAAGTGAACTTTCTTGTGCTCATCATGAATGCTTTTTCCTTTCAATTACAGTGTAACAGTCATCTGCTGTGGAGAAGTCAAAATGCATCTTTTTGTTCCTTTCCCACATGCAGGCGTAATTTGACACATATGCAGCAGACCACTTTTGAAAATATTGTAGCAGATGATTGCTTATTAGCAATATCTCCTTCTGTCAGAATGGTAATACTCCTTTTAATAATTGTACTAAATTTATAGAAATTTGCCACAGTTTTGCCGAGATGATAACAAATTTGTCTGCTAGAGATTTGATATAAGTAGGATAGCGTTAAGTGAAAGGATTTGAGATCAGATAAGAAAAATAATCAATGTCATATTTTTGTCATGTCTGAATGATTTACACCAAAGTTTTTTCAATTTGGAATTCATCTCATGTCCCAAAATATCACGCAGAAGTCGATAATGTTGCATTGGATTGGCATTTTTACACTCAAATATCTGATATAAATGGACAGTACATGAAGCAGTTATTCCAAGAATAGTTCGATGAAAATTCATTCATAAAATTCCATCTCAGGGTTTTAGATGCATTCTGAATCATCTGCAGCAGACGACTCTTAAAAACATTGCAGCAATTTCTCCTTTTTGCCGAAATGTTTTCACCTTTATGCATTAATGGTTCTTTCATTTATAGAGTTTCCAATTTTTAACTAAATATTTTCAAAGTCGTCTGCTGCAAGATTGTTGTATGTTCGCAAAGATTCAAAACCAACAGACAGAATTTTCTGTGATTTATTTCGGTTCTGGGCTGGCATGGCACTGTTCTCGTTTAAGCTTGTCCTGTTAATTGCAAGGAATTATTAGATCAAGAGGACCAAAAAGAAATTTCTGTACGAGAAATTTGATGCAGAAATAAGGTCAAAGTGTTGTTTTTATTCCAGATCCTACTGACTAGAGGTGAAAAAACTTTCCAGGTAAAATAAACAAATCTAATTAACCTTCTCACTTATCCCTTTCCCAGAGACTACAAATCTACAGCAGATAACTTGGAAAACATAAAGGCAAACATATAGAAAAATCTGCATAAATGGAAAATTAATTATTGAATCAAGTTGAAAACATTGTTGCAAAGAGAAAAATAGTTGTTCATGAAAAACCTCTCCTTTTGTAACAATGTTTTTAAAAGTCATCTGCAGCAGGTGTCAAAATCAAAATGCAGCTGTATGAGGGAAAGGGTTATACAGTCAATCCTTTCCAACATACAACAGAATCCACAGAAGACAACTTTGTGGTAAAAATATGGAAAATCACCATAAATAATTATTATATGTAGTTGAATCCATTTTGAGAAGTCAGAAATTTCACATCATGAGCAATTTATCCTTTAAACCCTTTCCCTCATACCACAATTCTGCAGCATTGACGACTTTGAACGTATTTTGTCAAAACAAAGAAAATCTCCATAATGGATAACCTATGACAAAAAGCGGAAAACATTGTGGCAAAAGGAGAAATTGCACTATGTTTTCTAAAAGCTGTCTGTTGCAGAGGCGTCAGAAAGCGTCTATATGAGGGAAAGGGTTAATTAATGCAACAATATTTCTTAATTCGTCTGCAAGTGTAACAGAGTTAATCACTGCAGATAATGTGACTACCATGTTGGTAATATTAAAAATCCTACATTGTGAACACTCACTAGATTATATCATCCTACAGGTTTGTTTTAGTTTAGATTAGTTTTAAAATTAAATAGAGTCAAAATTATTTAGTCATTTCCAAGCTGCAGACGCATTTTGATACATTTGATGCAGACAACTTTCGCAGTTTTTCGAGTTTTCAACTCTTTTCATAGATTATGCCTCTATAAGATCTATATGTTTTACAAGTCTGTTACTACACAATTCTTGTAGGTGGTAAAGGGTAAAAGAACACTATGGCAGAAGGAGATGATTGCATGTACAATTTTCCCCTTTCCAACCAGGAAAATCATTCCTTTTCTAGTTGCATAACGTTACAAGGTGGCCAGGTAGGTAAGTTTCAGTAAAGTTCATTTGGTTTTAAATCACCCATCTGAGGTAATTGTTTGTATTTTCCTGTTAGTGCTTCCCCATGATGAGAAGTGATCTTCCAACTGATCTGGGACTAACTTGTCAGTCATGGTTCTGACAACATAATGTATTTCCGCCATTTTTCCCTATAAGTTTTAATTAAAAATATATAAGAATACACAATGTTGAGGGCACCTTGCCAAACATTACAGAAAATGAGGGCAGATAAAAATTGGAAAAATATTTTGATGTAAATCTAAATAGAACTTGAAATTTCATACATCTTTTTAATGAAAATGGTTCACCTTTGCCAAATTTTATTAGAAAAGTTACTGTTTAATCCTTTCCTGCATGCAGACAGCTATATAACATAAGTAAATGTTCTCTAGGGGACTTACAAGTACTAGCCTAAGAAATGTACCTTGGCCAAGGACAGTTCACTGTGACTCAGAGCTCTAGATTAGGGGCGTTTTGCATGTTCTTATTTGACCCTCAAACCCTATGTTGTGGGCACTCAAGATAATCATCTCAGTGAGACGAATCCTTTGACTACCCACAACATAGGGTTTGTTTTAATAATTACAGCGAAATGGTGGGGAAAAGAGCTGAATACCCGTCCTTATCTGGACCTCTGCTGTGACTGCCACAAATAGTTGATTAGTCGCCGGGCAGAAGCCCGCGACTTCTATTTTTAATAGCTTTTCGGAAATCACATGGGAGGGCGGCTTATTATTAGAAAGAAACAAATCTAGATGATTTGAACATATTACAATTGTGGTTGTTTACGAACACTAATAAATGACACATCTAAAATGAAATAAATATTCCGATTTTTTAATGTTTGCAGTTTTTTTTATTTCACTCGCATTTAAGTTTTTTGTCTTATTTACGAAGACAAAAGTGGTCCCTTCAAGACGTGAACCAACACCCCCTAATGCAGACTCTTATGTGTCATCATTGAGGTCAATTTCGGATTCTCCTTTTAATAGCAATTTTAACTTACTAAATGTTGTTTTTATGTCAAAAATACATTACCAGTCATTTATTACCTGATATATACATCTCCTAACCCTTAATTCATCCAGAAAAAGAACTCGCCTAGCGTATCCCTCACGCCTGTGTGATATACACGGTCACCGGTAAATACCGGTGCACGAGGTCAACGTGTCACTTTTAGTTTCCTGGACACACCGACCTACAGGCTTGAATTTATTTTCATTTTTCTAAATTTATTTTCGTTGTCTAGTTAAAGCTTTCGCTTTAACGGGTCAATTCATTCAGTTAAACTGTACATTTACTTCTTGAACTTGAACTTTGTTTATTTATTGTTTGTGTTTAAGTTGTGTTTTTTTGTAGTAACAACTAGCTGAGAGCCGCGGGTGGTTACCCCACCCACTATTTCAGTTACGAGTCGGGTCTTGAATGACCGTGCATTAATTTTTCAATTAATTTTCAACGGTGAGATTTCCCGATCCGGTAGCGATAATATTGTTTATCGCCTTTGTTGTTGTTTTGTATAATTACATAGACATTTGGAGAATATTTAAAAAATATTTTTTCATTGAATTACGTCCGTAAAAACGAGTAGTGAAATAAAAGAATAGAAAATATTATTTTTTGTTTTTGAACTTCGTAATTTGATTTTGTATTTATACTATGTCACATAATGGTGAACAGAGGCGTGGCTCATGCGGTCATTTAGTGGCCTTGTGGGACACGCACTCTTCCTGCATTGCGTGCACTAAGTGCACAAAGGATTCACCATGTGAGTTCTGTTCGTTATGGTCGGCTTCCGTTTGGAAACAGGCCATATCGAGGAGGACTCACAAAAGCCGTAAGAGTAAAACTGTTCCTTTGAAGAAGAAGGTAAGTATTAGCTCTACGAGCGAAGGGGAATTCGAGGGTTTTTCCCCAACAGACTCCACGACTGGGTTGATTAGACGGAAGGACAGGAGCTTTTCAATCTTCAGTCAAGACATACGCCTCTGTAACAGCCACGACGGGACCGTCTCGAAGTTCGGAGGAACGTATGATATCGTCTGGTCAAAAACAGACGACTGGTGTTAGTGCTGAACCTTCGGGTGAGGCAATGGGGCATTCTCAGGGAAACCTAACAGAATGGCCCCCTCTTTCACCACACTCAGTTGATAGGCATTCTTCGGAAGCCTACAGCAGAGTTCCAAATTACCCGGTCGGCGGGCAGAATTTGGGGACCGGTGATGGAGCATTACAATTGCCTATCATTGGTCCACAGGGTGATGCTTCCGAGCAAAACCCTTATGACTCCGGGCGACCGGGTACCGGGCAACCGGGTACCGGGCAACCGGGTTCCGGGAAACTGGACAGTCATATTACCTTGGTTAAATCGGGCACCGGGCAACCGGGCACCGGGCAACCAGGCAGTCATTTTGAAATGACGAGACCGGTCACCGGGCAACCGGGCAATCATTCTAGAATGATACGACCAGTCACCGGGCAACCAGGCAGTCATTCTGAAATGACTAGACCGGGCACCGGGCTGCATGAAGCGACCGGGCATTCTGTCAGTCAATTCAGCATGACTAATCCATACACCGGGAATGAGGACATGGGTCATTCATTTCACGATGAATGGGAGAATCAGCAAGGCAGTCATTCATACATGACTCGACCTGCCACCGGTCAACCAGGTACCGGGCAACCCGGTACCAGGCAACCGGGATCAGTGCGTCTCGATCGGATAGATACACGTTATCATTCTTTCGCAGCACAGCCTGATTATTTGGATATTCAGAACACTGGTTTACCAGGTTTTAATAACCAACCTGCTGACATAGATTACGGAGAGTACATATCGAGAAAATCATTCCGTTCTCCTAGGGGAACAGTGTATTATTCAAGAGATATTCTCCTCCACGTTACCAACCTTCATTACGAAGGAGTGATCGGTTCTATGACAGACAGGTTAGTGATGCCTACCGTGATCGTCAAATTCCTGATTATAGGAATTTACGACTCCCGGAAGGACACCTCTCCAAGAGGCAGTCCTTTGAAAGGCAATCCCCCGATCGGAATATTGCTTGTTCCGTTAAGGGGAAGTCGAAAAGATCACATACAGTGAGTTCGGCTCCGATGATTGACTCTGTGCAACCTTTCTCTGCTGCGGATAGAAGGTTGAGTTCACATGATCGTCACCAGCTTATGGATTTATCAGAGAATGAATCCATTTCTGGATCGGAAATTGGTCAACCGGTGGGAAGTCCGGTTAAGCACAATACTTCTCGTCGTAGGCCTAGACAATCCTCCACTTCTTCGTCTGACGAAGAAACGGAAAGTCTATTACCTATAGAAGACGAGCCGGCTGCGGATCGTTGGTCCCTGCAGCAGGCTATTGAAGAAGTTTTTAGGGTAGTGCCTAGTACGCTCTGCCCTAAGATCGACGCTCCCCCACGTCGTAAAAACCTTTCAAGTTTGGAAGAACATAATGCGGAGATAGGAGGGTCTACAACTCCATTACAGTTACTTCCGCAGGCGAATAACTTGGGAAGGTTATTGGACCAACTGCAGTCCACCAGGTCATTAGACACTGTTGAGTCAGCCTGGTCGGTCCCACTGGCCATCTCTAAGGAATGGGTGTCTCCTAAGGCTTATGTAGCTTCGAAGGAGTTCTTTCCCGTTAAAGTGCCGGCCTTAGACGGAGATGCGTCCACTTTGGGATTAACTGAACCCACCTCAATCACAGTTAGTGCTAAACTGGTTGAGAGATGGGAGGCCAGAGCGCGTCTGGGAGTCATGGTGGCTTCACATGACGATCATTTCGCCATAGCTCTGGCACTTCTACTTAAAGAGGAGAATGTCTCTAGCAGAGGGGCTAGCAGAATCTGGAGGCTTTTGATACGGGGAATCGGCACCTGATGGCTCTGAATTTGCAGAACGCCACGGAAATGCTGTCCGCGAGGAGAGATGCGACACTTGTCAAATCCTCTTCTCTGCTACAAAATAGCAAGGACAGCTTAAGAGCCGCCCCCTTATCCTCCAATCTTCTCTTTGGTGGAAGGGTTGCTGCAGTGACTGTTACTGATTCGTCAGAACAATCCAGACGCCTTTCGGCGAGTGCAGTAAATGCTTTGTCACAGAGTCGTAAATACTCTGCACCGGCGGCTAAATGGACTAATACTAGGAAGCCCCCGGCGAAAAGCAGAAACAGGAAGTGAAGGCTGTACCGCCTAAACAACCTCCTTCCACGGGCCGGAATTATGCTAAACCGAAGCCCCGTTTCACGGGAGCTAAGCCGAAGCATACTTCCAGGTATGGTACGGCTCCTAGGCCGCAGCCCTAGGAGTACGCACCTCTCTATGACTATCCCGAGGCCGGAGATTGCAGTAGGGGGCCGCCTGTCATTTTTCAGGGAAGAATGGGGGAGTATCACGGAGGATCGTTGGATTTTATCCGTGATACAAGAAGGGTATCTAATTCCCTTCGTTTCCCCCCCCCCTCCCATGACAAGCGTGCCCATCGATCTGTCGTCACGCCATCCGACCATGTCAGAAGTGTTTACATCACTTCTGGAAAAGAAAGCCATAGAGAGGGTTCTCAACCCCAATACTCGGGGTTTCTACAGCCGTCTTTTTCTCGTTCCGAAAAAAAAAGACGGTCGGTGGAGACCGGTGATAGATTTGTCAGCCCTGAACGGCCTCAAGTCCGCACCTCGAGTATTCACGAAGATTATAAATGCTGTGGGAGCCTTTCTTCGAATGAACGGGCCCCAGCTTCTTCAATACTTCGACGACTGGCTACTCCACAGAGCAGATCGTTTAATTCTCCTTCACGATCTGTCTCTAGCCTGGCGGACCATTCTGCGATTGGGCCTTATTCCCAATACGCAGAAGTCGGACTTAGTTCCGTCAAAGAGGTTTACATTCGTAGGGATGACCTTTCTCATCGACCTAGCGGTGATTCGGGTCCCTTCGGACAGAGTCGATTCTCTTTTCCGGAAGATCAGACTCACTCTGGACCAGGCTATGGTAACAGCCCGGTCCATGCTGTCACTTCTGGGGTCCCTGAGTGCAGCAGCCGACCTAGTCAGTCTAGGCAGGCTCCACATGCGGCCCCTTCAGTATCTTTTTCTGTCCCGGTGGCGTCCGTCTGTGGACTCACTGGAACAGGAGATAGCTCTGACGGATTTCTTCAAGTCACACCTTCGGTGGTGGCTGGATCCGTTAATCTATCTACAAGGGGTGCCCTTGATCACATCACCTCCGGATCTGTACCTTTTTACAGATGCCAGTGCTGTGGGTTGGGGAGCTCATTTAGAGCCACAGGGCCTAACAGCCTAGGGCATGTGGACAGCGGAGGAACGTTGTTTGCACATAAACAACTTAGAATTGAGAGCAGTCCTGCTAGCTCTCAAACAGTTCTCTGCCTCCGTTGCGAACACAACTGTTTTATTGTCGACGGACAATACTACTGTTGTGTCCTACATTCGCAGGCAAGGAGGAACGCACTCCCATCTACTCTTTCTGGAGACATGGAAGTTACTCCTTTGGTGCCAGGCGACGTCGTTAGTAGTCTTAGTAAAACACGTCCCCGGCCATTTGAATGTCTTAGCGGACAGTCTATCCCGCCAAAACAAAGTTCTTCCGGCGGAATGGACACTGAATCAGAGTGTAGTAAACTCTGTATTCATGCGGATCGGGACACCACTGGTGGATCTTTTCGCCACCAGAGTCAACCATCGGCTGCCACTTTATGTGTCACCGATGTACGATCCTGCAGCCTGGGCAGTGGACGCACTGACCCTCGATTGGGACCGTCTATTCGGGTACGCGTTTCCCCCGTTCATTCTGGTCCCGATCGTACTACAAAAGGTTCTTCGTTCTCAACAGTGCAGAATCCTGTTGATAGCGCCATTTTGGCCCCAGAGGTCTTGGTTCAACGACCTCCTGGCCTGCCTGTCGGCACAACCAGTACGTCTTCCTCTTCAAGACGACCTTCTGTTTCAGCAACCGGGGCGGCATCTTCATACCAACCCGGCAATGCTTCATCTTCACGCTTGGACATTATCAAGCGATCGATCCGAGAGAGAAACTTTTCTCAAAAAGTTGCCTCTCGCATCGCTCAATCCAGAAGACGATCCACTAGAATCGTCTATGATTCCAAGTGGACAGTCTTCTCAGATTGGTGTCATGCTAGGTCGATCAATCCTGAGTGTCCCTCTGTAGCTAGGATTGCCGATTTCTTTCTTTTTCTTTTTGAAGATAAAGATCTAGCTGTTAGCACAATAAAAGGTTATCGTTCAATGCTTTCGAATACGCTTAAGTTCAAAGGGGGAGAGAGTATTGGTGCTAATCCATTTCTCTCGGAACTTATGCGATCATTCGAACTAGATAAACCCGTTTGTAGGAGTTTAACTCCAAAATGGGATTTATCTTGCGTTCTTTGGTCTCTTACAAAGGCGCCGTACGAACCTCTGTCTTCTGCTTCGTTAAAATTTTTAACTTACAAAACTGTCTTTCTTCTTGCCTTTGCGACCGCGCGTCGTAGAAGTGAGTTGCATGCGCTTTCAGTAGAAACCGGCTTTATCAGATTCAATGAATCTGATGGCTCGTTCACTCTACTTTGTCAGTCAGGTTTTTTAGCCAAGAACCAGTTACCTTCGGTCCTTCCTAAACCAATCACGGTTCCCAGTCTTTCTGCGAGCTGTGGTCCGTTGGATGCCGACAGACTTCTATGTCCCGTTAGAGCTCTTAAGCTTTACCTTAAGAGAGTTAAAGGGACAAGGGGCCGTAGGAAGAGGTTGTTTCTCCCTCTGATAGGATGTAAGGATATATCAGCGGCTTCTATTTCCCGCTGGATATCCTGTACAATTAAATTAGCCTACACTAATCTTTCAGTTCGCGATCTCTCGTTTTTACGGATTCGTCCACATGAAATTAGAGCACTCTCCACTAGTTGGGCCTTTTCCAACAATGTGCCTTTAGAGGATATTCTTCGTGCCGCGGTATGGAAATCTCAATCGACTTTTTCAAATTTCTACCTGCGATCTATGTCTAAGCAAACTGAAAATCTTCACTCTCTGGGGCCACTGGTGGCGTCTCAGCGAGTTATATGCTAAATTACATATTAGACACAACAATAAAGTACTTAACGATTGAAATTTATCAATCCATTCTCCTACTTTCACAGGCTGTTGTGTCTCAGTACTAAGTAAATAAATTAAATAAAAATAACTACAATGTGCTGCATTACCTGTAGGACTAGAAGTGTTGGCAGATGCCTCCCGACCGATGCTGAAAAGTCATCAGGTAATAAATGACTGGTAATGTATTTTTGACATAAAAATGAAGTTTTTAAAGTAAAACATATTTTTATTAGAAAATACTTACCAGTCATTTCATATTCCCGCCTCCCAACCCCGCGTCGTCAACCAACACTTACTTGAAAACTAAAAGTGACACGTTGACCTCGTGCACCGGTATTTACCGGTGACCGTGTATATCACACAGGCGTGAGGGATACGCTAGGCGAGTTCTTTTTCTGGATGAATTAAGGGTTAGGAGATGTATATATCAGGTAATAAATGACTGGTAAGTATTTTCTAATAAAAATATGTTTTACTTTAAAAACTTCATTTTCATGTTCAAAGAGATGTCTTGATTGTGTAGAATTCATTTAATAATAGTAATCCATGAATATCTAAAGTAGGAACTGTTTCTAAGCTAAATATAGACCCTATTCTGTTGTGTAGGTTCGTGACCTTTAACATCGATTTTCGCGCATGCGCATTTCGATATGAAAAAGCGAGTGATATTATTTTATTTTAGACAAGTACAAGACGAATGTTTGACGCAAAGCGTCAAAGAGAAGCCGCAATATTTCGTTGTACATGTAGAAATAAGAAAAAAAGAACATTTTTAAATCCACAAACAATAGAACAATTTAAACTGTAGACGGTAATGCTGATATATTTCTCCTTTTGAAGACTTTTGTTTCGAATAAGATTGACAAACATTGAAATTATATGAATGAATACTATTATTTAAATAAGTAACAACAGCAAAATTAAATTTAAGCCAAGATAAATGTGTACACATTTCGTTAATTTTTTATAGATACCCTAATGTATAGGTGAATATAACATTTATAAGTAAATGTTTTCATTTCAATGTGCCTAATAGACTAAGGAAAGTCAAGAATACATAAATAAATCAATGCAGTCTTTTCCGGCGACATTGATGCCCTTGCATCAACTTTCTCTTGTTGTTACATAAAAGACATCTGGCCTCAAATCCTGCACATAACCATTGGGCAATAGTGGATTATTCTAGCAGTAAATTCTAGTCATCTGCAGTGTTCACATTTCAGCTCAAAATTTGTTATATTAATTACAGTTCAACAACATTTTCATCTTTTGGGTGGATTTAAAAACTTGTCAGTAAAAGAGTATAACAGCTCCTTTGGAGTAATTTTGCCCTTTTGCTGAATTATTCAAAAATTGAAAATGAAAAGCTTTGTTATTAAAGAAATAATTTATTTTCAGGACACTTTTTATCATGGCAAGCAATGTTTTCAACAATCTGCAGCCAATAGATAACAGCATGTTCTAAAGAAAAACGGTTCTTTAAAACATGGGGAACATAACCTGGTTCATAGCATTAGTTTGGCTTTTTTAAACAGAAGTAATTAGTACACCTGTGCATGTCTTTAAAACTTGTTCAAAAACCTATTTAACCCTTTCCCACCTGCAGACGCGTTTTGGCAATAGCAGCAGACAACTTTTGAAAACATTGTGGCCAAAGGTGTAATTGCTCATGATGTGGCCAAAGGTGTAATTGCTCATGATGAGCAGTTTCTCCTTTGGCCACAGTGTTTTCAACTTTATTTAAAAATTAAGCTATCTTTTATGGAGATTTTTACGGTTTGTTTTCAAAGACGTCTGCTGCAGATTTGTTGTATGCGGGAAAGGGTTAACATAATTTCTAAGGGTATGAACTGATTTTATCGGAATTCTTCCTATTGATGTGTTTCAACTATTCAGTGATACCATGTTACTTTTTGTACCCTTGTCTAAGAATTTTCAAGAAATTACTTGAAAAGGAAAACATTTACCATTTTCATTTAGTTGTTTGGACTTTGAAGAAGCCAAATTCAGTAACTCTCATTTATACCATATTTTGTTGACCCTCTCAACCCTCTCCCTGATACAGATGCCCTTTGATGCCTCTGCAGCTGACAACTATGGAAAGCTTAACTCTTCCCCACTTACAACATACTACCAGACGACTTCGAAAACCTTCAGACATAAATATGGAAATTCTCCATGAATGCAAATTTGATTAGTTGAAAATATTGTGGCAAAAGGCGAAATTGGTCATCATGAGCAATTTATTCTTTGACCACAACGATTTCAAAAGCCGTCTGCAAGTGGGAAAGGGTTGAAGCAGGAATTGGGAAATTCTGCTGCAGATGTGTCTGCAAGTGGGAAAGGGTTGAAGCAGGAATTGGGAAATTCTGCTGCAGATGTGTCTGCAAGTGGGAAAGGGTTGAAGCAGGAATTGGGAAATTCTGCTGCAGATGTGTCTGCAAGTGGGAAAGGGTTGAAGCAGGAATTGGGAAATTCTGCTGCAGATGTGTCTGCAAGGGGAAAAGGGTTGAAGCAGGAATTGGGAAATTCTGCTGCAGATGTGTCTGCAAGTGGGAAAGGGTTGAAGCAGGAATTGGGAATATTGACCAATAAATTCTTTGAACAGTCTTTACCTTTTTTCTTTCCCACATAGAACAAATCAGCAGAGGAATTTGTAAACCTCTAGGTAAATCATGAAACATCTTTGAACCAGAGTTTAATTTTTCATTATGAGCAATTTCTCATTTTGCCACAAAAGATTCAGTTGCAATTGTTACAATATCTGTAATTGTCGGTTTAATTACAGAAACAAGTTGAAAACATTCTGGCAAAAGGAGAAATTGCTCTATAGGCAGAAAGCGTCTATAGGTGTGAAAGGGTTAAATAATTTACTCAAGATTTTTACTACATTGCTTTCACCATAAACTGAGTCATCTAAAGACTATTATGTAAAGGAAAATGTTTTAGATATTTGGTTGCCTGCACCTTACAAAAATGCACTAATTAAGCACAGGTACCTATTAACCACAAGAAAGAGAACCAGCTTTATATGATAATGAATATTTTCCACCTCTTTCTTTTTTCTACTAAGTAATAAATATATAGATAAGAAGGTAGCAAAAACAATTTGTTTATTATCATCATTATGATATCATAGACGGCACATTTACAGGTTTTGTTTGTGTGCACCTTAACCCTTTCCCTCCTACAACAATTCTGCAGCAGACGACTTTGAATATATTTTGTCAAAAAATAGAAAAACTCTATAAATGAATGGATGACTAAAAGTGGAAAACATTGTGGCAAAAGGAGAATTTGCTTGTTTTGAGAAATTTCTTCTTTTGATACTAAGTTTTCAAAAAGCCGTCTGCTGCAGAGGCATCAGAAAGGGTCTATATGGGGGAAAGGGTTAACATACTCCGTTCTGTAGCATGCTAACAATTATACTTACTTTTTCTTACTCTTGAACAAAATGAAAGTGGTGATTAAAGGTGACAAGTGTGGAACAAGATAACCATGAGCATGACATCATATACACAAATACATCACTAGTGTCTTGAAAGCTTTCATGACCATTTACAGAGGTCCAGATAGGGAAGGGGTATTCAGCTCTTTTAACCACAATTTCTCTCTCATTATTAAAGCAAATCTATGTTGTTGGTACTCAAAAGAATCGTCTCACTGAGACAATTCTGTTGAGTACCCACAACATAGGGTTACAGGGGCAAATAAGGATTTTAGAACATGCAATACGCCCCTTATCTAGTGCTCAGTGCATTTGGTTACTATTGCAGATCCAGAATGTCAGACACCATCAGCAATAATCCCTCATGTTGGCTTTCCTGTAACACTGCTCAATTATATGCTAAAATACTTTCCCACTTGCATTTACATCTGATGAGTTTTGAAAATATTGTGGCAAAAGGGAAATTGCTCATAATGAGCATTTTTTCAATTGGCCACAATGCTTACAACTCTTCAGTAAATATACTTTCATTTCAAAATTGTCTGCTTCAGATGTGTATGAAGCAGCAAAGGGATAAACCATTAAGGCTGCATTCTAATTGTAATGTCAACCCCCAATTCTGATAACCCAATTCATCAAGTCATCACCTGAGTATCTGGGTTTACAATGTCTTTAAAATCCCATGAAAAGACATCACAGTCTAGAATATAATGGAAATCCTACTGTGTGTGTAATTACGTTAATTACGTTTGACAGGTATTAGAAGTGTCGTGTCACCATGTAACAATTCCGTGGCAACTAGATGTCGAATCAATGACAAGTGCCTGTTTGTCACATACCCTTTTTATATTTTATTTCTCTTGAACAGATTTAAAAGAAACAAATTGACTTCAGCTGCATCACCTTAACCCTTTCCCTCATACGAAAATTCTGCAGCAGACGACTTTGAACATATTTTGTCAAAAAATGGAAAATCTCTTTAATTGAATGGGAGCAATTTCTTTTGTCACTATGTTTTCAAAAAGGTGTCTGCTGCAGAGGTGTCAGAAAGCGTCTATACGAGGGAAAGGGTTAAGACCCACCTAAAATCGTTATGAAATGAATGGTGATTAGGGTCAAATCTGTTTTTTTTAAATTTCTTTTTTGAAGTTCTGCACTTATTTCAACACCTCTTAACACTAAATGGCTATAATAGTGCGCCAATTCTGATGCCTTCCTGCAACCCTCTATCTGAAGTATGACTTGGCTTGACCCTCCCTCTCCCTCATACAACAAATCTGGCGCGATAAAAACAGCAACAAAACTGGACAAAAAATATGGAAAATCTCTTAACCCTTCTCAACATATACTCTTTCTGATTGCCTCTGCAGCAGACGACTTTTGAAAACATTGTGGCAAATGGAGAAATTGCTTGAAACATTTATTAACTGTTACCATTGTAAATCAAGATCAGCCTGGACCTCCATGTAGTCTAATTGAGCCTGTTTGCCAATAAGTAATAGATTTCAAGAAACTTCTGAAATAACTGTTCTAATTTGGACTAAGTTGGTTTTTCTTTCCTATTGAGTTGAAAACATTGTGGCAATTTAACTGTGAGTTGTCCACTGCACGTGATTGATTGATTGATTGATTGATTGATTGGGGTTTAATACCGTTTTTAACAATTTCTCAATCATATCACGGCCAGTTCACCTACTCATATATTTCCTGGTTTTCACACACCAGTACTCCACACAACAATCTTCCCAAACATCTGGCTGCTTTTTTCCACATAGATTTAGCCCATTGGTGGAAGACGAATGACGCATGTCGCAATGACTTTTGTCAAACGTCGAAAAGGAAGTTGGCCGAGCCAGGATTCAAACTCACAACCCCTGCCACTGCACGTGAAAAAGGATATCAAGTTATGCGTTAACCCTTTTCCACATTCAGAAGCTTTCTAACGCCTCTGCAGCAACTATATTCACTATTTTTACTTTCATTTATATAGATTTCCCCCACATTTGCCTATATGGTTTCAAAGACATCTGCTGCTGATTTGTTGTATGTGGGAAAGGGTTAAAAAGAGCTAACTGTCTACATGAGATAAAACAAATTCAACATGGTGAGGGTAAAAGTACTCTACAAAAATACATCCATGTGGGCCAGATGCCACTAATAATACAGCACCTGGAAGAATGCAAGCTTTCTCCGCAATCATGCAACATTAGGTACAATTTATGCAGAAAAAAATGCAAATGTTGGGTGACCCTCCCCATTGTTGAGGTTAATAGTAGACAACAGTGCCAAGCAGATTAGGTATAATACCCCGAGATAAGATGGATGAGCCTATATATAACACTTTCCTACGCCTCTGCAGCAGACAACTTTTGAAAACATTGTGGCAAAAGGAGATATTGCTCACAATGAGCAATTTCTCCTCTTGCCACAATGTTTCTATTTTATTTCAATCATCGATCTTTCATATATAGATTTTCCAGATTTTTGGACCATATGTTGGTATTGTCTGCTGCAGATTGGTTTGATGTGGGCATGAGTTAACACCTGATTTGGAACTTTTAGTCTCTCCTGTAATCTAGTCCTTGAGAAAAGAACACAATATGAACCAACATGACACAACTTTAAACCAAATATGAAAATATTGTAGGTAAATGAAAATAATAATCCAAATGAGCATTTAGAAAATTGCCATTTTCTCCTTTTTTATAATACATTAGTTGCAACTATTAACACTGTGGACGCTCATGGAAAACATATTGAAAAGGCAATTCAAAAGAATACCAAACAGTGTATGTTTATCAGTCAAGAAATACAAAATTCACACGATCTTAACCCTTTCCCTCATATAGACGCTTTCTGACGCCTCTGCAGCAGACGGCTTTTTGAAAAAATAGTGACAAAAGAAGAAATTGCACAAAACGTGCAATTTTTCCTTTTGCCACAATGTTTTCCACTTTTTGTCATGGAGATTTTCTATGTTTTAACAAAATAAGTTCAAAGTCGTCTGCTGCAGATTTGTTGTATGTGAGAAAGGCTTAAGCTCTGTAAAATAGAACAAGACTTACCGATTTAAACTCATGGTGTGCCGCTTAAATGAACTTCATCTCAAAAATCATTCTAGCAAAATCCCTCTAAATCCATGTCACTTTTTGACAAGAATGAAAACATAAACAAACTTAAAACATATTTAAAAGTACTCCAAAAGACTAATCAACCTTTACAGTGGCAACTTGTGTTTTTCATGTCAGTAAAACCATGTATTCAGTAGTAATTCACTGGAGTATAGTTTTTACTCTTCACTCATACCAGGTATTGAGTCAGGCGTATCCCTCCAAAAATATATTAACTCCCAGAGTCAAATCTGTATTTGCTGAAAGGCTGTGTAAAGCTCCTGTCTGATGTGATAGGGTAGAACGTAACGGATGAATCAATTAGACCCGCATGATTCCATATGTAAAATCTAATAACTTGAAATGTCTGTCACTTTCTAATTACTTGACAATTACATTAACTCAGTTTGTCATTAGTACACACTTTGTGTTACATGATGCTTCTTTTTTTCATGCTTATTGTGAAGTTCAGCAAGTATTTCACAATATTTTATTATTTTAAAACACTTCCAAGTAGCTGAAATTTATTCTCCAAACCTCTGACCTTTCAAGTCCTGAGTGTCCAATATAGAAAGACATTATCCTTTAACACCTCCTTTTACACTTCAATTCCCAGCCCCTCAATCTATTTATAGAAAATCCCCACCCTTTCACTTCGACGAAACATGTAAAGAGTTTCTTAGAAGTTTAATAGTTTGTCATCACTAACAAGCCAAAACATTCTTGAAACATTAGGCGTATAAAGTCCGAAATATGGGAATAAAAACCCTGGTTTCCTAGAGACTGAACGAAACCTTCCTCCAGTTGAGTGGAAATCTCCCTGCCTCAATACACCTCTCTAGTTCAATAAAGCCAGAACTTCTATCTCCAGGATACAATAAACTAATTCAGAACAGAAGTCTTCGATTGTGAAATCATCCTTCATGCTTTATATTACAGAAATGGGGTTTTATAAAACTGAAACTTCCCTTTTTCGCCTAAAATATTGTCGAAAAAGAAGCAAGTGCTTGATACAAGCATTTGCTTGTTTTTCAACCCTCTCCTGCTATCTTTAACAGTGAGTAAATAGCAACAAATTCCCAAGTTTCCAGACAATTATTGGGCTTGATATTTTTGTTAAATGTACTTTGTGTTATAAGGTCTTACTTCTATATTATGCCACACCCAATATCACAGTTAAAGAGATCAACAAAACAGCATCAATTCTTCTTTCTACTTAGTCTTTTGCTCTCAATCTCAGAAACAATTATCAAACTTTTTCATGCGAGACATATTTTTAAATCATATTTCCCAAATACGAGGGACAGATTATTTTGAAAGCATAGGACTATTCTAGAGAGCTCTAGACAAGGAACGTTTTGCTTGTTCTAAAAGTCCTTATATTATCTGCTTACCCTATGTTGTGGGTACTCAAAGGAATTGTCTCAATGAGACGATTCTTTTGAGTACCCACAACGTAGGGTTTGTTTGGATAATAAGAGATACTGTGGGGAAAATGTTGTGGGTTCTCAAAAAATCATCTCAATTAGACGATTCTTTTGAGTACCCACAACATAGGGTTTGGTTGGATAATAAGAGAGATACTGTGGGGAAAAGAGCTGTAAACCCCTCCTTATCTGGACCTCTGCTCTCTAGCTCATTCACTATGTCTCAGTCGATCAGCCCGTTATCAGTGAAGAGAAAGAAAATGAAATCATTTGATATGCATCTATGTTCATACTTATCACAACACGAAAGCTTCAACAACAGTTCTATACTACAGAAACAATTTATTCAGGATTTTATGATGCAGCAGAGATTATTCAGTCAAAAACACATGTGTCACCCGAACAGTACTGTGATCTTTCCCTCATACAACAAATATGCAGTCAATAACTTTGAAAACTTCTTGGCAACATGTGGAATATCTCTTTACAGAAAAGCATTGAATTCATTTAAAATCATGGTGTCAAAATGAGAAATTGCTAATCATGAGCAATTTCTCCTTTTTTTACACAAATTGCTTTCAAATGTTGCCTGCTGCAGATGTATCAAAATGTGTCTGCAAGTTGGAAAGGGTTTAACAGACAACACTTTTTAAACACTATGGCAAATGGAACAAGAGTACCGCAAACGGTACATAATACGCCAGTCAGGAACTTCTTTCTAGGAGTGCGGAAAACCAATATTCTAAGTCCAAAAAGGGGCATAACTCATTCAAAAATTGATGAAATTCGAGGAAATGTGAACTTGATCTGTGACACTTGATTACAAAGCCATATACATAATTTCAGCTCAATACATCAAAGCATGTAGAAAAAAAGTGCGGAAAACAAATATTTTAAGTCCAAAAAGGGGCATAACTCATTAAAAAATTGACGAAATCCTAGGAAACATGAACTTGATCTGTGACACATCACTACAAAGCCTTATACAAAATTTCATAATGAGCAATTCCTCCTTTTGTCATGATGTTTACAACTCTATTCAATAATTATTCTTTCATTCATAGGTGTTTTCAAAGTTGTATGTTGGATAGGGTTAATTGAACAAAGTTACTGTTTAGCCCTATGCTTGATAGATTGTTTGGTGTTTTATGCCTCTTTCAACACTTGTTCAGTTATATCATGGCTTTCCTGGGTGAGTTACCAGTACTACAGGTCCATTTATCCTGACACCAGCCAGTCGGTCGTAATGCCAAGGAGGTCAGCCATTACTACCATTTTTAAAGTCTTTGGTAGGACCCGTCAGGATCGAACCTGCGACCTCCCGCACTTTAAGCAGACACTCTTCCGTTACAATAGAAACAAATATTAATGTGTCAGCAACAGACCACTTTAGAAAATATTATGCAATTTCTTCTCTTTCCCCAAACAAAAATACAATGTAGCACAAACTCATTTTAGATGTTTCGGAGGTTGGAAACCACCAAATTTAGACATCAAATTATGGAAAACTGAAGGGAAAAAGATAAGAAGCTGTAATTCTTTTCCTGGTTTTTGAATAATTATGATTTTATCACCTCCTGTCTGGGATTTTTACAAGAAAATAGAAAATCCAAGTGACTATATTATATTGTCCTGTAAATAGACATGCCAGTTACTTAACACCATTGCTGATATGTCAATTTAGACTCTCCTAAACTGAAAACATTTACAGAAAAGAAGCAAAAGTCTACAAATATCAGAAGTACTATTATTAGTATGGTTTGAAAAGGTAAATATTGTATGAAAAGCAGAAATATATCATATTCCAAAAATATTTTCTAAAATTGTCTTCTCTGGAAAGGTGTCAAATGTTTCCTGTGTCAAAAAAAGAAGAAAAGATCACATATTAGCTTAAAAAACTCTAATAAATGCACCAGCAAAAACTCCAAAGACCCAGTCACTCACTCAGATCACATTTCTCAATGACGCAGACCAATTATTTCAAGGAATGCTAACAATAAAATTTGATAATGGGTTAAAAGACCTGAAATTAATCCTTTGAATTCTTCAACCAATTTGTGAAGCAAGTAGAGCAGACCAGCCTGCACATCTGATATCTTGAAATTACGAAGTTCCCTATGAACTCTTCCAAATGCAAAGCCAGACAAGTCCATTTTAAAAACAGACACACACACTTTTAATATCAGTAAGGCAATTTGAACAATACCTACTATACTTATATAAGCATGAACTTTAAATTTGGCTACACTCATTTTGCTCCCAGACAACCTTTAATAAAGGCATTAATAAATTCTGTTTCTTTAACTCTTTGACTTTCCCACATGCAGATGTTTTTTAAAAACATTGTAAACAGAAGGAGATATTGCAAATTTCAAGCAAAATGTTCTCTCATTACCATAATGTTTCAACTGTATTCAATAATTAAACATTTCGTTAAAGAGATTTTCCATTTTTTTGTCTGTACATTTTCTACAGATTTATAGTATGTGGGATTGGGTTAATACCAATATGATGGCAGCAAGGATCCATCCAGTCATTTTCTTCTGTACAACAATCATAATATCGTTATTATAGAAGTTTATTTCCATAGAAAGAAACGACAGTGCATGATTGTATAAAAAAATATCTGGACCAGTTTTAAATTGCCACCATCCCCTTGCTAGATCTGAACATGTTTTATAATGCAGTTTAATTGAGGTTTGAGGGAATTCCGATATAATGAGGAATCTCACTAGAATTCAAGCTAGTATTTCAAATCTATTGTTGTAGCTTAACAATCAATCAGCCGCGCAGTATATCAAAGTGAGGCCTGTACCAGAAATATTATCCTGCAATTTTTGATGTTCTGTTTGATCATTTACTGATATCGGAAGATCCATTTTACAGCCTAATGGGAGAAAAAACAAAATCAAATCCTCATGTTTCAAAATTTTAACAAAAATAGGTTACAACAGGCACCTCTTATCTCGTCTAATTTCTTTATTTCAGAATAATGCACTTTCCAAAAATTTCATCGATACAATCAACATATTATTTCACTGAGTATCTCTTTTTATAATTTTGCAATTATAGAAGGAAATGTCTTTTGAGACATGAAACTGAATCCCAGTGGGCACAAAATGAGTACATGTTAAAATTGAATAGATTAATTGCATTACTTTTCTCAAGCTGTTATTTTAAGCTCCTTCAAGACTATAAATAGGTCATTCTCCAGCAAAACCAATCTTAGCATGTTAATGAAAACTGTATATAAAGATCAGTTTGCTTATTCATTGAGTATATAGTTTGATTATTTGTTTATTTTATAAACAAACAAAAATAATGGTCATTTGTGAGCAAAATTAACCTTTTCCCACATATGCTTTCTTAATAAACGCCCTTGCAACTGACAGCTTTTGAAAATATCATAAGGAGCAATTTCTTCTTTTGCCACAAATTGTTTTCAACTTTATTGATTACTTGTTCTATCATTTATAGAGAGTTTCCAGACTTTTGACATCGTCTGCTGCATATTTGTTGTATGTGGGAAAGTGTGAATTTATTTGTTCACCAAGTGCAGGGGAAGTAAAAGGCAATAACTCTTATTTCTGTGCAATAACACAGACAATAGACTGGCAATTGAGCTTTTCATGACTTGTCCATCAGTGTTCACAAAGAACTGCCATAATGTAGATTTTCACATACCTTATATTAACCCTTTCCCAAGAAAACATTTTTGCAGCATACAGAATTGGAAACATCAACACAAATATATGGAAAATCTGCATAAATTAAAGTATTAATATTGAATATAGTAGAAAAGCAGAAATTGATCATTTAAGCACTTTAAATTGCTGACTTGCACCAATAGTTTCAGAAGTTGTGTGGTGCAGATGCATCCAATACTATCTACATGCAAAACAGGGTTAACCCTTTTCCTCATATAGACACTTTCTGATGTCTCAATCTGCTGCAGACGATTTTGAAAACAATGCAATCCTTTTGCCACAATACTTTCAACTTTTTCAGTAATTATACCTTCATTTGAAGAGATTTTCTGTGTTTTTGTATATATGTTTCTAAAGTGGTCTGCTGCATATTTGCTGTATGTAGGAACGGGTTAAGCATTGGCCAATACCAGCATTAGTCAGAAAATAATATTCACAGCAATTCAAAGATATTGACAGAAATGATGACATAAATGCATTATTCTGTGTATTGCAAATAGCCAGATACCATTCCATAGATGAGAAAAACTTCAAACAGGTTTACTTATTTTTCATATCATGGAAAAAAGGTTAGGCAGCAATTTTTAATCCCTGATGGCTCTTTACAGCAACCATAATGTGTAATGCTGCCCTTTAGCATCAAGAAGCTTTATGAAAGGATGAAAGCTTCCAGACACCATTGATCCGACTGGTTTACAAAGCATTTCCTTACACTAAACCAGTCAAATGATAGATGGTTTGACCTTAATAGGATTGGGAACCCCAAAGGTGATAGACTGGTTTAAAAATGTAGATATAGATCAATGTGCAGACTAGTGTTAGTCAAAACATAGTAAAACGTTTCTTAATAATACGTTAAACTTGTATACATATCTTAATGCAGATAACGTGCAAAATTATTATCTTGATCATCTAGATCATTTTAATGGTCAAAGTTTGTTTTGGTGATAAAAGTAGGCATTGAAGGGGGGGCTGGAATCTATAAATTTGGAACATTAATGTGAACTCTTGAAGGTTTTTATTGACCAAGTTGCACTTGGCCTCTATTTTATTGAGGGATTTTAGTTCTGATGCATGAAAATGGGTTTATATAGTCCCCAGGTGATTGCTCCATTACATGCGCCATTTACAAAATTTCACACAAGAATGGCTTCAATTCTGAGACCAGCTACAATCTACAAAATACAAATATTTCTTTAATGCTCCACCTACAGTCTACACAATTTAGAGACAATTCAGATTGTTATTTCAATTATTTTGTAAAAGATGCCAACAGATATCATATACACAATCAGCAACCAAATGCCAATTGTTTTAAATCAAAATCATTTTCATAACTTCAAAAGGTTAGTCATGAAGTAGAATGGCTTTTACAAGAAAGTTACATGACTGTTCAATTTTAACAAGTTATCAGTCTTAACCCTTTCCCTCATATAGACGCTTTCTGACGCCTCTGCAGCAGACAGCTTTTTGGAAACATAGTGACAAAAGAAGAAATTACACAAAACATGCAATTTCTCCTTTTGCCACAATGTTTTCCACTTTTAGTCAGGTTATCCATTCAATTAAAGAGATTTTCTATTTTTTGACAAAATATGTTCAAAGTCGTCTGCTGCAGAATTGTCGTATGGGGGAAAGGGTTAAGAAAGACTTTGAAACATCTTTTTAAAGATAATAATTTTCATAACTTCAAAAGGTCAGATTTCATGTGAATGACTTATACAAGTACCTTACATGACAGTTCAACTCCTAAGAGTCCATAGAAGTTCTGATATAAACTAAAACATTACATATATCTAAGGCAGATAAAGGATGGATAACATGGGAATTCCCAGTACGTAACCAGTAACCAACTCCTAAAATAAAAGAACTCCTACAATGAGCAACTTCCAGGAAATACATCAGGAAACTTTAGAGATATTCCCCTGGAAACTCTTCAACATACATTTATATAGAGCTCCCAATTATATTACAATAAATGACATGATAGCTGTGATCAAACTCGGCAGAACAATCGGAAACGGGGACAAATAGGTGCCAGTAGCCCTTATCCCAATATATATTTACAATCTGCGCTCCAGGAAGTCCAACTGTAGCGCTTTTTTGACAAGTGTATCTAAAGATCTGACTGTCCATCTATGTTTCTGATCCAAAGGAACAAAATTTGTTTGAGTCAAATAAGTTCTAGCTGCATGGATGATCTGGTTCTACCGTTGGTGCCAATGCCTTATAGGTGTAACATGACGGCAGAGCACTGATCATTATCTGGACCTTTCTTAATATTCATACAGAATATATATATCAAATGCATCAAACGGGTCAAATATGATTGTAAATATTTGTGCAAAGAAAACAGTGAAGTAGCATTTTGATTATTCATAAAAGAAGAAAAACTGCTTTGAAGTTGTTATGACCATCAGGAAAAAGTCTCTAAGCACAAACTTATAAGTAAAAGGGGAAAAGGACAAATGTCCTGGGAAACAACAGAAACATGTATGTAATGAAATAATCAAATAAACATTATGTATCTATGACAAGAAAGTCAGGGGGAAATGGTACAGCAATCATAATGCCATTGTTGTCACAAGTTCCTTGCTTGAATTTTGCTAAACAAGAGTTCACGAAACCATGGCAATTACTCTTGATGTTCTTTGAAAAGATTTTGAATAAGGCACAAAAACAGGTGATTTTAAACGCTTTAATTTAAACTCTTCCACGGATACAAACAACTTTGTATACCCACTGATACAAACAACTTTGTATACCCTCTATTGCAAATGACTTTTGAAAACCTTCTGGGAAAAGGAGAAAAAGATCAAAATGAGCAATTCCACTTTTTCCCAAAACTCTAAAGACTTTGTATCAAAATTATACAAGCAGCTTTTACAGTACATGTTCAAGGATCATGGAATCAGTTGTAGTGACTTCAGCGTGACAAGGTCTAAAACTTTTCCCACTTCCAGATACATTTGACTCATCTGCAGCAGTCTTTGGAAAACAATCGCTTCAACTCTATTCAATTATGTTTTCTTTCATTTCTATAGAGATTTATAATAATTTTGCCTTTATGTTTTCAAAGTGGTCTGCTGCAGAATTGTTGTCTGTAGGAAAGGTTTTATTCCCCTGGGGGAGAAGCTGAATAGGTCAATGGTACAATATATTGTATAGTAGACTGAAATAAACAAATAACTAGGAAAACCTTAGCAACGGAAACAATTAACTCTTCACCTGAAAGAGAAAACGTTCTAAGAATATGCAGCAAGTATAACTGGAAAATATTGTGCAAAAAATAGACATATTGCTAATTTGAGCATTGCCTATCTTTTGGGATAACAAAATCTACTAAGAATCATTCCTTTGAAAGACTGTTGTAGAACAGATGAAAATATTCATCTTGATTTTTGGAGAAACCATTGTTTGATTGATCAGGACAGGGTTATCTAGACAGAAGAGGGGATTCTTCCACTCTTTCTGAATTCAATTACCTTCCCTCCATAAGCACTAATAGATCATATCAGACTCTAAAGTGGCCATGTTACCCATGCTAGACTCATTTAACCCTTTCCCACATGCAATAACTCCGCAGCAGACAACTTTGAAGTATAATAATTGAATGGAGTTGAAAACATGGTGACAAAAGGAGAAATTGCTCATCTTGAGCAATTTCTTCTTTTGTTGCCATGTTTTCAAAAAGCTGTCTGTGGCAGATGCGTTGGAAAGCGTCTATATGTGGGAAATAGTTAACCCTTATCCTGTTAAACATTATGTCAGGCTTTTTCTGCATAACAAAAAATCTGGATAACAGAAAATGTAATTATTTAACATAGATGCTTTCATTTAAAGTCTTCTGTAGCAGATTTGGATTAATGAAAGAATTTAGCTCAGACAATTAATTGCATGGTGAAAAGATGCTCACTGGAACAGGATTGAACTCCAAAAACAACTTCGCAAGTAAGACTGAAATAGATGAATGGAAGAATGACAAATCGTCTTTGAAAAATAAAATTAAGTACTTCTCTAAACGAAAGTCAAAAATTTTCAAACATATTTAAACATTTTTCTGTATATATTTACATTACATAATATCCTCACATTTACATTTTCAATAAAAAAAAAGCTTACATTGTAAGTAAGGTAGGCTCATTACGATCAAACCTTCTTTTTCCCCAAATGTTTTCAGCTTTATATGAAAAATGTGGCATATTGTCATATAAGGTAAAAGGTTACAAATGGGAATTTGAGGGACTTTTCTACATCAAATGCACTATGCACAGCTTTTAGCAGAAACACAGACGAAATTACGTTTGAAGTATCATCTATCTTGTAAAATTTTAATGATTCAGTAGCGACAGCCTTTTATCTTCTTTCTTTGGTATTTCACATCCTTTTTTTTCCTGCCTGCACTTGTTGAAATTCTTGTTATACAGTTACAAAAACAAGTAATTGATTCTTTTCTTCTTTCTTTCAAAATGTTTTTCTTTCTTTTTAGCCGGATTGCTCTAGCAATTCCGGTCTATAGATTGGCGATGTCCGTCCGTCTGTCTAGCAGTTCCTGTCTATAGATTGGTGATGTCCGTCCGTCTGTCTGTCTGTCCGTCAACATTTTGGTTAAGGTAACATTTATGTTAAAGTTTCAGGTTGAGGCAAAATCTCAGCACTGGAAAGGGTTACAAACTTGAAACTTTGCCTGAAGGTAACCAGTAACAAGTTCTATTGATTTCTATGGTTACTTTGACCTTGACCTTGGTTTGTCGATTTTCAAGGTCAAATTTCCGACAATCCGGCCTTACCGTCTTCAGCGGTTTCTTGTTTATATAATAAATAAGAGCCATGCTTTGCAAAAGAACATCAATAAGACATTTACAACAATCATCGATACAGATCAGCTTGCACATTTACACAGTTTAATCCGGCTCTGTACTGTTCCCAAATTACCCAAAAGGGTTTCAAGAAACTTCTGAAACTGAATGTTCATTTGGCCCAGATAACATTTATCCCTTTCCCACATGCCTGCAAGAATATGGAACAACTCTTAACAGAGGGAAGTTTAATAAGAGTTTAAAGCATTGTGGCATACTGAGCAATTTCTCCATTTGCAACAATTTTTTCAAAATTTGTCAGCTGCAGAGGTGTCAGAAAGCTTCTGTATGTGGGAAAGGGTTTAAGTGCAGGCAGGTCTAAATCTATCTCTGTCAGAAATACACTAAGGTTGGTTTTCCTGGATTCCTGCTCATATATATACCAAACAAAATCTTATTACACATTTTGCATGGAAAAAAAGAGCAGTCCGTATACAGTTTTTTGTATAATATATGTTTCCAATTTCCAGGATATTTTATTTGTCCCTAAAATATGTTTAAACAAGAAACTCCGCAATGTGACGAAAACCAGGTTTTCAATGATTGACAGAAGGACTTCAGCCTGTGTTGTGAGAATTATAATAAAGCTTCTTTGTTGAATGTTGTGTGTGTCTAAAAAAATATGCCAAATCAGGGACACTATATTAGTAATATAGTGTCCGTGGCCAAATGTAGAAAACAATTGTTTCCATTTTAGGAACAGTAACATACCATGTTAAGTTAGAATAAATAACTGTAACTAAAGAAATGAACAGTTTTTCTATTTTTAGAAACAGCCACCTTGACCCTAGGGGCCCCAAGCGCAATCCTATGAAAGGTCTCCAAAACCTATTTCTACATACCAACTTTGGTTGCAATATGTCGACCCTAACTAAAGATATTCAGATTTTTTTAGAAATAAAACGTTATATATACTCCTGTAAAACAAAACTAATTACACCTTCAAATAATAATTTAGAAATCGACTAAGTTTAGCCTCGCACATTTACAATTCCAAAAGACAAGCCGAATCAGATAAAAAAAGCTGGACAATTGTAAGATATGTGTTACAAAACCACTCTTAACTTCTGATATAGATTTATATTCGTATTACAAACAGAAAAATGCATGTTTTTCTTTCTTTTTCTGTTATCTTTTAAAGGTTCCTTTTCCCATCATATAAATGTATAGCTTTATTAACACGTGTAAAACTTAAAAACCTTTTAAAGTTTGACCCCCTGGTGCAGCGGTCATGGTTTATTGATTCATACTATTAACCTTATATATACCAACACAGATATACTAAAACACATTTACTGTAAGGTATGAGGTCAACGACCTTCATATATCTATGCATGTGGCTATAAAGTTATATATTTAAAAAAAAAAAAAAAAAATATTTAGTTTCATAGGCGAGTTTGACCCAGCCCGGCCCACATGGTGAACAACGACATCGTCATTCTATTAACCGGGTTTCAATTACGTTGAAAACGTTTGAATTAAAATTGGATATCAGATAAATTCTTAATCCTTTACCAATTGCAACTGCATTATAATGACAAATGGAGAAATTACTTGTCATCCTTTCACATTCTGCGTCAATGTGGTCTGCAGCAGACTGTAAATGAAAGAGGATTACAAATGAATGTATATTGTTTTATGGTGCATCGACAGCTAAGGTCATTTAGCGCGCAATTAAATTTAATTATTCATGATCCCTGGGTAAACAAACCAGTACTAGGCTAGAAAATGTGCCTTGCCCAAGGGCACTCCACCATGACCGTAGTGCCGCGACTGGGGATCGAACCCGGGACACCCGGTTTCGAAATCCCCGACGCTAACCACTCGACCACAGCGGATTCCAAAGAGGATTACAAAAACTTGCATATCAGGTCAATGGATAAAAGAGCACAACCTTATGGAAACAATGCAACAGATGAGAGCTACACACAACATTTGGATTATCTCAGCCAAATGGTCTTAACTCTTTTAGGCGCATCTGCAGCTAACACAATTTGAAAAAACATAAATGTGGCAAATGGAAAAAATTTGCTTAATGAGCAATTTCTCATTTTGCCACAATGATTTCAAATTTATGAAATAATCGTTCGTCGTTTCATGTATAGAGTTTCCATATTAAGACTACCGGAAAATGTTTCAAAGTCCATACTGCACATTCATGGTATGTGGGAAAGGGTTAAGGAGTACCAACAATAAAGAGTGTTTATGTAGAAATGATTGTTATTTACAGCCATAGCCTTTTCCCTTCAACAATCAAAAAGTTCCATAAAACTGCCAGAATATTGAAGCCATCAGCTAAATAAGTTTTTAGTAGTCCACCCTTCTTTATATGAGTCTCACCATAAGGAAACAATCCCATGCAAAGCTTAACCCTTTCCCACATGTAATAAATCTGCAGCAGATGACTTTGAAAGCATAGAGACGGTGACACTATAATAATTATAAAAGTCGCTATAGATGAAAGAAAAGTAAAAATATTAAATAGAGTTGAAATCCTAGTTGCACAAGCAGAAATGGCTCTTTATGAGCAATTTCTCATTTTGCTACACAATGTATTAAAGTTGTCTGCTGCAGGTGCATCAAAATGCACCTTAGTTATGGGTTATAAAAATATACTCTGAGTTCAGACTTTGTGCTTAGGTTTCCGATTATTCTATTTGATTATTCTATTCAATTATTCTTTTCCAATGCATTTGTTCCATAAACTGACCAACCAGATTTCTTAATTTGAGCACAAAGATCATTTCTCAGATCATCATTCTGTTTTGTCTGTTTTGTTTCTTTTAGAATATTATTGCTAAACCCTTTCCCACCTACAATAAATCGCAGCAGACGACTTTGAAATTATCAAGTCCAATATTAAAAAAATCTATAAAATTTAATGATAACATGATTATTGAAACTAGTTGAAATCATTGTGGCAAATGGAGATATTGCTCATTATGAGTAATTTCTCCATTTTCCACAATGATTTCAAAAGTTCTCTGCTGCAGGCGTCAGAATTTAAGCGTCTATATGTTGGAAAGAGCTAGACCAAATTAATCTGCAACTCCACAGTCTGATCAAATTTTCAATTGTCCTATGTATGCATCAGGGAAAGGGTTATATTCAACAAACCTGCAAAAAACATCTTTCGAAACATCTTGGCAGAAGTGGAAAACCTCTATAAATGTTAGTACTTCTATTAAATTGAGTCTAAAACCTTGTATTTTCACTTTTGCCACATTGTCATCAAAAGTAGGCTGCTGCAGATGCATCAGCATGTGGGAAAGAGTTAACTTAACCCTTTCCCTCATACAACAATTCTGCAGCAGACGACTTTGAACATAATCAAAAAATAGAAAATCTCTATAATTGAATGGATAACCTATGACTAAAAGTGGAAAACATTGTGGCAAAAGGAGAAATTGCTTGTTTTGAGCAATTTCTTCTTTTGTCACTATGTTTTCAAAAAAGCTGTCTGCTGCAGAGGCGTCAGAAAGCGTCTACATGAGGGAAAAGGTTAACAGAATAGAATGTACAATGAAGTAGAAAATTGGATACAGCCTAGTTGGTATAAATTGCACATGCATTAACGAAGCAATATGTTTTCTCCCTTATACCTGGTTAGAAGAGAGTCTTAGAACTCCAATTACAATTCCAAAATACAACAAATCTGCAGTGGACAACTTTGAAATCCTCTTGGGTTGAACTATATTAAGTATATATATATATATATATATATATACAAAATTATAGTTTTTGAATATGTTTAAAGTATTTTGGCAAAAAGAGAAATTGCTCATTTTGAGTGATTTTTCCTTTGCGACTATGTTTTCAAAATTGTCTGCTGCAGATCAAGGCATCAAAATACTTCTGCATTTTGGTAAGGGATAATTGAAACTTTCCTGAAACCAATAAATTTGACATCACTGACTTTTGTTAACATTATGTATCACAATTTAATGTATAATTTTCAACATGTTTCAGGTTTTTTTTCCTCAGAACTAAAAGCCTACAACTATTGAAATACTCTGAGCTGAATCCTTCTGTGTGCCATTGATTTAGCATAATTTAAAATGAGCCAAATCACACGAAAAAACAATGTTCTTTTGAAATTATTGGCAATATGATAGTATTGCATACCTGTCGCTTTTCTGAAATAGCCGTATTCCATAGGCTTCTTAGAGACTGCTTGTACAATTAGAGACAAAAAGTGCAAATCACAATCAGTCTGCATAAGAGTATATTGATCTGGATCGTCATTGGTGGCAAACTCCAAAAGATAATTTATTTGACCCTTTCCCATTACAACAAATCTGCAGCAGACGACTTTGAAAACATAGTGACAAAAACCTGAAATTTTTCCCATAAAAGATAGCTTTATTGTTAAATAAAGTTGAAAACATTGTGGCCAAAGATCAAATTGCTCATCATGAAAAGTCATCTGCTGCTATTGCAGGTGGGAAAGGGTTAAGACTTAAAATAAATGTAAAGTCACATTGTACAGAATATATGGGGGGAAAAAGGGTAATAATTCAGTGTTGCATCTGTTAAGCAAATTAGAGGGAATCTCATACAAATATTTCACAGCCCATTAAAACCATTTATGGTAGTTTAGAGCTTCCCTAGCCAGTAAATATTCATTCAAACTACCTTTATATACATCCACTGGCCAATAAATATAACACTAACTGTGAGTGTCCCTTACCATAAATTTGTTTATCACTAAAAATAATGTAAAAAGTATGATGGACCAGAAAATTGTAAACAATCCATAGTGCCCTAACAGGGAATTTAGTGGGGCCTTTCAGCACCTAAAACAATCTCAATTAAACCATAATGTAAACTTGTCTGTAGTAGCACAACACCAATTAGTAAATTAACCTTTACGTCAGCAATCAATTAGTGGTAACCTGTTATAAAGATATATAATTTTGATAGCAGAACTGAGCATTGGATGTTTGGTTGGATGAAACAAAAGCATGGGAAATTGATGCAATTTATGTATTTCAAACAATAACAATTATTCATCCAGTATGTGTGGTTAGGTTGTAGCCCTTGGTATAAATTATGTTATTATGATGAATGTGTGTATGTGTCCCAATTTTCAGATCCATAACCTTTATGATTAAGGAGGAAAAAGAACCTCACCTCAAAACTTTATAAAAGGCCATGATTCAGACAATCTGAATATTCAGGTAGTTATTATCAGCCCTTACAGTAAAGATATAAAACAAATGTAATGAAACAGTGTTCCAAGTTTCAAAATCATAACAACTCTAATTCAGGAGGAGCACAGACATAAATGGGAACTTAAGCAACCAAGACTAAATGATCAAGAAACTGCAGCTGTAGTTACAGGCATTATTTATATGTATTTAAATCAGAACACTATTGAAAGTGTAAATTTGTAACTGTGGATGAACAAGAGTTTGAAACAAAACGCCCAAGAGGGTCATATAGTTCCATTGCCATAATGCAAAATAGATCCACCATTTGTTGCACATATTTATTGTTAAGAACATTCCTATGAAATAATTTGAAAATCTGACCCGATTACTTTTCCGAGGAGAAAGGTTTTCTCTCGCGGTGGATAAGAAAGAACGCTTTATTATTCAAAGTTTCAACTTACAGTAGTAGAACAGAAAATATCATGTTTTATAAATGATCTTTAAACAACAGCAATTAAATGTGCATTCATACAAACATGCCCACCTAACATGGGATGGTCCGTCTTAAAAGCTGCATGTATGCTATCACACACTTCACAACTTGCATGATGCATGTATGCTGAGAAATTAGTACAGACTGTACCATTATAAAGTTAGATTGTAACAATGAATAGAATCTGGAACATTTAAATAGAACCAGACCAACAATTCCAATCCTAAAGCTTAGTCGAGAAAAGTTTCAAATGACATTCAAGTTGGGAAGAAAAAAGTATTTTTCAGACAGGCAATAAGTGCCGAAAATGACTCAATCTCATTTTTTAATTGAAGTTTTATTCACTTCAAATTTCACTGCAAAAAGGTTGCTTTTGGAGGCTATCAGAACCAGACCTAGATTAACCCTTTCCCTCATATAGACGTTTTCTGACGCCTCTGCAGCAGACAGCTTTTTTCTATTTTTTGACAAAATACGTTCAAAGTCGTCTGCTGCAGAATTGCTGTATGAGGGAAAGGGTTAAATTTACATTTATATAGGGAGGAAATAAGATAGATCTATTGATTGGACAGCACTGGTCTTGATGAGGCATCATCGTCAGCACGTAAACTGTAACTTTCACCACTATTTTCCATTTTGCCATTTATTGTGGTTGTCTCTTAAATCATCTAAGCCAGACAATTCAAATGAGTACCCACTAAATAGGGTTTAGGTTAGAGTTAAAAGATTGCAGGAGTGAAATACTCAGGATAACCAGAGCTCTGTTTGACAGCAAATTGAGTTACCCATCTCCTGTTGATTTCCGTGGCAATCATACATTTCCTCGGATGTACGAATCAATCTAACTTCATTTGTTCTCTCATTCCAACCAGCGCATGAATTCACGTAAATTTCTTCCATCTCTTAAATAATGATTCGAACATCATCCCTCAACTCATTAAAGGGGAATGGATTCTGAATTTGCAATGTAAATAGAATTACAATGGAAGAAAAAAAGATGGCGGAAAACAAACAAAAAGGTCCTGTGATCCTTGCCATGGTAAAATGGGATCTAGAACCCTTAATCAGATACAGACGACGTCTTTTGAAACTATTGTTGGAAAAAGAGAAATTGCTCAAAATAAGCAATTTCTCTTTTCCGTACAAATTGTTTTCAATTCTGTACAAAAATTATAGCGTTAATGTTTCAAATGTTTATAAAGCAAATGGCTCTAAGACACAATATCAGGAAACAGACACCTCGGAATTTCAAAATTATGTATAAAACATAGGTGGAAGAGATAAACTTGATCATTATGTACAGTTTCATTTTCTCCTAGTGACCATGATATTCTCGAAAAGAAGTATGCTAGAAATTTCAAATTGTGTCCTATCCATCCTTGAAAGACTTTGGCATTTTCAGAAGTAATCTGATGCAAAGGTGTCAAAAAGCTATCTGTATTAGGGAAAGGATTAAAATCACACAAGCCTTTAAAGAATAATGTCCAGCCTTGATCATCTCAGTTTCCACCGTTCCCATGTGAAGTGTCATCTCCCTTTCACCTGACAAGCCCAAAGCAAGTCCCACAAAAAGCTTTCTGTATAGGACAAATGATGTACAGAGAGACTAGGAGAATTAGTCACGGATTTTACCATTAATTTTGATGAATATATCGCCTAGCCTACCGAAGCCCGATATCTTAAGAATTTCTTATGTGACAGTTCTAAAATGTCTTTAAGTTTTGGTTTTCTTGAATATTCATTTCAATTATTTTTGTTATACTTTTATAGTTGAGCAGGGCGATAGGTCAGTCAGTAATGACGAGGGTTACCCATCAAGGGGTCTCGAGTTAAAACCCTGGCTCAGCCTTTCAGATGATTGTAAAAAGTAATTTTAACTAAATAACCCTTTCCCTCATACGACAATTCTGCAGCAGACGACTTTGAATATTTTTTGTCAAAAAACAGAAAATCTATATAATTGCATGGATAACCTATGACTAAAATTGGAAAACATTTGTCTTTATGTTTTCAAAAAGCCGTCTGCTGTAGAGGCGTCAGAAATTGTCTATATGAGGGAAAGGGTTAAAGTGTCATCCATCTACATCCAATGGGCTCAATAGTCTCTATGGGGAGGTAGCGAGCAGCCTGGGAGGAATAATTCATGAAGTACAGGTGTAACATGCAAGGTGAACCAGAGCGCTGCCATGCTATGACCGAAATACTGTTGAAAATGGCATTCAATGCAAATCAATCAATATACTTTAGTAATTGCAATCATATAACCTTTTTAAACATTTACTTGAAATGATATTTTTAAACTCAATCAGCACTGAAAGCATAATAGAGAAATAGCATAACATTTAGAAATTAAAAATGTTGTTTTAATGCATAGTTGAAAACATTGCGGGATAAAAAAGAATTTGATTGTTTTGAGCAATTTATCTATTTGGAACAGTTTTTTCAAAAGTTTTTGCTGCAGAAGACTTCACTAAAGGTTGTCTGCATCTGGTGAAGGTTTCATTTTTTTTTTTTCATAGCCTAGAAATCTGGTTTTAACCCTTTCCCTCATACGACAATACTGCAGCAGACGACTTTGAACGTATTTTGTCAAAACATAGAAAATCTCCATAATTGAATGGGTTACTATGACAAAAAGTGGAAAACATTGTGGCAAAAGGAGAAATTGCACGTTTTGTGCAATTTCTTCTTTTGTCACTATGTTTTCCAAAAGGCGTCTGCTGCAGAGGCGTCAGAAAGCGTCTATATGAGGGAAAGGGTTAATTAAATTGCTTTCATCTTACTTATTTCTTAGAAAAGGAAAACCAATACTCATAGAGAGCAACTATAGGCTGGTGAGTTTGACCAACTACCAACTGCAGAGGTCACAGGAAGTGTCAAGACTTAATGATTATTAGTCGCCGGGCAGAAGCCCGCGACTTCTATTTTTAATAGCTTTTCGGAAATCACATGGGAGGGCGGCTTATTATTAGAAAGAAACAAATCTAGATGATTTGAACATATTACAATTGTGGTTGTTTACGAACACTAATAAATGACACATCTAAAATGAAATAAATATTCCGATTTTTTAATGTTTGCAGTTTTTTTTATTTCACTCGCATTTAAGTTTTTTGTCTTATTTACGAAGACAAAAGTGGTCCCTTCAAGACGTGAACCAACACCCCCTAATGCAGACTCTTATGTGTCATCATTGAGGTCAATTTCGGATTCTCCTTTTAATAGCAATTTTAACTTACTAAATGTTGTTTTCATGTTCAAAGAGATGTCTTGATTTGTGTAGAATTCATTTAATAATGTTAATCCATGAATATCTAAAGTAGGAACTGTTTCTAAGCTAAATATAGACCCTATTCTGTTGTGTAGTTTCGTAACCTTTAACATCGATTTTCGCGCATGCGCATTTCGATACAAGTACAAGACGAATGTTTGACGCAAAGCGTCAAAGAGAAGCCGCAATATTTCGTTGTACATGTAGAAATAAGAAAAAAAGAACATTTTTAAATCCACAAACAATAGAACAATTTAAACTGTAGACGGTATTGCTGATATATTTCTCCTTTTGAAGACTTTTGTTTTCTTCAAATTACCTCCCTTTAAAGCAATACCAGGATATTTACCTTGTGATTCGAATAAGATTGACAAACATTGAAATTATATGAATGAATACTATTATTTAAATAAGTAACAACAGCAAAATTAAATTAAAGCCAGATAAATGTGTACACATTTCGTTAATTTGTTATAGATACCCTAATGTATAGATATGAATATAAACTTTATAAGCAAATGTTTTCATTTCAACGTTCCTAATCTAATGTAATGTTTGAATAGACTAAGGAAAGTCAAGAATACATAAATAAATCAATGCAGTCTTTTCCGGCGACATTGATGCCTTGCATCAACTTTCTCTTGTAGGTTAACTAGATAATACAAAAGCATTATGATCTGGAGTTCTTACCCTAACTGAAGTCTCAATTGATTCTGACATTATGTTTGGTTAGTGATTAACTGCCTTAACCCTTTCCAACATACAACAAATATGCAGCTGACGACTTTGAAAATATCCAGGCATAAACCTGGAAAATCTCTTTAATTGTATTAATTTATTGATTGTTTTGGCATTTTACGCCGCTTTCAACAGTTTTCCAATTATATCAAAGCGCTTCCTTGGTAAGTTACAAATACTACAGGTCCATTTATCCTGGCACGAGTCAGTCAGTCGTTATGATAACCCCACAACCCTAAGTGCAAAGAAGGGCAGCCATTACTACCATTTTTAAAGTCTTTGGTATGAACAAGCCAGGGATCGAACACGCCATCTCCCATATCCAAGACGGTTCTTTAATTGAAAGAAGAAATATAGAATAGTGACTGAAAAAACATTGTAGCAAAAGGTGAAATTGCTCATCAAGAGCATTATTTCTCCTTTTGTCACAATTTTTCCAATATTTGTGACAATTTGTCCGTAAGTGGAAAAGGGTCAATCAACACCTTCAGAGACGTACCTTTAGATGTACCGTAAGACGTAATGTTAGACGTACCATTAGACGTACCGTTAGATGTAGTTAGATGTAGTTAGATGTACCATTGGACATACCTTTTGACATACCGTTAGACGTACCTTTAGACGTACCGTCAGGCGTACCGTTAGACATACTGTTAGATGTACCGTTAGATGTACCGTTAGACGTACTGTTAATAAAAAATCTAGAGCACTTTGTAGAGCTATAATGATGACTTGCTTTTGAATCAGATGACTTTTGAAAACAGTATGAGAAAATTTCCCCAAAATGAACAAAATCTCCATTTTCCACAAAGTTTTCCCCACTGTGAAATAATTATACTTCAAAAAATTTGGGGGGTTTCAATTTTAACGAAAGGTGTTTTAAAACCAGTTGATTTTTAGATATCAAATTGGGTTGAATAGAAAACAGACCTGAGTGTTTATTTGTACGGTGTTAAACGCCACTTTAACCCTTTCCCTCATATAGATGCTTTCTGACACCTCTGAAGCAGACTGCTTTTTTTGAAAACAGTGACGAAAGAAGAAATTACTCAAAATGAGCAATTTCTCCTTTTGATACAATGTTTTCCACTTTTAGTCATAGGTTATCCATTCGATTATAGAGATTTTCTATTTTATGACAAAATATGTTCAAAGTCGTCTGCTGCAGATTTGTCGTACGAGGGAAAGGGATAAACAGTATTGGAGTCCTATCTTGTGGTTTCCTGGGTAAATTACCAGTACTTCTGATGTAAATAAACAACAAATCCAAGATGGGGTAATCATGAAAACTACAGAAGAACAAAGGGTTTGGGGGTATTTGTACCTGAACAGGTAAATGTTGAGACCAGATAGTTGAATTAGCTGCCCACTGTTACAGGATTCCCTGATAATCTGGCACTAAGAGCCTCCCTAATCCTTCAACATAAAAACTTTCAACAGAAATGAACTCATCCAAATTTGGAACAAAATGTGAGCTTTATGCAAAATGGGTGTAACTGCATCATACTTTAAGACGTTATTAAAACTGTTTAGCATGAACTCATTGAAATGTAGTAATTAAACCATTTCAAACTGTTTACCACTAATACTAGTTTCAGGATCTTCTAATATCAATTGAACGAGTTTGTAGGTGAATGAGAATGGAGTATAATAAGAGCTGAACAAAAGAGTAGATTATGAGCATGCTGCATTTGCCATAATTTTTCAAAGATTGTCTGCTTTAATCCTTTCCCTCATACAACAATTCTGCAGCAGACGACTTTGAACATATTTTGTCAAAAAATAGAATATCTCAATAATTGAATGGATAACCTATGACAAAAAGTGGAAAACATTGTGTCAAAAGGAGAAATTGCTCGTCTTGAGCAATTTCTTCTTTTGACACTATGTTTTCAAAAAGCTGTCTGCTGCAGAGGCGTCAGAAAGCATCTATATGAGGGAAAGGGTTAAATGCATCAACATGTGTGTGCATGTTAGAAATGGTTAAACTGCGAGGGAATTTGACTGTAACTTATGGTTTAATGCAATCATTGGCAAACAAAAAGTCAGGAATCTTATTGATTGATCAATCGGGTCACTGATGGAACGGTAACGGTACAAAAAGACTTTCCGCTACATCCTCATACTCTGGGATGTTGTCATATCAAGTCGTAATTGTTCCACTACAATCATGCCAATTATGTTCATTTGAACAAGTATCAAAGCCATTAGCGATCACGCAACTACCAATCAACATGCAATCTACAATGGCTGTCAATCATCTATTAATAACCCTTATTTCAACGAATCAAATTACAGCTTTTAGATTCTTTGGACATAGGAAATGTAAATATGATGGATTGATTGAGCCCTATTTATAATCCTTTCTAATCCAGCACTCCCTGGTCTTAGTGCAATTTATATACTTATATGATCCAATATTTTTAGGGTCCTTGTCAAATAAGGAAAAATTGAACGCATATTTTTTAACAACAGAGTTGTAAACATTATGGGAAAATGAGAAATTGTTTTTTTCAAGAGAAAAATGAGCATATACTTCATTTCCCATGAGGTTAAAACTAATATTGTAAAGCTTTTCAAGATGTACGACTTGATTTTTCCCCCCGAGGTGTTTTCAAACCAGTCGAGTCTCATAATAGCATATCAAGTAAACAGTTAAAACACGTAGTAACATAGGTTGTTCAACAACATCAAATAGATCTTCAATTATTGTGCACAGGCAAGTTATATTGCAAATTGTTCACATCAAAAGCCACGTTATTCAAGACATAAAATCAGAAATGTCAAGCATATTGCAGATCCCTGACAAATGATTCAGAGCAATAGATATTATAGGCATGGTAAACTAGACTTTAAACCAAAATATCTTTCTTATTAGTTATTACTCATCTTAATCCCATGTTGTGGGTATTCAAAAGAATTGATTTGCCAAGATGATTATTTTGAGTACAATCTACATAGGGTTTGATGGTCATAAAGGGAATTTAAAACAGAAAAAACATCCTTAACAGTGACTGTGAAATATTTTTAACTTTTGAAAACATTGTGGCAAAAGAAGAAATTGCTCAATACGAGCAATTTCTCCTTTTGCCTCAATATTTTCAACTCTTTTTTATAAGTAAACTCTCATTTATGGGTATTTTTCAAATTTTGACAATATGTTTTCAAAGTCGTCTGCTGCAGAATTGTTGTATGTGGGAAAGAGTTAAAGTCTTCTAAAAATGTATGCACCTTTCAGATCTGATATTATATCTGTCAGATGGATTCATATTCCACAAAGATGATGGAAAACAATGTGGCCGCAGCAGAGGCCTGACAATCTAGGAAGAGAAGTTTGGAATGCCGATATATTGTTTATCCTCTCACTACAATGTTATTTGTATCAATGACTGCTCATAAAACACCAGTATGATTAGACAGAAGTTTTAACTGTTAACTTGATGGGTTATTCATAGAGAGTCACCATATCGCCATCTTAAAAACTGCTTTTGAAAACAATGCGGGAAAATATTTGAAAATGTGCAGGCAAAAAAATATGGACAATACGTATGACCATAAACGAGGGTATTATTATTAAAAAGAGTTGAAAACAGTTTGGCAAATTATAGAGAATCGCTCAATATGAAACACTGTTTTCAAAAGTTGTTTGCTGTTCAAGATGTGTCAAAATGCAACTGCAAGTGGGAAATGTTTCAATATAACTTCATAAGCATCGTTTTTTTTTAACTATTTGATTGATAAATGTTCCATGAATTTTATTGTACCAATTTCTCCAGAATATTCCTACCATAAGAACTCTAGTATAGCCTTCCTTAACCCTTTCCCTCATACGACAATTCTGCAGCAGACGACTTTGAACGTATTTTGTCAAAACATAGAAAATCTTCATAACTGAATGGATAACCTATGACAAAAAGTGGAAAACATTGTGGCAAAAGGAGAAATTGCACGTTTTGTGCAATTTCTTCTTTTGTCACAATGTTTTCAAAAAGCCGCCTGTTGCAGAGGCGTCAGAAAGCGCCTATATGAAGGAAAGGGTTAATGTCGTTTTTCTCCCCCAACGGAACACTTTTATTGCACATTGAATTCTCATATTTTCATGTAACAACATCATAACATTGCATGTTCGTCAAATTGCGGCCACTTTATGCAAATCAGATTATCTTGTGAAAGGATGCAGAGAGAGAGAGAGACGCAGATTCATATTGACTGACATGAGTTTCTCTGTATATTTGCCGTGCGAAGAATAACAATTGGCAAAATAAAGGTTTGTACGAAATCAATGAAAATTAAGTAAAATTCTCGAGGAACTTGTTACTGAGTGATATTAGGAATATGACAACCAGAGCCTTGGTTATCTAGACTTCTCTTTTCACTGAAAAGTATTTTCTTATTTCTCAATTAAACTCCATGTTGTAGATACTCAAAAGAATCGTCTCAATTAGATAATTCTTTTGAATCCCTACAACATGGGATTTTGAAGAGCAAATATGAACATGTATGACATACACTGACAAGTGTGAGTGTCTGCATCATTGAAAACGTTGAAAATTGATAATCACACAAACCATTTTTCATGCCTCTGAACAAAACATATCTTAAGTGATAAATTAAGTGAGGATTAAAGAACAGCAGGGGGAGCATGTTAGTTCTAGCTGTTTAACAGTTTCCCACCTGTAGACGCATTTTGATGCAATTAGCAGCAGACGACTTTTGCAAACATTGTGGGAAAAGGAAAAATTGCTCACAATGTGTCCAACTTTATTTAACTTTTAAGCTATATTTTATGGAGATTTTTCAGGTTTTTGTCACTATGTTTCAAAGTCGTCTGCTGCAGATTTGTTGTATGTGGGAAAGGGTTAAAACAATACTTTTAACGCATTTGCATAAAATAATTTCATACAACAAAATGGGTAAATGATATTTTCAAGTAAGTTAACCCTTTCCCACTTAAAACCACATTTTAATGAATCTGCAGCCGATAACTTATGAAAACATTGTGACAAAAAGAGAAATTGCTCATTATACTTGGGAATTCCATATTTCCAAAGACATCTGCTGTAGATTTATTGTATCATTGAAAAGGATTAATGCAAGAAAGCATAATATATAATTAAACTAGAACTGTGAGTGAACTCACAAAAGGATACCCCCCGTCCCACACTACAGTTTATATTGTTAAAGTGAACAACCATTTCCATACAGGGGAATGCATGGAGAAGAACCAATTTTGCATTCCCATGGAAGGCAGATTAGGCCATATCAAATGTCAATTATCTCCCTTGAAATATTTCCAACCGGGATAATCCTTCTTCATGCACATCCTCAGGTTGTGTACTGCAACTGTGTAAAGTTTCATCAGTATGGGTCCAGCCGTGCAGGAGGAGTTGCGCTTACGAGACCTGTCGCCACATATTGCAATATTGGACTAAGTAATGGCAATTATCTCCCTTGAAACATTTCCGACCGGGATAATCCTTCTTCATGCACATCCTCAGGTTGTGTACTGCAACTGTGTAAAGTTTCATCAGTATCGGTCCAGTCGTTCAGGAGGAGTTGCCCTTACAAGACATATGGACAGACAGACAGACAGACAGACGGACGGACGTACTCATGAAGTGTATTTGTGGGGTTATTTCTTTTGTTTTATAATGATAAAATGTTCATAATGTAAAGGCTGAAGTTTGTAGAAGCAGCCTATAGACTACACCTCATCATGTTAGATAAGATTGCATCTAGGTTTTCAAACCAGGGCCATTATAATTTACAACAGCAAATTAGTTCTACATTTCAGCAATGAGAGGTTTTCTAAACTCAAGCAATGAAAACGTCAAGCCCCTGCATTCCAATAGAGGATGGGGGTTGCTCTTCCATGTTATTTATGTCAAAATTTGTTAGCTCATTTTGTAAATTGTGCAACATATTGTACAAATATTGTCATACTGTTCTTATCTGACTCATCAAAACCTATAGTCTTTAACCCTTTCCCTCATACGACAATTCCGCAGCAGACGACTTTGAACATATTTTGTCAAATAATGGAAAATCTCTACAATTGAATGGATAACCTATGACTAAAAGTGGAAAACATTGTGACAAAAGGAGAAATTGCAAGAAAAGTTACTATGTTTTCAAAAAAGCCGTCTGCTGCTGAGGTGGCAGAAAGCGTCTATATGAGGGAAAGGGCTTAAAGACTGGCGTGCTAAATATAGATCTGAACTAAAAAATTCTGAGCGCTGAGCATGACTAATATCATAATGAGCAAATTTCTCTTTTGCCACAATGTTTTTAACTTTATTCAATAATAATAATTCCATTTAACCCTTTCCCACATACAGATGCTTTCTGATGCCTCTACTGTAGACGTCTCTTAAACACATTGCAGCAAAAGGAGAAGTAGTTCATGAAGAGTAATTTCTCCTTTTACTACAATATTTCTAAGATTACTCAATAATTATACTTTCATTTATAGAGACTGTTGATGTTTTAAGGTAGATGTTTTAAAAGTTGTCTGCTCCTGAATTGTTGTATGTGGGAAAGGGATAAAGAGATTATCCATAATTTTGCCAAGATGTCTCATCTCAGGTTATCCGCTATAGATTTGCTGTATACGGGAAAGGGTTATACAGTTATAGAAACATTAAGGGAAAAGGATAATTTGTGCAGGATGAACAATTTCTTCTTTACTCACAATGTTTTTCAAATTTTGACTCAAATTAGTCGTAATATGTGCAATATTTCTAAGCAATCATTTCTTGCCATTTCCCCTTTAGAAGATGGTGTGGTTTTATACTGCATGTGTGCCTCATTTTCGAGTTAAGAGAGGCAAGTGTATGATTAAGTGTATGTAAAATGGAATCAAAATGTTACATAATGAGTGCATGATTACAATAAGTAAATCTACTCCACATGTTCAGAGGTCCAGATAAAGATGGGTATTCAGCTCTTTTCCCCACAATATCTCTCATATTATCCAACTAACCCTTATGATGTGGCACTCAAAAGAATCGTCTCATTGAGACGATTCTTTTGAGTACCCACAACATAGGGTTTAAGGATCAAATAATGATTTTAGAACATGCAAAACGCCGCTTATCTAGAACTCTGCATGTTACCAAAGTCCGCTACTCCACGCCAGAGTTCCTGATAAAGCGCCTTATCTAAGCTCTTTAACCATTATTTTATATTTAAACTCTTTAATATGGTGCTCAAGAGAATTCTCTCATTGAAAAGATTCTTCTGTGTCACCACAACATAGGGTTAACTTGAGTAATTAGAGAGACATTATGGTGCAGAGAACCTAATTGATTCTTATTATCTCAGGCCTCAGACTCTGATACTTCTTCAGTGGGAGCGGCATTAAGTAACATGGGCTTTAACCCTTGACCTCTTGTAGAAGCCTTCTGACACATCCGCAGCAGATGGCTTTTGAAAACATTGTGGCCAAAGGAGAAATTACTCATCCTGAGCAATTCCTCCTTTGGCCACAATGATTTCAACTATAATCAATAATTTTAAATTCATTGTTGGAGATTGTCCATAACTTGGCCAATATGTTTTCAAAGTCTTTGCTGTAGATTTGCTATATGTGTAAAAGGGTTACTTTGTTAACATTTTATATCATAATAATGCCTGTACTAGTGTGACATCTATTTGCGGATCATGAGCAATTTAACCTTTTGCCACAATATTTTCAAAATCCGTCTGCTGCAAATTGTTCTGCATGTGGGGAAGGGTAATAGAATTCTTGAAACACCATCTTAACATGACAGGATATGTTTGATTTTTCTGCTTTGAGCAACTGATTTCTCACTCTACCTGTATTTTATTAACTCCCTCTGAGTTTATACAAGCAGTGAAAGTTCTAACATTAACCATTTCCCTAATTCAGATGATTTCAGGAGTGGGATCCTTTCCCTAGTTCAGATGATTTCAGCAAGTGCGAAAGGGTTTAAACCATTTCCCTGATTCAGATGAGTGTCTATGTAGTAGGGAAGATTTGAAGACATTCAGGGAAAAGGAGAAAAAGCTTGTGAAGAATTCTAATGCTGCAAAACAAACATCAAAGAAGACCCACCAAGTATCACAAGCTGCTGAAGTTCTAGACTTATAATCATTGATGGAAAGATAAATTAAGCTAGAGTATTTTTCATTTTAATTCCAAATAAAAAGGATGCGCCCACATTTCCTGTTTAATGTATTTTAATATAAAGTAAAATGAAAACTATTTCTGTAAAAATACAGCTTGTGATACTTGGTGGGTCTTCTTTGATATTTGTTTTCCAGCATTAGAATTCATCACAAGCGCAGGACAAAAAAGCTTGTGATGAATTCTAATGCTGCAAAACAAATATCAAAGAAGACCCACCAAGTATCACAAGCTACTGAAGTTCTAGACTTAACCATTGATGGAAAGATTAATTAAGCTAGAGTATTTTTCATTTTAAATCTAAATAAAAAGGATGCGCCCACATTTCCTGTTTAATATATTTTAATATAAAGTAAAATGAAAACTATTTCTGTAAAAATACTCTCAAACCAAACTGGAATTCCGGAATTCCAGAAATGGTTATAACCAAATTTTATAACTTAATTCATAAACCTTGTCCTTCATATGCTTTGAAAACATCTGATTTAAACTCTTTTTGCAATTTCTCCTTTTCCAAAAATGATTTCAAAATGTGCATGCTGCAGAGTAAGTTAAGTTGTCAGCACAAGGGAAAGGATTAAGATAAGTGCACATAAAGTACTCTTTACCATGAACTTCACACATTTCAACTTTTCTATAATGTGTTAACCCTTTCCCTCATATAGACGCTTTCTGACGCCTCTGCAGCAGACGTCTTTTTGAAAACATAGTGACATAAGAAGAAATTGCACAAAACATGCAATTTCTCCTTTTGCCACAATGTTTTTCGATTTTTTGTCATAGGTTATCCATTCAAGTATGGAGATTTTCTATGTTTTGACAAAATAAGTTCAAAGTCGTCTGCTGCAGAATTGTCTTTTGAGGGAAAGGGTTAAAACAATCATCCTGAACATTAATACATATAATATTGTAGAAACAATTCTTTGACTTTAATGAAGGAAAGGGAGAAATCATTTCCAGCAAGGAATGGGTATTGGAGGAATATAAAACTGGATTAACTTATCAACAATTATACAGGGCATAAAATGTACCCTCACAATCTTTCACATTTTTATACCAAACTTAACGACCTTCGTGTAATGGATTTGGTGGAACATCATGCGGGGTTGCTGAAATGAGATTCATACCATCGGATTAAATGGCCAAAAATTCAGTATAAAAGCGTTTGACAAATCCAGACATAAACCACAAATCAGGTCTTTAACTCTTTCACTGATACCTATGTTCAGTGTAATCTGTGCTGAAAACTTCTGTGGAAAAACCATTATCATATTTAACCCTTTCCCTCATACGACAATTCTGCAGCAGACGACTTTGAACATATCAAAAAATAGAAAATCTATATAATTGAATGGAAAGCCTATGATTAAAAGTGGATAACATTTCTGGCAAAAGGAGAACAGTTTGCTCGTTTTGAGCAATTTCTTCTTTCGTCACTATGTTTTCAAAAAGCCGTCTGCTGCAGAGGCGTCAGAAAGCATCTATATGAGGGAAAGGGTTAATTTTTAGTTCAATTTCTAATACAGAGCGAGTTGAGAACTCAAAATGTGTCTGCTGCATAGGTGCCAAAAGACGTCAAGGAAGAATTTTGATGCTAATGCACTAGCAGATGGCTTTTGGAAACACTCTGCCAGAAGGAGAAATTGCTCAAGCAATATCTCCTTTTGCCAGAAAGTTTTCAACTTTTTTCAGTTATTATACCCTTATTTATAGGTTCCATATTTTAGCATAGGTCCTTTTGAAGTTATCTGTTGTATGTGGGATTTAAGAGTTACAGTTAAAACCGTAACCTATTTCTTTACATGGTTTTGGAAAAATCATTTGCAGTTAATAATTATCGCAGAAATGCGACCTAATCTTGATCCAAACTTTATTCACAGAGGACATTTTCTTTTTTCACTATCAGGTAATAAAGGCTATTGCTATTAAATAATCGTAATTAACCCTTTCCAACATGTAGACGCGAGAGAGAGAGAGAGAGAGAGAGAGAGAGAGAGAGAGAGAGAGAGAGAGAGAGAGAGAGAGAGAGAGAGAGAGAGAGAGAGAGAGAGAGCGAGAGCGAGAGAGAGCGAGAGCGAGAGAGAGAGACAGAGAGAGACAGAGAGAGACAGAGAGACAGAGAGACAGAGACAGAGAGACAGACAGAGACAGAGACAGAGAGAGAGAGAGAGAGAGAGAGAGAGAGAGAGAGAGAGCGAGAGAGAGATTGCATTCAACTTATGAATCCCTGATTTGATTGACACAGCATAAAATGGTCCATGTCAAGGGAAAACTGTCCTCTCAGGGAGAGTTTGAGTGATCAGTGAAGAGTCGAAGATGAGCCAGCATCTTTGCACAATCTACTCAGGATCTTCCTTATTTGTCATCTTGTGTCAGACATTAGAATCATAGAGAGCCTTTGAAGAGCTGTTTTCACTCAAATCCGTGCATTTTTATCTCGATTATCAATATCTAAAAATGTCTGTTTGTGTGTGACCTTAGTCTCATTTTGAAGATTCTAGAACAAAGTCCTAACATAAAGCATCAATTATAATGAGATGATGGCACAATCCTAAGGATTTACAGGTTAATATGATGTGGTTCCTCTCCGTAGGGGCGTGATTCCCCAGTATGGGGCTATGGCTCCAAAACATACAGGTTTATCTCTGTAAAACACTGGTATATCTCAGAAATATAATAGAAAACCGTAGAGAAGAATTGGAAGCATCTGGGATGATGAATTACTGTGATGATTAATTGACCCCTTCCCACATATAGGAGCCTTTTGACACATCTACAGCAGATGACTTTTGAAAACATTGTGACAAAAGGAGAAATTGCTCAAAACGAGCAATTCTCCTGTTCCCCAATGTTTTTAACTTTTTTCAGTAATTATACTTACAATAAAACAGATTTTACATATTTTTGAAAAGACATTTTCAAATTTGCCTGCCGCAGATTTGCTGTATGTGGGAAAGGGCTAAGTTTATCCATTATCTATATGACCCTTAATATATCCTTGTAGGCCACTGTCAGTCCTCATTTAACTCTTTCACACAAAAAGACACATTTTGACACATTAGCAGCAGATGACTTTTGAAAACATTGTAGCGAAGTAAGAAATTGCTCAAAATGAGCAATCTCTCTTTTTGCCAAAACATTTTCAACTTTATTCAATAATTATATCTTCATTTGAACATTTTGCCACAATGTTTTCAACGCTATTCAATCATTATAATTTAAATTACGGAGAATCTGCCTACTTTAGTATAGGGGTTTTCCAATTCATCTGCTGCAGACTTGCTGTAATTCGGAAATGGTTAAACATTCATGTTACTGTATACTAGATATCAAGCAGGGCAAAGGATCACTAATCACAATAAAATAATGAACCCAGCATTATCAGATCATATTAAATGTTGACACCATAGCAGACCTAATTGTAAACAGCCTGCATACTGTTAAAGAACTTAGAAACATACCTAAAACATGTTTAACACTCATTTAAAGAATACCAGAACTTTTCAAAACCCTGTTTTACCTAAGTAATTAACCTTTCACCCAATACAACCAATCTGCAGCTGATGAATTTTGAATCATATAGGCAAGAATATTGAAAATCTCTGTGAATGATAGTAATTTATCCTTTTGCTACAATATGTTTTCAAAACTGGTCTATTGCAGTTGCCTCAAACGCATCAAGTTAATTGAAACTTTCCTACTTACACATCACAACTTATACTTTCAACAATGGAATCTCCTTCTCCTACAATGTTTTCATGGTTTCAAGAAGCAATCTTTCCATTGTGAATTTTGCAGATAAAATTTTCGAAGCAGACAACTTTCAAAATATCACATCAAACCTTAATTTGATACACAAAAATTACAGGCGGTTTATGATACCTCTGCGACTTTCATCTATATTATATAAGTCATAAAAGGCAAAAACAAGAAACCGCTGAAGATGGTAAGGCCTGATTGTTGGCAATTTGACCTTGAAAATCGATAAACCAAGGTCAAGGTCAAAGTAACCATAGAAATCAATAGAACTCTTTACTGGTTACCTTCAGGCAAAGTTTCAAGTTTGTAACCCTTTCCAGTGCTGAGATTTTGCCTCAACCTGAAACTTTAACCAAAATGTTGACGGACAGACAGACAGACGGACGAACATCGCCAATCTATAGATTGGAATTGCTAGAGCAATCCGGCCAAAAATCTGTTTTTGTGTTCACCTACTCAAAATATTACTGTCAATTATGTCTAACATCCGTTCCGTTTGAAAGTCTTCAACCTTAAAAAGGACATAAATCTATCATGTAATCAGTAGACCAATCAACTGATATACATGTATTCAAATTTCATTACAAGTTATTCCTTTCCCTCATATAGACACTTTCTAACGCCTCTGCAGCAGACGGCTTTTTGAAAACATAGTAACAAAAGAAGAAATTGCACAAAACGTGCAATTTCTCCTTTTGTCACAATGTTTTCCACTTTTAGTCATAGGTTATCCATTCAATTATAGAGATTTTCCATTATTTGACAAAACATGTTCAAAGTCGTCTGCTGCAGAATTGTCGTATGAGGGAAAGGGTTATCGAGTTTTGAGCATCCCTATCATTAATAGATGTTTCTTCTTTTCTAAAAAAAGAAAATCAAAATGATAACATGTTATGTATCAATCTTGCCAGAAAAGAAAATCAAAACCCGATATTTCTGATTATACTATACACGGTCAAATTAAGTTAAGTTGCAGGCATTCTAGACGAATGTCTCTAAGGGCACTTGTAAACTCAATTAGGACGAAACCTTGTTGTGTCAATTTTCTTTATAGCATTGTTTTAAAACATGGCACATCCAATTTACAATACGCTATTCAGGGTCTCAGGGGGAAAATCTGGAGAAGTACAGACTGTAAAATGTATCTATGTTTTTAAAGGAAATGAAACAAGAACTTTGTTTAGTATTACAGGAATTACATTTTTTTTTTACTTGATTCTATTACATAAGATCATTTTTTTCTTTTGCGGCAGACTAAACATTGATGTCTTGGATCAATGAAATCTTTTTTTCACGAAGTTACATTGAAATTTTACATCATATATCTCGACTAAACAGACTGTATCATTAGTCGCCGGGCAGAAGCCCGCGACTTCTATTTTTAATAGCTTTTCGGAAATCACATGGGAGGGCGGCTTATTATTAGAAAGAAACAAATCTAGATGATTTGAACATATTACAATTGTGGTTGTTTACGAACACTAATAAATGACACATCTAAAATGAAATAAATATTCCGATTTTTTAATGTTTGCAGTTTTTTTTATTTCACTCGCATTTAAGTTTTTTGTCTTATTTACGAAGACAAAAGTGGTCCCTTCAAGACGTGAACCAACACCCCCTAGTGCAGACTCTTATGTGTCATCATTGAGGTCAATTTCGGATTCTCCTTTTAATAGCAATTTTAACTTACTAAATGTTGTTTTCATGTTCAAAGAGATGTCTTGATTTGTGTAGAATTCATTTAATAATGTTAATCCATGAATATCTAAAGTAGGAACTGTTTCTAAGCTAAATATAGACCCTATTCTGTTGTGTAGGTTCGTGACCTTTAACATCGATTTTCGCGCATGCGCATTTCGATATGAAAAAGCGAGTGATATTATTTTATTTTAGACAAGTACAAGACGAATGTTTGACGCAAAGCGT